>VYXF01007695.1:360715-387515 GCA_013397295.1 Polioptila caerulea
CCTGTCCCCTGTGGGGCTGTGAGCGCACAGGTGGGACACTCCACCCTGTCCCCTGTGGGGCTGTGAGCGCACAGGAGGGACACTCCAGCCTGTCCCCTGTGGGGCTGTGCCCGCCCGGGTGCCCTGTGATGCCTCTGCTGCCGAAGCACTGCAGAGCCCTGCAGGTGTCCCAGAGGGGAATGCTGCTGCTGGAGCTCGGAATGGCGGGGCCTTCTGGCCCCTCTTTGGGAGCCCAGCTGCAAATTCCTGCAGGGCTGCAGCACGGCAGTGCCATTTCTTTCATTGCAGCACCTGTGTGACTCCCAAAGCTTCCAGCCAGCCTTGGGGAGCGGGGCTCTTGGGAGTTGCATGTAGTCCTGGTCTTTTTTTTTTCAAGGGAAAGAAGGGAAAATTAAGTAGGAGACTGACCAAATATGCCCTTATTCAGGAGCATATAGTGCCTTAAATGGAATGTCTAGGCCAGCAAGGGGACTGAGGTTTCCCTTTTGTTGGAGGGTCTTTTGGAGGGAGTTTGCCCCCTTGGGAGACCAGAAAGCCTGAGTACCATCGGTGGAGAGTCACAAAGACAGGGGCTCTGAGGGCACAAAGCACCTCACTCTCCTGAATCAGGCAGGTTTCTGCCATTTTATTGCAGCAGTGACCCTCTCCTTCCCTCCCCAAAGATAACTGACAACTGTGGTTCTTTGCTTGATCCATTGTCTCAGCTGTGCCAGCAACAAAAACATGGCAAAAAAATCCATTGCTGCAATCACGAATGCATTACACCCATATCTAAAGAGCAAAGCTTTGTCCCAGATGGTGTAAATATATATTTTTTTTAGTGTAGAAGACTGTTTAAGTAACTTATTTTCTATAGAAATAGTCCTGTAAAAAAGCAACCTGAGCATCTTTTTCACCCAGCTGCTTTTCAGGAAACGTAGCAGCCAGCTGACCCAGCTGGGATTTCCTCTGGGTCTCTCGTGACATTAGCAGATATATTTTTAAAGATGTCTCATTCATAAAGGAGCAAGGATGTGACCTGACTGAGGCAGGCATTTCCCATGCTGTTTATCACCCTCCAATAAATGAATGAGAGCATTTGATGCTCACAGACTCAAACTAGACCAGAAGGGCACTCCCTGGGACTGCACCAACTGCCCTGCTCGTCTCAGAGACCATAAAACTGCATGTCCCAGGGACTAACACACAGACCACTGAGCAGCTCTTCATCCTGAAGAAAGCTGGGGAGCTTTACACAACCCACGGTGTGGCCTGCCTCTGAAATGCGTCCACTGCTGCATTTCCAGCATGCTGCTCTTTAACAGTATGTGGCAACACCATGCAACAATTCAACACAGAGAGGAAGGAAGGCTGCCACAGATACCTCAGACTGCCTGAAGGAATTAGTCCAACACTAACCTTCCCACAGGGTATAACCTCCCAGCCCTCACCAGTCTGAATGTCATGGCTGATTCAGGACCTAAGGCTCTAATACTCACCTAAAAACCAGCAGGCAAGACCTTGTCTGCCTATGTTAAAGATTGCCATCCTGCCCCAGACTAAATCTATATGAGAAGGGATGGGAGAGGTTTCCTAGCTAAGCACTTAACTCCCCGTGCTGTTATCTACAGTAACATGTTCAGTCCTCATAAGGTGCCAACAAAAAGTAACAGAAAAAGAAAGAAGATGGAACATATAAAATTTCTCAGAACATGTAAAAAGTTTTATTAATAGGTGTTCAGATTTCTAAAAGAGAAGAGCCTGAAACTAGAATAGTTTAGGTATGTAATAGAAGTGTTAAGTGAGAGAACAAGAAAAGTGAAAATCACTTCCGTTACCTTGTGACAGCCCAAAGCCCAGTCACACAAAACAGGCACTGGGTAGCAGCGAAAGGGCAAGGCACACGAGGTGATGGGGCAAAAGTTTTTTCTGTGATCAGACCATGTACCCTCTCATACAGATAGAATGCTTAAAGCATGGACATCTTCCTGTGAGTCTTTCACACTGCCTAATTTAAGTTTTACACAATGCACTGCTATGCATGTGGCTGCAGAAAGCAATTGAAAACATCTTAATGAGGTGCTTGGGCTCCTTACATAGTCCATGAAGAGAGTTGGTGACTGACAAACAGCTGAGGAAGCCTGGGAGCAATCAGAGCTGCTCTGCTCTGTAGAAAACACAAAGCACAGCACAGTATGAACTTTCTCCCTTCAGGCAGGAAATAATTGCCTGCCTTCCCAAACCAGGGCGCTTCTGTACCTACGTGTCACTGAAAAAAGTTTTCAGCTGAGTAAGACACAAAATAGGAATTAGCCACCTTCAGGGTTTATCAGTGTGGGATGGAGGGCTTCTGGGTTGTAATTTGGGATGCAAATACAAGTACTCCTTTGCACTTTGCTGAACCAGCTTCACCACACAAGGCTCTGAGGAACTGCTTTTTAGAAAGAAAATCCAAATCTGGTGGTAAACTCAAGTTTTGGCAGCCAGAGCTGATAAGGACCTCACTGTTGCCTGCAAACCTGTGCTCCGAGGTGGACAAACTGGGTGGTAAGGGGAAGAAATGAACAGCCTAACCTCCTCCCACAGCTGGGAGATGTGTGTGTGAAACCCACAGCTGGCTGAGGTACTCACCTGGACTGTCTCCAGCAATGGAGACACATTTTGGGATTCCTGAAGTTCCCCACCATGAGGCAGGGGCCACTGGTATGGTGCAGACCCCACATGCAGGCTTTTCTGGGCTGCAACAGGCTGCTAATTCCAGGGAGATCCAGAATGAGCATTACTGTTAGACATAGGCCTAAAGACACATTAAAACATAATGAAGTGTCTTAATCACCCTTTACAAGCTAAATTTATCACAGGGAACCCTGTAAAATGAAAGTGAAAGAGCAATTCCACAATGAGGCTTACCCAAGACGGACTGAGAGGTATTATTTGTTGTTAATGAATGGCAAATTCATTGCTGTCTCATCTGCAGGAATAAAATTTGTGGGCACGTGGAGCAAGGGCCCTGGGTTGCTTTGAGAACATTCTGTAATCAGCTCACGGCGCCTGTTAAAACTGCCTGGGAGCTTGGTTACACTGATGCTCTAAGGCCCAGGCACGGGCATGTCTGCCTCAAAATCCTCTGCTAACCTGGGGCTCAACAGCTCTGTGCCCCCTCCAGATTCAATTGACTCCATCAGCAGGATTTTCTTTCACAGAGCCCAGGGGGAGAGCACAATGATTTCTGCAGCTTCTTTAATGAAGCCAAGACATCTCTGCCTAAGAGGGTATGTTTCCCTTCATAATTAAATATTTGGCAGTGGATAAATATTCCAGGCAAATACCCCAGTTCTCATTTGCTGGGCACCTGCAGCATTGCTGTCCGTGTGCATGTGCATCCCCACCAGATGATGCAAGGCACCCCAAAGTTCTGGTCTTTCCTTTGCCTGTCTCTCTGTGGCCCTCTCAGAGCTCCCTACCCCCCAGCATGCCCAGTTCACTGCAGCCAAAGGGCAGTGCAGGCAGACATCCCTCAGGAACCCTCTCTCCCACAGGCTGCTGCTTGGGCAAAGCCCCAGCCAGCCTTCAGTGCTGCCCTAAAGAGCGAGGGTTTGATGAACATGCTGAGAGGCCAGATGGACCACATCCCACCGGGCTTCATTACAGACCTTTGCTCTGTTCAGCACAAGTGGTCAACAATCTCTGTCCTCTAGATGTGCCCTGATGTGCTGTTTTCCTGTAGCCTTAATGACAGCGACGCTGTGTGTTGTGAATGCAGAAAAATACAGACATGGCAGAAAGGCTCTTTGCTCATGTCTGTGAGGTGCTTGAAGCCTCCAAGGACCTCGGGGCTAGGAGAGCACCCAGCTGCCTCTCCAGCTGAGCAGAAGCCCTCCTCTCTGACTGTCACCAAGGGTAAAGCCACTGGGCAAGCCAACACAGCCTCCTCTAAACACTGCAGGAGTGTATGTGAATAAGCGGCTTTCTGTCACAGATCCACCAGATACCTCATGCTCCCCTGTGCACATTTCATGAGTGCCCTTTCTGTGTATTTTTTCTACTTTTTTGACCATGAGTTTACATCTATGTGCTTTAAGACACCAGAACTCTGCTGTTTTCCTGTTCTAGCCCAGGCCACCGCAAGGCTGAACTTTTCCTCACAGGGTTAATTTCTGCACAAAGCAGCAGGGGCAAGACGTAGTCTTGAAGGATAAATGCTTTAGGATTGTTCCAATGGACATTATAGGAAGCCTCAAAACACAGCTGGAGAGGTCCAGCTTGCTGCTTTACCACCAATTCACTGCGTGAATGTGGATAAATAAATCATTTCACCTCTTTCTGCCCCCATATAAAAAGAACTGATGGTGCCTTTCCTTTGTCAAGCACTGAGAGATCTCGGGATAAAACACACTCAGAGATTTATTAATTCTTCTTTTGGGCTCTTGTTATTAAAGTGATCTGTGTGGTCATGCACCTTTGAAGTAAATATCAGCAGGAAATAGAAAAAGAAAGCTCCCCAGCATCCAGGGATCAGACAGTCCCATCGATTGCAAACACACAGCCTCATTTAAGCAAGTGGGTGCTGTGCACACACAGCAGCCAGGACTGTCTGCTCCCAGCCAGTTCCAGCTAAATGTCCTGAGTAACCTCCTGGACACACATCCAATCAAACTGATGGTGCAGGAAAAAAATCCTTCTTTATACATTTGCAGTTCTGCCATCATCAGAAGCCGGTGGCGTTGCATGACCTTCCTGCCAGCAGACGATGGCTGAGCTGTGTATTTTCCTTGAGGGTCTCATATATCGTCCTCCTGAAACGTGGCTGAGGCAGGTAACTGTTTGTTAGGCTGTGTGCTGGAGAATTGTACAAATACAGCTTCTTCTTGTCCTTGAAGAGCCTATAAATAAATGGGCTCTTACCTTGACTGCAGGCTGCAACATTAGTCAACACTCAAGCAGTTCATTTGGAAATTTGTACACAATAGAATCCAAGACACTTGAAAAAGCAGCAGAATGTACCTTTTTTGTGTGGAGCTGGATTCAGTTCCAAATTTAGTTGAGCGAACTGCTGGACTAATAGGCAGAAAGACCAAAGGTTTGTATCTGCCCACAGCAACACAGCCAGCCTTGGTGCTCATGCTCCCCCCTTTGCCACCCCAGCAATGGCTCCAGAGCCTTCCAGGGCAGATGAAGAATCCCAACCAACCCTCAGCTTTCGAAGGTGGTTAGATTGCATTCTGACTATCTATCCCTGGGACATGCTTTTTTATTTGGCCTTTCAACCTGAGAAAAAACAGGACCAATTCTCCTCCCACCACCGATTCCCTTCCTACTTACCTGATCTGAGTTTAAAAAAAATTACTGTCTGTGTTGTCCAGGTCTGGATATGCAGCATACCTCAAAAGCAGGTCCAAAACAGTGCACAGGAGCTGGATGTCAAAACACAATATTTCTCTGATGGTCATTTTTTAAAATACGTAATGGTTATAGTAATTTTTTTTATAGCTCTTATTAGCCTTATAGCTGGATGACTTATATTATTACTCATTACCACACTACCACTTCCATAATTTATATTGTTTATGGTCTTGCCACTTTAATTATTTAATTTTGCAAAGTATTTTGGAGACTTGTTTGTCCAGTGCAACATACTGTGTCAGCCTGCCATGTCTTGTACTGCTGTGATTTCTGGCAGTCCCACTGCACAGGAAAGCAAAGGGCAAAACAAAAAGAGTCCTCAGCCTTGTCACCTACATGAAATGAGCCCAGACTGATGGGTCTTGTTCCATGAATTATCATCTCTCACCTCAGTTGCATTGGTGGGAGCCTGTGTTATACTGAGGACCAAGAACAGGCTCTGCACAAAGCCTCTGAAGGAAGAATTAAAAACAATCACGCGCTTAGTGAGGCTAAATGAGTATTCAAATTGGCTAATAAAAAAGTAATGAGGAATGCCTGCAGCCCTGAGCCACCTAAAGAAAATCAACAAATGCCAGCCAGCTACAATGCAAACACTTTCAATGGTTGGAAGAGGGGATTTCAAAACAAGGCACAGAGGGCTTTTGGGGATGGCAGGGGAGAACGACACAGGAATTGCATCTACTAGAGGATGTGCAAGGAAAAATCATAGGAGAATTCCTCACTTAAGGCAAAGACAGAGCCAACCCACAGAGCTCCCATCTGAAACAGGGCACATAGGCAGACTGCTCCTCCATCCTCCCAAGGAGGAAAACCTCCTCTGGGAATCGTAGGTCTCCTTTAGAGCTGAGCAGTGGACTGACAGGCTTCCTTTTTCAGCTTTGAAGCTCAAGGGATATCTCTCAAGGACTTCTTCAGGTTTGGGTTCAGGTTCTCCCCAGCCATCCCCAGGTTGCTGGAGGGATGTTCTGCCACCACACGTGGTTTCATAAGCACAAGGCCATGCTCCCATTGCATCATCGTGGTTCCCCAGCATGGTCCAGCTTGGGATGATTATCCCTGGACTCAGCCTCATAAACACATGGGAATTTAGCCCACCTGAGGTTCCCCACCTTCAGTATAATTGACCTCTGGGGCTTTCTACCTCCTTCCATCAATGGTGGGATCTTCAATTCCATGTCTTAAGCTGGGGTAGATAAAGCTGGTGAGATGAGTGCTATTCCAGGGGAAGCACCATGGTGCACAGAACTGGAATGGGCTGCCAACCACCACTTCCCTCAGTCATCCCAGGGGGGATGAAGGAGAGGAGGAGGCAATGGTGGAGAATTGTCTCTCAGAAGCATACAAAGAGAACTATATTAAAGATTGTGAAATGCTCAGGCACCCTGGAGACCATATAAGTATCTATGACAAGACGGTGAGAATAATTAGCTCAACAGCTGTGGGTACTGATCAGGAGCATTTTTAACAATATCCTGTCATGTTTAGGACTATTACTACAGTCCAATGAGGTGTGATGCCATTTTTCCTGGTGATGGCTTTCTTTCCAGGAAGCATTGAGGTGAGCTTACATTTCAGTAGATATCTTGAGTCCTCAGCATATTTTGTCCCTCATTTAAAACTCAAAGCACCTTTTAAAAATTACAAGCCAGAGAACTCAAGTCTAACAGACCTGAGGGAATAAAGGCTGGGCCTGCAGGTCCAAAGTGTTAGAGGGCAAATGAGGTCAGAAGCAGGCCAAGTGAGATTTAGAACACATACTTACATGGGTAACAGGATTTCCTGGCCTTCTAGGCTCAAAATATTTCCCTCAGCAGGAGGGTCGCTATTATATCTCTTGTGTTATTTATCTCTTCTTCTGAACAATAGTGGCTTAGCTGAGCAGCCAACTTCAAATTGTGAAGGAACAAGGATGGAGAAGTTGCACCAAGTGTCATCCTCAGAGTACCCTGAGTCCAAGCTGGGGTGACAGCCTGTGGTGCCTTCACAATGGGTGTCTCTCACCCCCTCCAGAATGACACCTCGTGAAGAAGGCCAGCAGAGGAGGGACAAGGAACATTGACTTCCATGCCACAGCTACAAATGACAGGAGTGNCTGTGGTGCCTTCACAAGGGGCGTCTCTCACCACCTCCAGAATGACACCTTCTCGTGAAGAAGGCCAGCAGAGGAGGGACAAGGAACATTGACTTCCATGCCACAGCTACAAATGACAGGAGTGTGAAATAAGAAAATCCTGGAAGAGAGCCAGGGAATGTGTTTTCCAGAAGCATATAATCTGCAATTGGGCTAATTCTGATGTATTTGTGTCTCCAATTCTTTGTTTCCCCGTTGCCTGTATAACTCTTGATTGGAACATTTGACGTCGCTTTTGTGAGTTCCTAAATCCAATCCTCTCTGATGATGTGCATGAATGTGCATCTGATGGATGTTTTCCAGCACCTTTTTGTTGCCTCAATTAAGGGATAATGAACAAGAATTGTTCCTATTTGTAAAACATCTCCTGCTATTTCCTGCTTCCCAATTGGTTGGACAATATGTCTTAATTATACAAAGCCTTGCAACTTCTTTCAGGGGACAGAGACCGGAACTGGGAAGAGAGGAAGGAAAGGAGGAGGAAGGGAGAGGTGGGAGCCATTTGTACTTCCAGTGACTTGCTTGCAGAGGCATTTTTGATTTGTTGCATTAATGGTCGCATCTTGCACTTTTCTCTGAGTCTGCTACTGGGGGAATGGGTAAGGACATCAGAGCAATCTCCACTCAAATCCATAACTTTATAGAATACCAAAATCAATGCCTCAGGGAATAAGAAATGAGATGTAGAGCCTTTCATTTTTAGTTATCAGACAAAATCTAGTTCATCTCCCAAGGTGCAAAGAGAAATAGCCATCACCTGCTAGGTCCTATGTAACAAGCTTATAGATTAAAATAAAATAAAATAAAATAAAATAAAATAAAATAAAATAAAATAAAATAAAATAAAATAAAATAAAATAAAATAAAATAAAATAAAATCAGAATTTTGCACTATATCTGCGTCAGCAGAGATCACAGGAAAGATGAGGTCATGAATTTTTAGCAAGCTCATCAGTGTGGGTTGATACCTCCCAGGGTGGAGGGTGAAGGTCCCTTTGCACTGCCTCTGCTGCTATGTGAATGAAGAGCAGGCATGTCATGCCATCTTTCACCAACACACTATGCATTTGATTATGTGATTCTATATCACATCCCTCCAGATGTGAGCACAAGTATATAACATGCTATTTCATGTTGTAGTCCAATTAAAGGTATTACAGAGTATCATCTATTCTGCCCACGAGAAGCAGCTTTAGCCTGATCTTTGGCCTCTAAGATCTCTAACTCCTGATTAAACGCCTGCTTTGTCGTCTTTGGACAGAGCCCAGAATGGGTGACGGTGTCAGCCTGAGCTCTGTTAGATCGGCTGCTCCTCCTGCCTCTGCTTCCCGTTCCAGCGAGCGCGGGCTGTGACATTTGTGGGGAGGATGGGATTACTGGCTCCGATGCCATCGCTGACTAATGGAATTCCACCCGCCCTTCCTGCTCGCTGCCTCTGCCAAACATCCCCACCCGCACAGGACGAGGGGTGACCGCAGCAAACGCTCGCCCCACGCAGGGAGCCCGGCCCCTGGTTTAAGTGGAGCCATATGCTTAATGCATAACACACAACGCTGGCAAAGGAGGGAGGCGATGGAAGGCTTTGGAGCCTGTGTTACACATGCAAATATCGCCTGTGAAAGGCAAGTCTGTCTCCTTTGACACTGCTTGTAATCCTGATGTCATCCTCTTCACTCCCTCTCTCACACACAGTGTTTATTTTGTCACGGTGTATCTGAACACAAGACTAAAATCCTGTGGGGCAGCAGAATTTTGCACATTTTCCGAAGCCAAGTCTTCATCCCCACAGAATATGTATGTTTAAATATAGAAAAGGAGAGGCATGACAGAGGGATGAGGGAATTGCATCTGGTGTTTGTCATTGTAACCGAAGTGGCATCTGTGAGCTTAGAGTAGCTCCAGCTGAAAATAACTGGACAGCCCTTTCTCTCTGCTGGGATATCCCAAGCAAACCCATGCCCTGAACTCTGCTTTTTCTTTGTATTTGCTCCAAGAAATCTGGAAGCAAATATTGGATCTGTGCAGCAAAAATACTCCATTTGCTCTAGTGTATCTAACCCATCTGTAGCTGAAAATGAGGAGATATTGATAGATGTTACACTCCATGACTTTGTGTGGACAAAAGAAGGGGCTTTAACCTATCTGGATCCTGGCATCATCTCCCAGTTCACAAAATCAAGAGCAGCAGCATGAGCATCTCCCAGTGCTCTGCCTCAAAGTCCCAATCTGAAAGCACCTTACCAGATAAAGAAGACCTGAATCTCCACGGTCCCCTCAAACCCGAGCTTCTCTGAAGCTGGCAGTGAAAGGACGAGCTACTTTTTTCTCTGTGTTGATACCATGTAAAATGTGCTTAGGTACTCTAGAGATGGAGGCTCCTGTAACAAAGAGATAAGCTGGAGGTAGTGGTGGCTCTGGTGATAGGGACAGGGATGTTTGAGTGCTGGACACAATGCTGAGGCTCTCAGGAAAACATCAAATGGGCTGATAAGAATATTCCCCATCCAGGCAGAGCAGAGACAGGGTGGCCAGACCTTTATCTTTCCCCCCACATGGGCTCCTCCTGTCCTTTGTGATAAAAAGCCTTGTGCTTAGACCAAGGGAAATAAAAAGCACCAAACATCCCTGGGGCTCTCCTTCCTCAGGAGGGGACTGTGCCAGCTTGGCACTCTTTTCTCTTATCCCCTTCTTTCCTTCTCAACACCTCATCTTTTCCTGGCTCCTCCAGCCCCATCCCTGTCCCTCCTGCCTATGCCTTGCCCCAAGAGCTGGCAAAGCCATGGGCATCCCAGTGGGAGAATTGCTGCTCTGTGCACTGGAGATACCATAAGGTTTATTCTTTTTTTCCACTACAACTTAAAAAAAAAATAATTCTGCTAGCCACTCAATAATTAATGCTTATGAGCACTGATTCAGCATGTCAGGAAGAGAATTTTGCACTCTTATTGTAGTCTTTTGTAATTGAATCTTATGCTGTTATATTAGTGTGGCCCCAGGTGAGTATGCAATAGCTGAGGGGAAAAAAAGGTAAGATAAAGGAATTACAATAGAGCCAAGCTAATGTGAGAACAAGGCAATGTCTTCTGTGCCTCAAGGTGTTAAGTTAATCTCTGATAAGTTATTAACTTATTAATGGGCTGAGAAGGGATGAACTACTTTTCATCCAAAGTCCCAAGTGCTCCTTGTTTTCTTCCACATGTTTCTTCTTGTCAACTAATTCTCCTTCGGCTCTGCTCCCCCATTGCCCTGCCTCCCTTCCTCCATGTATCCTGTTTCAGCCAAAGTGAAATCCGCTGAGAGAGCTGCTCTGTGCAGTGATCACATCGTGCTCAGTGCCAAGGATGTGGGGACTTCAGGAGAGATTCAGGCACAGAAATCTGAAAGGATGAAAGATTAAGAAGTCATTACAGAAGTTTCTAATTAATATCTCCTCATGTTGTTGACTAATCACTGATGTGGAAAAACAAAAAGAGGGGGCAGGGGTCTTCAGATAACAAAAAAGGGCTTGGAGCTGTGCACCTCCATCCCAGCTCTCAGTTCAGCACTGGGTTAACAAGTGAGTGTTTCTCCACTCAGGACCCAGTGTATGATGCATCATCTGAAGTCATGGCCTTTGATTCCAGTTTCATGGAAACCAGAGGTGAAATTCCAAACTGATGAAATGAGGGGAAATTCTGAAAAGCTTTTGTTGAGGGAAGAGGGACAGGTCCTGTTTCGTTCTTGTGAGATGTGATTTCTTCTCGTAGCTGGATTCCCTTTGCCACCAAACTGTCTCAATAATCCTCCATTTTGAAGCCACTGCTGTGCTCAAGGGAGGCTTTTCCCTCACCATCCCCATTGCAAGTCTTAGAGCACAGATTGGAAACCACAGCTTGTATCCTCCTCCAGGTCTCTTCTGCCATGGAGGGGCATCTTCCAGTGGTACAAGGAGGATGTACTAAGCTGGTGATCACAAGGTTCAAAGCTCCTCTTTAAGTGTGGTTCCACAAGGGATGGGTCCAGAGTTCCTGCCCAGAGCTGTTCCTTTCATCTGGCCAAAAATGTAAAGGGAAATGGTTTAAGTGTGCTGGGTTTACTGGCCACTTCCTCGGACCAGAGAAGCAGAGTTAGAGAGGGTCAGCAAATCAATACAACAGATTTCTGACTTCTGTACCAGACCAAAGACATCCCTGTAACACCCCACCAGAGCATGACACTGTGTCTCCAGTGTTAAAAACAAACTGTGCTTCCAAGCTTCCCTTCCAAGCTCAGACACCAGTGCTGAGATTGCAGGAAGCAGAAAAAGGATACTGTTTATTATAATCTGCAGAAGATGATGAACCTGATAATTCCTCCACATGAAAAATCAATGACCTTTTAGCTGGAGAAAGGCACAGGCTATCACATGCCTTAGCACAAGGTAGGGAGGGGAGGAATAAAAAATAGCCAGGAGCCAGCTTTGGAAAAACACACAAGGGGTCTTCTCAGAATTAGCTAAGGCTTCAGCCTGAGTCTTTCTGTTTGCTCAGAGACAGGTTGGCATCTCTGTCTGTGCTGCTGCTGCTCCTGCACGGGGTAGAGCTCATCAGAGCATGAAAGAGATTGTGATAGAGATACACTGGCTGCCAGCCTCCTTCCATGGGAAGCAGGCTCAACTCCATATGCGAGCGACATCTCAAACACCAGCACCAGAGAGGGGGGGGGAGGGAGGGAGGGAGGGAGGGGGCGGCTCTTTCTTTGCCCTTTCTGGTCTTGATATTGTGATTATTATTTGCAATTATTCATTGCTAGGGCAGCTTCTCAGGTATATAAACAGAGGCAAAAGAAGACCCCTTTCCTCTCCCTGCTTCAGTGCATGCGGCTCTTTCATGCTGCGCCCAAGATGATTGAATTGTTTGATAGATAAAAACCTTAGTTGAAGATTCCCCTGCATCGCCACTTTGTGAGCTATTCCCATGCCAGTTCTGCTTTCCAGCAATATCAGCTGTGCATATAAATTTTCAGACTCATCTGGATGAATTCTCTTCTGCCAGCCAGCTGTTTGAAAGCATTCCCTGACACCACATGCCACTTGCTCTGCAGAGGTTGGCTGGCACTGGGATGTTGCTGTTCTGCCAGGATGTGATGCACTTCTCACCATGATGGGGAAGGGAAAAAACCTCCTTCTATCTCCAGGGTTTGCCCACGGTGAGTGGGTTAGTCCATATGAAGGCTTTTCTAAGCTTTGCCAGCTGAGAGCAGCTTCAAAATGGTTTTCTGCCACCTGAAGTTCATAATTCATGCCAGGTCCATGGGAGGATAACACAGGAACCACTACCAAAACAATTTCTTGTGTCATAGAACCAGTTATACTCAGGAAAGTAAGATGCCTTGCAGGCATCCAGCCAGCAAAACACAAAGACCTACAGGCAACCAGGTTAAATCTGCACAGTCCCAAGTGCCTCATGAAACCATTGGTGTGTTGCTCTCCCTCTGTAAATAGGGGGAAATAATAGCATTGTACCACCTCACAAAGGCACTGTCAAGATGAATACCCCAGTGAGTAAGATTCTCACATCCTCCAGCATCAAAGGCCACTGAACACTTTAGAGAAACAGTTTTGCTTCAACAAGGCAGTATAAACATAGCTAGGGATGGAAAAAAGGGTTTTCATGTCTCAAAGGGTAATTTTGGGGAAGGATGAGGGAGGCATTGCACATCCTTACCAACCCAAAAAATGCAAATTGTCTTTCCCATTCATGTTTATGAAGTGTCAAGATCTGTAAGGATTTTCACTGAGACCTAACACTTGGACAAATATTGAGGAATAAAAAAACAAAAACCTCGTGGTTATGACCATAGCATAAATACAGGGAAGCAATCCCCAACCACAGCCAATAGCTCATTGTCAAGAGATAATCATCCAAGCAGACTCCCAAGTGGTGAATTCAAGTGACAAATGGGAAGCAGACCTCCTCACAGACATGGGAATGCAGGCATTCTGTGTGTTTTTCTGCATGAAACCATAAATCATCCACAGCATTAAAATGGCTGAAGAACAGATAAAGGGTCTCTGTGCAGCTGAGCAGGAATCTGAGGCCTCCTTTAAAGAGTTGGCATCAAGCAGTTCACGCTCAGCTGATGCACATGATCACACTGACTCCTTGTGTGAAGAGTGACTGAATAATACCAGCCACAGCACTGGTTTACCATCTTCCTCAGCCCTAAGGGTGTTCACAGTCCCCCAGCCAAAGAAAGCAACAGGACCCAAAGCACACCAAAACTGAATCCAGCACAAACTTACATGTGCAAGCAAACCTGATCACATAGCTTTCAGTTTGAAGCTTGATCAGGTCTGGCTGGTTCCTCTGACCAGACCAGCTCCCAAAGGTGCTAAGCTGGAGTGGTGAATGGAGCCCAGCACACGGGAGCAGTTCAAACACAGGTCTGGTCTGCCTTGGTTATCAATAGCTGTTGCTAGGCAGGAGAAATGTCACTTATCTCCTCCATGCCTTACCTGCCTCTGGTCATGTACAAAACAGAGACGATGACTAATATGTAACTCCCTCAAGAAAGAAGTGAAAGTCACTGCACTGCCACTGTTTTCCATGTCCCTTAACTTGCACTTACAACACCTTTTGTGTTCCCAAAATTATTGTCCTCTGATGCAGCATTATCCCATGTTGACTTGTCATATTCACGGCAGCATTACATTCCCTGGGGAAAAAGGGCTCCTGGCAGTACTACTTTGAGAGACCCTTCATTATATTGATGCCAACAGAGATTGCCTCTTTGATAAATGAGCATGTACCTATGAATAAATACAGGAGTACATTTTATATGTATTGTATATCTGCAGTGACAAGGGTAGAGGTTTGTGCAGGCGTGTGCTTTAAATATGCATGGAGGACACAAGGCAGCAGGAATTGGCAACCGTGGGCTGCTGCCTGTGTATTCCAGTGCCAAATGGAGGATCCCTGACTGTCATCTAGACAAGATATTTCCATTGCATCCCTCACTTGAAGGAGTTGGAAGATACTCTGCACACTGAGTGGGTAGGATACTCTCTGGATGAACAGGACCTCTCTGTGAACTGCCAAACTCAGCAATGCTGGCCTATCTTCTGGTATCTCCTGAGGCAAGGAAGTGAAGGGAGCTGGAGTTCCACATGTATTCCCAGGCTGACCCAACAAAGCAATTGCACATGAAAATTATTGTCCTCCTGGGAGGTCTTCCTGGAGGTGCTGAGTGCGGGATTGTACTGCAATGCTTTGGTGCACAGCAACAACTGGGAAGAAACTGATCCAAAATGTTTCAAGGAGCAGTGCCAGACTTCAAAGGCCATTTTGGTTTCCCAAGCTTCCCAATGAATGGCACCAGTTCTCCCACAATGCCAGGCCTGGGAGCCCATCCTAACCCCCACCCCAGGCAGAAGTGTCTGTGTGCTGCCATGGGTGGAGAGCAGCTTGGGGAGTGACCACCATGCAGAAATGATCCCCAGCAAGAAGCCACTGCAGGAGTAGAGAACATCACTTCACTCAAAGGATAAAGCTGTCCCCAAGTGCTCAACTGAGAGATGCCAGGCAGCTGACCCAAACCAGATTTCATCCTCCCAGCCAGGTCTGCAAGAGGAGAATTGAGAGGGAAGACAGAAAACACCTGAGCCGTTCTCATACCTCCTCAAAACCAGCTCACAGTCCCTGGAGGAGGGAATAGCAGCCTGCCCCTTACCAGTCACCTAGCTGCCTGACACCTTGCCTCTTTCCAGGGAGCAAAGGAAACACATTTCCCAGTTCCTGCTGACCCTGCCTGAACAGCTCCTTGTTATGTTCTCTGAAAAGTTAAGAAGTTGTCTTTGAATACCACAACGTCAAGGTGATGGTTACCAAGGGAACTGAGAGGAACTGGCCAGGAGAAGGTCAGACTTCTCTGGGTATTTTTTTGTGCTTTATCTTGGCTGAATGCTTTTCCAGACAAATCAGATGGGTGTCTTTCTGTCCTGGAGAAATAAAGCCATCATATACTTGTAAAAGAACTGATGAAAGCCAAAAGGGGTAGCTAAGATTTCCCACAGCTGCACACCGTGTTCTGGGGGAGTTAGCCTCAAAATCACCTATGATGGGAAAACCCTGTAGCACCATCAGCAAATGCAATTTCTATCGACGGACATAACTAGCAGGGCCCTGCAGAGAGGAGTTTAAAACTGGATTTGCTTGGAGGCCACAGTAGAGATACAGAGTAAAAATATCTCCAGAGCATAAAATAGAAAACTGAACCAGCAACTTGCCTGAAGTAAATCAGCACAGCCCTTGGAGAATTTGCATTTCCATGGAGCTATGGCACTTTCACCAAGAGGAAATTCAGCTCTCCAGGAAAGACAGCGAAGCTGAGGTCTAAACATAAGATCCCACACACCAGATCATCATCCGACCACACAGTGACAGAGATGTGGAATGATTTCTGCTATAATAAGAATCCCCAGCTGTGAAATTAAAATTAGTTAGCTAAACAAAACCAGGGCCTGATGCTTGCCTTCCTACGCCAGTTGCTCAGCATGGTCCCCCTGGCCGCAGAGGACTGGGCTTGTGCTCTTTTAGGAGATTGGTTATCCAATGAGCAGGTGCATTTTTCACGCTGAACGTTGCAGCTATTGTGCTACAGCTGCCAGTCATACCCTTGATTTGCAGTGCTGCTGGCACCCCCAACAGCTGCCTGAATTAAATGAGATACAGGAACCGAGGAATGGCCATTTTAAGCTCTTAGTGTGTGTTTAATACCAACTGCTGCCAGTTTTTCTGCTCTAAGAGCCCTGCCAAGCATCTTTACCTTCTACACTTCAGTTTGGATCTCTATCAAAGTCCTTCACTAAGAAAAACACTCTTGCTAATGAAAACCTATAACTTTATTGGCCCTAGTTGTGAGTACTGCTAATGGCAGAGGGGCCTCAGGAGACCCCATTTTTGTACGGCAGAGCCACTTGACATTAGTCAATATTAGTTGCCCTTCCAATCCCTGATAGGGTCAGACAAACAAGCTCTCTCTACTGTAAACAAAGAGCTGGCTCTACTAAACAACTAAATGTCAAGGCAGGTCAGCCAAGGTGTAATCAGCTCTCATGGCATAGCTGTGAGCTGCAAGGCTTTGTACAGGTGGCCAAGCAGACTACTGCTGGGAAAGAAACTCTTCCCCCGCTCAAAAAAGAAATCAAAACTCTTACCTCCAGCTTGGCCTTCACAAAAGAAAGCCCAGCAAATCAGGCCGATCAGTCAATGACACATGGTTTTGAAAGGTTTTGATTTTGCAGACAAATATGTGTTCCCAGCACCAAGGTGCTTGTGGTTTGTGTTGAAACAGATGTTTTAGCTGAATTCCTAGGACTGAGGGCTTTACTCTTTCTCAAAGAAAATGTCAGTGCAAGGAGCCTTCACGGTCTGTTCACGTGCAGCCCTCACGCTCTGTGTGTGTGTGGTGGGGGGATTGAGCAGTGGGAGCTGCCAGTGCAGGTGGCCCTGAGCATAGCCCTCACCAGCATGCATTCATCAGGCCTGGGACCAGCACACTTCCAAATGATTTATTGATATTTAATATTTAAATGCCAGCAGATCATTTGGTCCTGGTGAGTAGATATTCAGTAACAGCAGAGAGGAGCCATCTCCTGCCAGCCCACCCTGCCTCCTCCATCATTTAATGCCAAGCATGGAGCCCTCTCCTTGCTCCCTAGGCTCGTTGTGGGAGCTGTGTCTCACACAGTTCAGCTCCCCCAGGCCTTGCTGCCCTTCCCACCTATCCACCATGCTTTGCTGATGTCAAAGGCCTCTTAGGACTCCCAGCATCAGAACCCAGCAAGGAGATTCATTCGAGGTATCCTCTAAAAGGGACAGATAAAGCTCTATTCCCCTCCCATCACCCTGTGGGGATAATAACCTCTGCACTGCTGGTGTCCATATCTGTTTCTCGGTGTCAGCTTTTGCACAGCTCTTTAGCTTTGTCCATCTGACTTAAAACTGCCCTTTCTTAGCAAGCAAGGACCCTGCCCAGCATATAACAAAGTGCATCAGTGACCTTGCAATAATAATTTGCTGTCCTGATACAGGCAGCTGGAGCACAGGGGACCTTGTCCGCTTGAAAACCACCGCCACGCTTCTGGGACTCTGTGTCCAGCAGTACCTGAGATGACTGAAACAGGAAGAGTTTTTGAAAACAAATTTGCTCTGCACTCTTTCTACCTCTTTGTTTGCATTTTCCATTTCTCTCAGCGGGGGGGGATGAGGTTCAGTACTAGGCTCATGTTTATCAGTGCTCGGCTCTTCGATTGTCACTTTACAGCCCTGTCTGCAGCCTCTGCAGGTGCCACTTGCTTTCCCCTAAAGAAATAGCACCCCCACAATTTTTCTTCCAACTTCTGTCCAAAAAATAAGTAGTGCAAGAATGTTTCGGATGGTGTCAGGCTTTATAATAGTTCATTCATTTCAACCCTAAATTTGGGACTGAATTTGAGCTGGCAGTAGCTCTTTAATATACAGGACCTGTCTTATTACATCTCTGTCTAATGCATATTTGGGAGCTTTCCCTGAAAGCTCTTGTATAAAGGAGTATTATGACATCAGGAAGTCTAAAAGTACCTGAACTGCAGATGTGATAAATTCAGCAGGATGATACGTGCCTGGAATTAGTAGTTACCTTTTTCCATTGGCAAATGGCCGCCTGGGCTCCATCCCCTGGGATAGCTGTAGAGAACAGCCAGTTTGATGAGCCTAACCAGCCATTGGATGTCACTTTGGCTCCACACTAATTCAAGGGAAACAGCATTTATCTGGCAGCCAGGCAGCCAGCTCTTCGGCAGCTGAGAGTTTAATTATCAAAGGTTCAGGCAAATCTTGCTCTTGCTATCTCCAACCAGCTGCTGCAGAAAAAGAGACCTTCTGGCCCCATCCAGAAGTTTGTGGATCTCTTGCAAGTTCCCTTTTGCTGCTAAAATGAGTCCCAGCCCATTTGCCCTTTCCTGTGAAAGCTCTGGGCTTGATGCCACTAGAAAAAGGAGAGAGTGAAAATAATACAGTGGGGAAGGGCTCTGGATGGATGGGGCTGAGCAAGCAGCAATCAGGAATGGGAGCACTGGGCAGGCTCCAGCTGGTGCTTTGATCCAGCCGTGGAGGCTTGCACTGATAGATGGATGTGGGCACAGCTTCCTCAAACTGCAGGATGTTGTTCTTTCAGAGCTTCCTTCTGCAGGGGCGGAGCAGAGCTGCTGTCTGGCCTCCATTCAGACCAGGCAAACTGTGTTTCTGCTGGTGGACCTCAGCCTGAGCGGCCTCAAGGCAAAACACAAGGGCTACAGCTGCTCCACCCCACTCTCCAGCAATCCAGTGGGAAGGGTGGGGATTGGAGGGGGCAGAGCAAGCAAGCTGAAGGCAAAACAAGAAGAGAACAGTCTCTGCAAAGGCAGCTGTTTGCTCAGTATTTCTGCAGGAGTAAAGACCAGAAGGTGCACCAGGAAAATAAGTGGGGAAAAGGTGACACCAAGTGAAGCCACCTTTCCCTCCAGGAAAACAAGAGGCCAGTGAGTGAGGAATGTGGAGGAGGTGTTGGGCTCATAGGGACTGTCCTGCTCCACTCTTCACTCACTCTGCCCCAGTGCCTCAGACACTTGACATGATTCCCCCACATCTGGGTCCAGAAATCTGTTTTCCTCTCTCAGCCTTGCTATCAACCCCAGTCAGTCCAAAACCAAAGGCTGTTGGTACTCTCCCAGGTTCTGCTCAATATCCAGCTCTAAGTGGGACACTCAAAACCTGAATGAGGTGCCATTTCCTATAGATCCTTTGCACTTCTGTGTCAGGATGTCCCTGCCCTTCCAGCCCTGCAGGGGCTGGTTAATAATGGGGCTACTTAAGTGCCTATCAGGGAAGTTGGTAACTAATGTGCAAGTGATGCACCTGCTTTACGTTATTCTCAGGCTCTCTGCAGACACAGACACGATTGGCCGTTCTCAAGGCACATTTATCTTTTCAATATGAAGGCAAGAGACTCAATTATCTTGTTCAAAAGCTAAGATTCTGGTGAGCAAATTAGTTATCCTCCCCATTCTTTTTCAAAATGCCATCAGGAACCATCATAAGCAAATACTATCAATCACTATCTGTTTTGCCCAGTCTGCTTGAGCTATCAGTAGGGATGCACATAGGGAAATACACTGCCTCCACTCCTCTCCCAAGAAAAGTCTCTCCAAAGCTTGGGCATGACTTTTGTAGTTGAGACTCCAATAGAATAGCTAGACACAACAGAACAAGAGAGCTGAGGGCATGTATGAACCTGAAGGAGATAGAGATAAATACCTGTTTTACTCTTTGGAAACATAATGCCCTCCCTTGCCTCTTTCCCACCAACTCAAATAAACTTGGAACAACTACTTCAGATGGAAGAGAAAGATGCCCTGGTAGCAAGTTCCCGCTAGAAATTTAACCTTGGGCTGCTCCTTGTCACTAAGGGCAAGTTGCCTTGGGTGTCTCATTTTTCCATCCTGCATGAACAAAAGTGTTTACTTAACACCACCTCTCCAGGGTTCCCTCAGCTGCCTGGTCTCCAGACCCGTCAGTTTACTTACAGCACTGCTAACTGCAAACTGATTAGTCCGGTCCCCCTTCCCTTCTCCCCCATGGTTATCACTTTTATTAACAGCAAGGGAGTGATAATGGGGATAGATGATCAAAGCTGCTGGTATTAACGCAGAGGATTAGCAGTATTTATATTCCTGATCAGTGCAGTCTCAGTGTGAAGAGGGAGCCGCCACAAATCAGCCTTTTCCGACTGAGAGTTGCTGCAGTGCCACTGCCTAAATAGCTGCTGGCTAATGAGTCCTTTGCAGTTGGCTGGGGGAAGAGCTCTCTCACTTGGCTACTGCCCTTATGATAAATATTATGGCCAGGCTGGCACCCAGGGCAGTGAGAGGGTCCCTGACCTCAGGTTTCAAAGTGTTCTTGAGGTCTTGGGGAAGAGGTCCCGCACTGCTGAAGTCAAGATAGCTGAAGCTGAATAACTAAACAACTGAACTGGTGTGGCCAGTTCATGGTGGGATTGCATCATTATCATAGGAAGGGAAAACACAACTTCTAGGCCAGTTGGGAGTTGTGGGAAGTTCAGTGAGCACCATGCTAGGGGAGGGAGGGGAGCCAAAAATATCTGTGCCAGGTTTTACACATAGGGAAGGGGACTGAAATCCTCTGCAACTATCCAAGGAGAAGAGATGTGGTGTTGCATATTGATTCCAGAGAGATTCCAGCAGCCACTCAGTGGCAGGCAAGGATGCAGGGACAGGCAGGTTACCAGCCACCAGCAGCAAACCAAGGTGAAGAGGCTTCACCTGGCAGAGGCTGGAGACCAATTCGATGAACATAGAACAAACAGAGGATGCTGAGATCAGGGACACAGGTGATGCAGAATTTCACTTCACATAGAAGAATGAGGACCCAAAGAAAGTTTCTGCTTCTCTTCTGCATCCCCTGAGGACCCTTTCAGGGACTCCATGATCCTCATCCTCAGAATGGCCAAAGATAGGCCCCATTGCAGCACCCCCTTCCAACCACAGAGCAATATATAAATGTTCAAAGATAGACTGAGGAACAAAGACAACTGCTTTCCAAAACACTTGGTCTGTGTAAGGTGATCAAACTTCAATATTGAGCCAAAGACACTAATACAAAGCCAGGGCATTCTTATAAATAAATCTTCACAAAAGGCAGGAGAATAGATGTCTTGTCCACCAGCTTCAGGCAGATTTTACTGTTAGCCCATCAAGAAAAGAGAAATCTGGATTTGATGTCCAAGTTTGGACACTGCTCTTTGGACCACAAGGTGCTTCCTCAGGAGAACTAACTGGAGACTGAATGGGAGCTCTTCTTAATTATTGCTAGTAAGAAAAAAGGATCTTGAAAATACTATCTGTTTGCATATAATTTAGGGTCATTACTACCTTCACGGCCAGCTAGAGTTGTCTTTGACTATCTACACATCTATTTCTTACCCCTCAGCCCCAGCCCGTTGTTCACCACTTTCCATCTCTCCTCTATGCAATGCAATAATATTGTAGAGGGTTTATTTATATCATCATAATTGGTTGCTGTGGAGAAATCATTATATCACAAGTGTAGCCCAGGGAGCTCTGGCTGCAGAATGGATTGCAAAGGGATCATGGAGGTGAGTCCTGTGGTTTTAGTGCACACTCCCATCCTCCCACTCACATCATGGATCATCTGCATCCATACACTAGCCCAGCTCCACCTGTAGATGTTGGTCACACATGTGGCCATGTGCAAACACGAGCAAAATCTCAAAGCAGTTTTTATTCACATAACAGGCAGTGACAACTGAGGGGACAGGAGACACCGTAGTGAGATGTAGGAGAAGGCTGGAGTAAGGGCAAGACAGAGGCCAACAGTGATGCTCCTAAGCCTCTTCCACTCCCACCCCACCCATTCTCGAGCCACTCTCTACACATGTGCCCAGTAAAAATTGCTATGAAGGTGTTGCAAAGCCATGTGTGACCCATGGGGGCTAATGACATTTTACACAACTCCATTACTGTACCTCACTCATCAAAGCTGTTTTGCATTACCCCACCATCTCAGCCTCACAGCACAGTTTAACCAAGATAGAATTTTCTGGAGAAAACCTTTTTTCCCAACAGGCTGCTTCCAAGGCTATGATACCTAGTCCAGTGTCACAGCAGACTGTCATATAGGATGATGTGGACTTCTCATATTCTCCTTCTCTAGGATGTGTTTGTCAGCAGATCATACTCTGCTTGGGTCGTGTGTATAAACAGAGGGAGCAAGAGATGGAGGCAAGTGTTTTCTCCATAAGCTGCATCCATCCAAGATCAGCAAAACCACTCACAGATCGCCCTCCTCATCAGATCAAATTGAAGGTGAATGTAGAGAAGCTGATTGGCAGTAGTGGGCTCTGGATAAATGGAGCTGTTCACCTTGGGATCATGAGTTCAGAGGAAGGTCAGTTCACTGTTGACCACCATTCATTAGCCTCTGGCAGCAACTCAGCCTCAGTGAAATAAGGATCCAGTCTTGGCTTGGGTCCCAGTGGAAGGAAAGTCTGTGTCACTGAGGTTGCTGTGCTCTGGACTCTTGGCTGGCCCCACAGGGAAATAACAAGGCAGTTCAGGGAGCCCATCCTCATGGCTTAGCACCTTCCTGGGGGATCAGCCTGGAATAACACGACATTTCTGTGGTGTCTCAGTGTGGGTTGGTGCAGACAAAACTGCTGAGCTCCAGCTCTGGTTCAGAGCTGAAGACCAGGTGCTGCACCAAAGAATTACAGCAAGGAAAAGCTCAGACTCAGACAGGGGAGGTAGGAGAAAGGTTGAAGTCTCCTGTGGAAGATGTCAAGAGAAAGGCAAATAAAATCACTGCAGAGCAGCTCACATGTGAGGACAGGAGGCAGAAGGTGAGGTTAGAGCCTCTTGTGAGGACTCTGCCCTCACCCATTGCTGTTGCACAACTTTGGTGTTGCGGGGGGAAGGAGAAAAACCTTTTCCCACCCTCCTAACCCCCTATGCCCAAGCAGATGTGGGTTCTACAGCCCTACACCCCACTCCTGTGGGCTTCTCCATTGCAGAGCCACAGGAGACCCTGGGGAGGGAGGGAAATACTGGCCAAATGAACCAGCCAGGTGGCTTGCGGGCCTTAAATTGAACATTCTGGTATATACTAAAATAAAAGCAATAAACCAGGTCAGTATCACTTGCGTGAAATTCACTTATTGTTTTAAATCATCATTATCACCATCATAATTAAAATCAAGCAACAGCTTAAAGAAACTAATGAATATTTTTATACCTGAACTTATCACGGGAAGGGGGGAAAAAAACATAAAGTGAATATGTGCCTGTATTGCTAATAAATATTATTGGAGGGACTCCCAGCTTTTCACATTACCACAGTGTGATATGACAGCCTATAATGGATTACTCAACTGCCCGAAGCCATTGTAGGAATAAATCCCTTTTAATATTCATGTGCGGTCTTTGAGAAAATAGATGTAAGCAGTTAATACTTTTCTATAGACAAAACAATGCAGTTTATCAAAACAAAATGTGTGCTTGAAAACAAAAATCACAAAGCTCCTGGACTCATTCTATTTTTTTCCTAATCAGAAAGAATAGGACCCAAAGAAAAAGACAATTTGGGGAGCAACAGTGCTTAGAAAGCAAGATGGGGAGGACAGGATATTAGCAGATGGGGAGGGACAGGGTCAGTAGAAAGGAAGAAAAGGCATAAGAAAAATGAGTGGTTTGTGAATCTGTGGTTGTAAAGAGAGCACCAAAGGAGCTGTGTGAGGAAGGTGTTATTTGGCAGTGGGGCTGGTAGTTGCCCCATAAAGCTCTCAGTTGAGAGCTACCTCTACAGGAGGTAGTATATGGGTGGCACAGGAAGATCTGGCACTCCCCAGGAAGGAGGCACAGGGCTCTGTGAGGTGTAAGGATGCTGCTACGTGATGCTGGGGCTTAGCCATGTTTATAGGACAGTAAAAGATGTAGTAAAAGAGGTGAACAGCAGTCTATGTAGCGCCAGCTGAGGGCTGCTCCCTCCCAGCCCCTCTGCTCTATCTTTCTGCTTTTCCTTTTGCAGCTGATCTATAAAAACTACCTGGTTTTTAATCTCTGGTTTGTTTGGGTTGGGTTTTTTTCTCCCTTTACACTGCAGATCAAGAGCAGCAGCAGCATAGAGAAGGATTTGTAAGTTTTTGGTGGTCAGGAGTGAGGGAATTGAAGGTTAACCCTTCCTGCCCCAGCTGTTTGTGGGCAGTTGATGCTTGAAGGGAAAATCACATAGCAAAACTGTCTCAGGGACTGGAGGGAATGGCTGCAGCCATTCAGAGGTGAAGAGGCAAAAACGAGAGATTCAATCTTACAGCACTGGATGCTGCCGCAATGTGAACCCAACTTTATTTGGCTGGTATGGTCTGTGGCTAAAAATGGCTGTAGATGTACCTGAAACTGTGAGAGAGAGAAAGGCTCCTGTCTGCTGTGAGATCCAGGCTTCAAAGACAAGCTTACACTGAAGCCTCAGGAATAAATAAGGCTCCCCTGAGACTCATGTGGCTTTGATATCTGAGGCTGCCTGATGGGTGAAAGAGTTGAGTCACAGATTCCTTCTGCTTGTCCATGTTCTGAGAGAGCCTCTGATGACACCCTTTGTCCCTGGCACAACCACAGCAAAGGCAGCTCAGGATCTGCCTGGGTTGGAGTAGGTGCCAAGGCTGAAGGAGACACCATGCTCTTGAACCAAATTCAGCTCAAAATGTAGCCCAAGAGACTGACAGTGCTCTGAATGCTGCAGCCTTGGTGAAAGTTGTCATTCTGCAAAGACCTACACAGTGCTTAACTGGACCTTCTTCCAAGTGCCACTGGCTCCCAGGGAACTGCTTGAAGGAATTCAGGCTAACGTATGTTGAGCTAACTGCAGCACCCTGAGATCCTCCCATGCTTCAAAACGCTTGAGGGAATGACACTATCCTTTAAGATATCCAGTTTTATAGTAGTAATTCCAATCATTAGGACAGGGAAAAAATCCATGTATTACTGTATTGTTGTGTCAGACCAATCCACTCAACTTTCTCGGATTTTATTCACGTGTAATTTCCATGGAACAGTGCAGTTCCCTGTCTGGACAAAGTTTCGACTGTGTAACTATTTATGTAGCCGGCAGTGCTGGAAAGATTCTATAATTAGAAATATTCCAGGAATGCTTGTAGAGGCAACATTTTTCCTACATATCTTTACTAGTTTATTGTAAGAGTAATCCTGTCACTGTAAACACCCTGAGAGTCCCTTTAAATGCCAGATAGTTTTATAGACTGTATTGGGTGATATGAAAATGGGCCAGTTTTATAGGTCATATATTTCTTTGAAATGGAATAGGTCCAGGAGACAATTGGGAACCAGCATGGGGAGAATTCCTCCCACCCACCTCCTTCCAGCAGAGCAGAGGTGTTTCTTGCTACGAAAGGGAAAGAAAAAGTTTCACCTTCTAATTGTTGTATTGAGTAGCTCATTGAGTGCACTTTCTGTTCAATACCTTTTTTACTACTCAGATTGTCTAATCAAAGGCTTTTTCCTTCCTTGGTTTAGCTTTGCAGCCTCTAGCATTGATCCAAAATCAGAAACGAAAGAGAGAAACAGGCTCTGGGAAAAGAGAACACAATTAACACCCAAGCAGCTTCATTTTTTGGGGTGCCTTTAAACATCTTGCACTTCTCAGTCTATTCTCCCATTCTTTTATTTTCCCTTTTGTGTTCCGGAGGTTTCTTTAAGGAAAGCCTTTATCAGCTGCTCAGGGAGAAGATTAAACGACCAGTCACTGAGAAACAGGTTACTTTTTGTGTCCAAGTTCTTCATTCACTTTATTAAAATGTTCCAAATCTTCCTTCAAGAGGAGAGATCAGAAGGACATTTCCCTGTCACCCCTGGCATGCCTTCCTTCCGGATACTTGTGCTTCATTAGAGGCTAAAAAAAACCAAAGTCGAGGCAAGGAAAAGAGGAGAGAACAAGACTGCAGTGACTGGTTAATATGGGATGTAGAGCCTTCTACTTCATGGTCACTGGTACTGCTCTGGCCCCGGGCTGGAAGCAATTGAAAGCTTTTCCCATCTCAAAGACACTCATGTGAACCGAGTCAGAGATCTCTGGCTATTTTTACCTTTCAGGTTCAAAGAAGAGAGCTTTGCAGTGAACAAAGCCAAGCATCCATCCAGCCTGCTGCCCTACTGCTGAAAGCAGCAAGGAAAGGGCACAGAAAGGGTGAGGATATCGAGTCTGCTTTTCTGGGTATGATACCTGCTCCCCCAGACCTCATGTCAGGTATTGCCCACCTGAAATAATGTATCTCTGTGGTTAATAAACTTTGTGGTTAATAAACTTTGATGGATTTTCTTCCATGGCATCATGTGATCTTTTTTTCTGCATATCCACAATCTTTCTCTGCACTATCGTGGCCCTTCCAGAGCAAGGCTGAAGGACACCAACACAAGCTGACTCCTGGACACTTCTGATCTCCAGGAGTGCCTAAAAAGCCACTTTTTTGATATTTAGTTTGAAGGCTTCCATATTAAGACCCTTGGAAACAGAAACAAAGCATTTGATTCTCCTTAGCAGCACTGGGAGATGTCCTGGGGGAAAAAAGCCTAGATCAGGTCTAAATCTCACTTTGGATCTGGCACCAATTCCTCATGCAAGAAGATGCTTCGCCCCAGCTCTCCTTTCCCTTCCCTTCCCTTCCCTTCCCTTCCCTTCCCTTCCCTTCCCTTCCCTTCCC
>VYXF01007695.1:387597-476469 GCA_013397295.1 Polioptila caerulea
CACATTGGATTTTCACAACCTGTCTGCCCTGATCCAGGATTATGGACACAATACAGTGCAGGCAAGCAGTGAGACACAGCACCTCCCACAGTGGAAAACTAAAATAAGGATAGGACAGAAACTGCTCCAAGTAGCCATGATAGAGGTCTAATGAGGCATCTGCCATGACGGCTTTTCCATGTACCCTGTCTTGGTTTTAAAAGGCCACTCGCTTTGCATAAGTAGCTGCTGTTTTGTAAAGCAAGTGTATATGATGCAGACACTCCTCGTGCTTCCTCAGGGTACAATTACTTTCTTATCTGTCTTGTACTGCTGCTTCTCTGCAGCTGAAGTAAGTTCTCCAGTGTGAGACTGCAGGGTTAATCCTTTGAGCAGGGAAAGGTAAAAGGGCTGGAGAAAATCATGGCAGCCTAAGACAGCAAAGAGCAAGGAGGTGACATCTTGGCAGGCAGAGACGAGGAGTAAGGTGTTCCTGAAAGACAACCTTCACATTTCCCATCAGTGCTGACTCATAAAATGTCAGGTTCATTAAAGGTGAAGTACACACAAACTGGAACTTGAGCCGTTTCATACTCGGCAAAGCATCTATGCAATTGGCTTTTCCCCTGCATCTTGACACTTCCAAGTCTTCTGAGTCAAGAGTATCAAAATAATTTGGCATTAAAATGTGTCATCCAGGTAATAAAAGTGTAGTTGAAGGCTATATTTTATTTATTATTCAAATTACTAAGTAGCTCTTTGAGGCCTTGACTGCAACACAACCCTGCTTAGAACTCAAGAGGCAAGTCCCTTCCGCTCCTACCCCAGTGAGCACTGCATTTCAGGGGTGGGGGTGGGTTCAGAGGACACAGAGTTCTAGATGTGGGATCCTGTTGATTCCCCTGCCTTCCTGACTACCTTTGACATGCCTTTGCAGAGCCTGTTCTCCCAAGACCACTGGCAAACAGTGCAGGAGAGTGAGCACAGAGCTCAGATTGCTTCCAACAGTCCCCAGCCTCTCAGTGTCACTGCTGTGCCTTAATCACAAATCATCCCTTTTCTGCCTTTATAGCAGGCACATTGCCATGTTCCCTGCCCACCAACACTCCTGTTCCAGGTGTGGCACAGTACAGCACTCTGCCTGCGGCTATCCTGGTGTCCCGTGTTCACCTAGTCTCTCCTGACGGCTTCCGCAACATATTTCCTCCACTTTCAAAGCCCTTTTTTAAGCTGCTTTGAATTCCCTTTGTGTTTAAAGATCTGCTTTGCTCTTGGAGCTCCGTGCACCCTCACCAGCCAGGTTTTAAAAGCAAGGCCGTCGCTGGAAGTTGTCATTGATACGTGATGCAGAACAAAATCCAGCTCGCTCGAATGCAGCTAGATTGGCTCAGCAGGGCTGACAATGGATGAACTGGGTCTTATCAGCGGAGGGAGCAGATAGAACACGGGAGCAGCGTGCAGGGAGCAGATAGCAGCTCTGCGAGAGCAGACAGACAGGCTGCTGATAGTGCAGGGAGGGGGGAAGGTATCACTTCTATTCCCTGGCTGGTTTTGAGGCCCTTGTTTCAAAGCTGGCACCTTTCTGACCACAGCCACTGCATTAATGGGGAAAAGAAGCAAAAGTGACGGACAACTCAATGGAGCAGTGCTGTGATGAAAGGTCTCAGCGGGGCATGTTTGTCCAAATGAGCCACTGCCTCCCTGCACGATTTATTCCTTGCTCCAAATGCATTTGTTGGATTTAACGACAAGTTGGTGGCATTTCTGCAATTAATCCTATCAAAGGGAGGTGATTTTACACAGAGCTGGTCCCATATTTCCTAGGCTGTGTTTTTGTTTATGAGGAGAGGGGCTGCCAGCTGTCTCCCAAGTCTGGGCACTAGAGTTCATGGAAAGGAACTGTGGGTTATTAACCAAGTGTCTACTCCTGACATCTGAAAGCAGCACAGCTAAAAAATACAACCTCAGATTGTCCTAACAAGCAATCTCCAAACTGTAAATATGCAACAGTGAGAGAAAGTATTTCTTTACCAGTGAAACACTTTAATGAGTGGATGGCTCAGCAAATCTTTTATGCAGCTGCTTTCCCTGCTGCAGATACTGAGATTTATGGTAGGAAGGGAGGGGAGTTAACAACCAACCAGGGAACTGCAGTTCCTGTTTACTGGGGTTCCACCTCATGTTCCTGTTTGACTGGTCTGATCATTCTGCAACTCTCCTTGGATAAAATATTAATGGTCCCATTTTGTGGGATCTTTGGGGCAGGTGTGGAAGTAGCTCCCAGTCCAGAAATCATGACTTGGCTAAGCAAGAAGGAACAACCCATCCTTCTGATGAGGGTACAGATTACACATACCCAAAGATTCTAAATATGGAGTGCTCATTGAATACTGATGACCTCATTTCGAGAGAGAGAGAGAATCAATGGAGATTATGTATTTTTGCAATTCTGAGCTTTTCCATGTTCTCTTCCAATTGAGAGGTTCCTAAGCCCTTTATCCTTCTGTCCAATTAATGACATTTCTAATGAATACTTAGAACCAAAACCAAAATCACAATACCTGGTGGAATGGGATCTAAAAGAAACAATCTTCTTTCATGACAGTGGTGGACTAAGAGGCAAGAATAAACATTTTCAGAGGGTCCTTCCTAAAGGCCACAACCTCCAACAACAAAGCCTGTTTGCAGAACAGGATCCTCAGATATGCAATTAAACAACTATACAAACAAACAAACTAAAAAAAACCCCAACAAAAATAAACTCTACAAACCAGCACATTCTCAACTGATCCACAAACCCTCTGAGCTGGTCCTTGAGTCACTCTTGCTGTCATGATGAAATTTTCACTTCCCTTGGACCTGAGATCCCAGCTGGACGAGAAAGCTCACACCCTGACTTGGCCTTTGGCAGCAATGCATTCATCTGGGAAATCTGCTCTATCAGTGACAGCGTAGAACAATTTTTGTTATGGCACCACATCTTATTTTGAGCAATTTAATAGTCATAAACCCAGCAACATTCATCTTCTGATTTGAAAATAAGATGTCTCTAGAAACTGTTGCTGTTACCACACTTTGGTGTTGCAGACTGAGCCATTCAGCCTGTTAGTGTAGGGAAAAGATTTACCTAAGATCATCTCCCAGAGCATTTTCTGATTGATACTTGTTTGCAAAGGCTCTGAAGACAGACCAGCCAGACACAGAGACTTGACAAAAGCTCCTGAAGGAATGTGAAGGTCTTGCTGCTGAGGACACACAGATGAGCACATCAGCAGAATACATAAGATGCTTTGCACTTTTCTTATTTATCCAAAAAGCTATTTTTGTTTATTAAAACCTAGTTACTAGCTGCATCTTGCCAATAACCTGGAGTGCTTGCTTGGTTAATTTAAGCAAGCAGAGCTTTGACAAAGTAATTTTACCATCCTCGGGGATCTGCCAGCTTATGCCGGTCTTCACTATTTCAGATGAAATTGAGTTAATTTTCACTGAAATTGCTTCTTAGCATACAAACACATTCCCCATCATTGCGAGCTTATGCCTCTGCAGCTCTATTATTCTTTAATTTACACAACCCGGCAGCGAGGGATTAATGCCTGAGACATACAAAAGGCTACAGTGTGGAGAGGAGAAGGCAAGGAGAGAGAGGGAGAGAGTGGAGCTCTGCAGGGAATAGGTAATGGTGCTTCAGTTTTATAGTCAAAACATTGAAAGTCCGGCATTAATACGGAGTCAGCTCTGGTTGTCCTTTCACTCTGGAAAGGCATCGTCCAAAGTCTCAAGGTGGAAAACCTCTCAGCTGCTCAGTCAAGCCAGAGGTGATGGCAGGTCCCTGCAGGATTGCCAGGCTGAGAGGGCATTTACTGGGGTATCACAAACGGCTCCACATCAGGAACTGACTGCGGGCAGTCGAGGCGATGTGGAGCAGAACTGCAGAGGAAGGCCAGGCTTTGCCCTTGTTTCTTCCACAACACACTTCCCTCAAAGAGGAGTTCTCCCCTTCTACCCTTCCCAATCCCTGCCATGAAAATGCTGCTGCCAAGGCTCTGGGGATGCCTTCAAATACTTAGAAATTCAAATCATGGACTCTCACAAGCATCCAGACAAAAAATATAACTAGTGCCAAAGCACCTGCAAATGGGTGGAAAAGGGGGATTCCACTATCTGGCTTTTCCAGAGAGAACTGGCAGAAGTGCCAAGTTCAGCAGTCCTTGTAAAGTCTCTTGTGAGATTTTAAAGTAGCTGCATTTTAAGCTAGTCCCAGCTGACGATTGATCAGAATAGCAATTATGCTCCTTTTTATATTATCACTTCAATTTTGCTTCCTTAATTAAATAGCTAACCATTTCCTCTTTTAATACACACACCTCTGAGATATATGTGGGTTATTGGATAAAATATGGCAGTCCTGTATCATGCATTGGTATGCATGTAGCAATGTCATAATGGGATGTTTAAATTCCTTGTCTTCCTTTGAAGGCTGCCTTTCTTTTCCTTTCCCCAACTACTACCAGTGCCACATCAGCACCCAGTNTTTTCTTTTCCTTTCCCCAACTTCTTTTCCTTTTCCCAACCAGTGCCACATCAGCACCCAGTGCATGCCAAGATCCCACTCCACTGCCCACATGTCCACGACATACCAGTTTGCCTTTCAGGGCTCCCCAGGGAGCACTTTACCCTTCTTCCAATGTCACAGATGTTTGCTTTGAGTCCAGTGGAAGAAATATTGCTCTTTTTCCCCAGCTTGCAGCCAGCACTGAACAGCACTAGCCAACACTTCCTACCACCAGCATGATGACACTTGACTCTACCTAACACTAACACCTTAAGCTTCCTTTATCTGATAACATTCCCTCCTGAAAACTGTCATGGTTAACTGTGGGTAGGATAGCAGTGGGGAAGGAAGACCTCAATACAATTCATGTTGAAGAAAATGAAAGGAAGTCTGGTTCCTTCCAGAAACCACTTCACCATTTTGCAGGGTTAGCAGCAGCTCTGCTGCACTGCTGGGAAATCCCAGCCTCTGGAGCAAGTCCTGGCTGAATCCACATGTAGGTCACGGTAAGAAAGGCTTTGTGCCTAAGAGACACTCATGAGAAACTCCTGTGCAGTTAGAGCAAGATCAAATTTGAGACCAAGATAAGTGCCCTTCCCATTTGCAGAAAAGAAAAGAGAGGAAAAAGCAGGAAAACATTAATGGATAAATAGTTCCATTGAGGTGAGTAGAAAATACTCAAAACTGGCACCTTCAGCCACATGCAATTGGAGTGCAGCAACTATCAGGTGGTACAAATTCCCTCTGTTGGATCTGCATGACTATTTCTTGAAAAACAGCCAAAAAAGCTCTATTACACCAGTGGTCTAAGGCAGGGTAGCACCAGCAACACACCAGCAGTAAGGATGACTCGGACCAGTGGCTCAGGCAGGTGTACTTTTTCCTCCCTCTGCCATCCAAGAGCAACTTCTGCCATTTTCCCAGCAAAGTTATTTCAGAAATCAACTCCTTTCAGCTCAGCTGAGTTTTAGCTTCATGCATTTTTATACACTCTCTGCAAGAATGAGAAGGATATTTACATTTTTTAATAAGCCTGACAGTTTGAAAGTAATTGGGGATTTATAATGGGTTTGTTTAGGTCTTTTTTCCACTTGAATTCCAACTGCCAGTCTTAGGCCTAACAAGCAATATTATCTCTATGGTGATGAGGGAACCTCAACAGGAGGCCCTGAAGCCAAAGAGGAAAGCACTGGCATGTTTTGTTTTGTCATGCTTTTTTTTTTTTCCTTTGAACCTGCATTTTAAAGCAAAAACAGCATAACAAAATTTGAAGCAAGATCAAAATTCCTCCAGCCATCTAGTGCTCATAACTCTGGCTTCTTCTGCTGGTTCTCCAAGGAGCACACAAGCCAGTGTCTGATCTCCATCACAGTAGGTTTTTTTATTCTTGACAGATTTGCATTTATTTGCTCTATTATGCCTCTAAAATTATCTCAATCTGATTTTTCTTTTGGGGGAGTCAGGTGTTTGGTGGTGTCCTGGTTTAGGGCAAATTTGGGGAGATAAGGATGGAATGGCAGGTGGTAAGGATGGAATTAACCTGCAAAGTTCAAGGTCGGGAATCAGATTGCTGAAGCTAAATCTCAAGGGCTGAGTTCTGCATGTTCCTAAAACAAAAAGACAGCTGTTCCCCGTGGAAAAGAGAAAGGAGTGAAAGCCAAGAAGGGGTCTGATCCAGTTGTGATAGTGGGGTTTGCTGTGGGGGCTGCCATCAAAACCTTGGACTCCTGTGGGTCTCTCTGGCTTCCTTGACATTGCTGAGAATGCAGAGCTGATGTGTCCAAGGCCCCTCTAGGCAAGGGCTGCCGACATTTCACAGGTGATAAACTCTGAGCCCAAATCTTAAATCGGGTCCTTGTTCCTTTGTGCCCCAGTTCCACACCTACTTAAGAGAAGAAAGAACAGTCCATGTCTTCTGCAAGAGTAAGGATATAAATGCAACAGAGAACAGCAGGACTTAGTGTTTAAGTAAGAATTGCCCAACAAAACTTTCAAGAAATAGTCATAATGAGGAAAAAGCCAAGCAGGACTAGCAGTGTCACCCTGCTCAGCAGACTCCAGCACACTTCAGTGAAAGTGAGCACCAAGCAATGGTGACATGGGACATTCCTGGCTTTGTTAGGGACAGAGCCTCTCAGTTCCCATCTCTGTGCCTCAGACGTCCAGGGAATGCAAGGCACACCAGATAATCCCTTTCTGCACGCCACAATGCTGTTCTTCCCTCAGAGCAGCTAAAACCGTGCAAAGAATTACCTTCATGAGCAAAGCAGAGCAGAGATGTTGCCACTGCTCTTTCTTGCTCCTCTCTGAGTGCTTTGGGTTGATACCCAGGCAAGGTGTAGAGCCAAGGGGCAGCTTTCCCCAGCGGGTCTCTGGCATGGGACTGTGCACTGTTATTTCCTTCCCCCGTGGAGCAAGGAGAGACAAAAAGGATAATGCCTATTCCTAGTGTTTCCTAACTCCCACAACCCCAGGAGGGGTTTCTCCAGCCCCTTACAGCAGAGAGAGCTGTTGTGCCCATCCTTGCCTGGCACCTGTGGCAATGCTGCCCACTCCCTGCCGGACCTTCCCAGCACATACATCCTGCACCTGCAGTGATGCTCTCTCCGTCTGGGAGGGCTGCAGGCAGCAAGGGGGCTGCAGGCAGGCTGGTGAGACACATAGAGGGAGGAGTGGGAGAAGAGTCAAAGTCAGGGACAGGGGATAAAGAGAGGTGGGATGAGAATGGGAGAAAAGCAGCAGGGATGAGAGGGGAAAGTGGGAAATGAATTGCAATGAGTTAGAAAATTCCAGGCAGATGAGCTTGAGCATTCAGCAGCTGAGATGTGGGGCCTCATTAGTACAGACCGACTGAAGATAGAGACATTAAGGAAGGAAATGTGTGACTCACGGGGGAAAATGGGAAAAACAGCACACACCATAGCAGCTGCTCCGTTTACTTCAATTAAAGAACAACTCAAAGGGTATGTTAAGGGGAAAGGAGGGGGAAGCAGACAAAGGCACAAACAGCGCGGGGGGGGGAGGGGGGGAAGCCAACCAGATGAAGCAACTGTTACCCTCAAGCATCGAATTGAACTGAGTCAGGTATTTGAGCAAGGGGCCAGCGTTCCTCACCTTATCTCTCTAAAGTGGTCGAACTGCCCATGGAACCTGGAGCCAGGTACAAGGCAATGATCACTCACAAAAATACTGTCCCAGCTATGAGGTGGGGAAAGGGAAGGCGGTTTCCCATAGCACAGCTCCATGACAGCCGGGGAATGGGCAGGCAGGGCCCTGCTGCACCTGACCCGCCAGCCCCAGCACCTGAGCGAGGCAGGGAGGGAAGCAGCAGTGGATGTTTCAAGCACAGCTACAACTCACAGCAGAGCTGTGGTGCCTAAAGGGAAGCAAACTGCACTTGGCTCCAGGGTAGTGGGGAACACTGTGGCAGCCTCTCCATCCTCTAGTGCCATCCCACAGCCAACCCAGCTCACCTGTCCCAGGCTTTGCTGCCAGCATCAGCCAGAACCAGGCAGCCTCTCACAGTTACCTCATGAGTTCATCCTGGCTGGGATGAAAACACATATTTTACCTCATTCTGTGGTGTATGGGGGTGCAAAGAGCTCACTGAGATTGCTTGTGCTGCTTTTTCAGGGAAAAAAAAAAAAAAGATTGACATTAATTCCAGCTGGAGACTGTCGTTATTCCAGCCACACTAGTGTGAACATCCTGGCACTGGGAAAAGAGAAGAATAAGCAAGGTGACACCCATCTCTTCCTTCCTCCAATAAATGTCAGCCCTAATTTCTCAGACCTCGTGGGCACTGAGAAATGTTATACTAAAAAGGTCCTGGATTGCAGTGAATCCTGTTTTCAGCTTCCAGGTGATAAAGACTGAAGAAAAAAAGTGGACTCAGGAGAAAAAGCAAGCCACAGGAGAAGGAAGGGACAGAAGAAACTTTCATGCCTCTAGGTGTTTTCTCCTTGCACTTTCCACCAGGACAAAATGTGTTGAGGATTTCTGTTTGGAGCCCCCTGACTGCCATAGATCTCTGCATTCTTTACCAGTGCCCTCACGTAGGAGTTTTATCACTCTGCTCCAGCTGTGACACCAGCCTGCAAGGGTTAGTTGCTTTGCTTGGTTGACTGAAGCCTCAAATATGGAGGCTACTGGGTCAATCCTAGCTTGTGGCCTTCCCAGATGATCAAGGCAGACAACTCCACGATGTCAGAAAACGTCTACTTTCATCTTTGGTTGGGGAAAATCTTTCCTCAGATTCTATCCATCTCTCCTTATCTTTGTGGATGCTTCCCAATGCCTGGATACACCAAATCCATGACCCTTGGCTGACTCATTCCCTATACGAGCATGGCAGTGGATTTCATGACAAAGTCCCATGGTCTCAGGATAATTACCTGCCCAAAGTCTCAGATGGAGAGCCTAGATACAAGCAAACTCCCAAACTCCTGACATTTATCACTCTAAAAGGCAGCCAGCGGAAAGCAGCCCCCATCAGATAAGAAATGTCAGTCAAGATTTCAATGTAGTCGGCTGCAGCTTGTAAAGGACACATCACAGTATATCTGCAGGACAAAGTGTGGTGAATGTTAAATCTCCACCGCGTGGGAACAAGCACAATGGATCCCATCTCCATACGTGATAATGGGAAACTCATAATTCTCTCACACAAACTTTAATGCCGAAAAGTTGCCACAGAGAACCACAGAGGACACAAGGGCTTCTTCTTCAAAGCCTCTGAGATTGGCAGCATTAAAGGCGTTTGCTTTGAGCTGGCTCTGTGTTAAGCTTCCTCTCTGTCCCTTCATCTCTCCCCAATCAAGCTGTGCCTCAGTCAGCACCCAGTTGTTAAATTCTGGATGGATTAAAGAGCCTGAGAAAGTGCTTTTTTAGGAAAGTGATGTTTATCCATCACTCATCTACGTGAGTGTTAAATTTCAGATCTTCGGCTCCTCTAATGATTGTTACATGGTGGTGCATTCAGAGCCTTTGCTTTGCACAGTAGAGGGGATGTTTGATCTAAAGGCTTCTCTTTGCCCAAGATTAAATCTGAATTTGAATCATCCTTTGGGGTCTAATTGCATAGGATTTTGGTGACAGTGCAGCAGGGCCACGGAGGGTATTGGCAGGAAGAAGAGGACAGGAATTCCTCAAATGATGGAGCCCAGGAGATTTCAATAACATTTGGGGCGGGGAAGAAAATTAAATTCAAAGACAGAAAAAAACAGATTTTCTTGTGCATTGTTAAAAATTGGAAAAGGGGAAGGATGATCTCTCTAATTAAATTCCTAGAATTCCTGCAGGCTTCCAACTATTGCCAACTCAGAAGTATTGACCATTTTTGAACCCTTTCTGATGGAACTGTGGGTGGACAGGGTTCAGACTAACAGTAAATTCTTCAAAACTGCAAAGTTTTGACACTGCATTAGGCATAATTACACCTGTCAAAGATAACATACTCCTGGAGATTTTCTGTTGCAGAGCTAATGGCAGAGGGACTCTTGCAAAACCCTCCACAATAATTTCAGGATGCCTCAGGCCTTCAGGAACCATCTTGACAGGATGATGACATCTTGCTGTGCAACAGGAGGCTCTGCTTCAACTACAGGTGGTGTGGGACCAAGGAATTTGAAGCATCTTTGTTTTTCTTCACCTGGAAAAGTCCACCCTTTGCACTTCAGCAGTGCCACCACTTACAGAGGTGCAAGAAATATGAAGTCACAAAATGGGCACTTGCCAGTCAGCTCCTCTGGTCTGTCACCTCCACTAAAGGGTAAACACTCCAATGCAAGGAAACGTGATGATCCTGAGCTTCATGGTCTTCACCCTCTCTGCATCCTAAAAATGACTTTAAAAAAAAAGAAAAAGGAGATGTTCACCCCCCCCAACAAAAATCCCCACCTATCACTTACAGGGCCAAGCACAGCACTGATGGTAGCCAAGAAATACATGCACTAACTGCAACATCCTTCCCTGGTTCTATTTCTTGTAAAGCCAGCAGTGCAAATATTGATGTGAAGTTTCCCCCAGAACATCAGCTTTCCTCCCCACGAAAGAAAGCTCAACCAGACTGAGGCTAAGTAGGAGGGAAAGGTCTGTGTTAGGACAGAAACCACAGGACTTGCTAGAGCTTTTCCTCAGCCCCTACCCTAGTCTATCCCAGTGCCTGCCCGGCCCAGGTGGATCTGGAAAACTGCCTGAGGGATCCCAGACAAAGACTGTCTAAGCCGTGTACAGGTGAGCATGAGCCAAGGAACACACAAAGGCGTGTCAGCGTTACCTCAGAGCCTGCTAACCAAGATCACATGAGGCTTTTGCTTCCTTCCCGGGGGCACTGCTTTCACCTCCGCACCACCACACCCTTCCAGCTCCAAATTTGCATGCCCTGGGGAGCAGGAAGGGCAGCACTCAGTGCCAAAGGATGAAACGTTGAAATCCTCTTCCAGTTGAGATTAAATTAAGGGAGAAGAGATGGAGCATGCCAAAGGCAGTGAGGCTTAAATAAAAGCTCATTGTCTTCATCGGGAGCTGGGTTTGAATAAGAAGTTCAGGATTTGGCAGCCTCTGTGTAAAGCATTGCAGAATGACTGCTATGTGCATGCAGCTAGTTTTCATGCATAATATATATAGGAGCATACCATATGTTTAAAGCATCAGACAATCAGGCCAGTCTTGGATGATATTATAAAGCTTTCCTTCAGTGTTGCATTTGTTCTAAACAGATGCAATTCTCCTTCCCCCCCTTCTCCCCCCAAGCTTCCCAGCCTGCCAACACTCATTTATAAGGAAACCAGGTGTCCATCTTTAAAAAATGAAATAAATCAGTATACAAAGGAATCTGTCCAGGAAGAAAGCAAGCGCCTATCTCTTCTATTTTTGTTTCAAACAGGAAATATGTTGATAAACAAACTAACAAATGGACAAACAAGAATCAAAACAAGGAAAAAGAAGACATGAAAACTCATAGGAATTAAGTCCTGAATTCTACAAAGCCAAATGCTAATCATGCCAGTCCCCAAATGTACGGAACAGATGAATTCAAGAACAGAAAGTGCACCAGTGATAGCAGATATGCTCTGGATGAAACATGTCCTGCATCAGTTATGAGAAGGGCTGGATGCTCTTGTCTTTAAAGTGTATGGTTTGATTTTATATTAATTCATCATCAGCATCACCGGTCTCCGGGGCTGGTCTCTGCTCATTATAGGTGCTTTGCATACGTGGTTGGAAAAGAACCACCATCCATCTGATTTGCCTCGTTGCTGCTCTCTGCTGTCGCCGCGTTACCCTGCTCGGGAGCTGTTGGCCGCCCCTGCCGCGCATCAGGAGCTCTGCTGGGCCCCGGCTCGGCCCCAGCGGGTGCCGGGTGTCCCGGCAGCAGAGCAGCTCTGACGGCTGGGAGACAGCCCAGCATCCCCCAGCCCGCTGGGTGTTGGCAGCACGGGGTAGGGATGTGAGAAAACCCAAGGCCAACCCACCTTGTGCGAATCATCCGCCAGCGAGCAAGGGCAGCTCCGTCCTCCTGCGCTGCCTCAAGAAACGTTGTCTCCGTCAGTCCTTGGCGGAACAGCAAAACCACCTTGCAAACAAAAGCCACCAGGCTCAGCAGCAGAGCAGCTGGGAATCCCCTGCAGCTGGTTCCCTGTCCTTCACATGGAGTTCCCTCCACTCGTGCGAGCTCTTAAGGCCGTGTTTTATATCCTAATTAAAGTGAAACAAAAGGAATTGGATAACAGTCTAAAAGATTTGCAAGCTACATCTATTTCACAAAATTACTCCTGTTCCCACTAGTGTAGCTCATCAGGTCCAGCACATGCTCTAATGTGTGGGACTAATAGATTTGTAACAGTGATAGCTAATATGAGTCTGTTCCGGTTACATACTTATCATGGGTCCTTGCAGGCTTTCCATCAAAGCTGCTGAATGAAAGCACTTTTTATTAAAGAAAGAGGAAAAAAAAAAAACCTCTTTGCCCATAAATCTCTCAGCACATTAGCCCTCAAAACAATTCACTGAGGCAAGGTCGTATTTCCCATGCATTAATTTAGATCCTTGGAAAGTTCAGTGAGATGAGAAGACAAGACAAAACACAAAAGGCTGTGTCTTCAGCTGCCATGATTCAATGTGGCTTCCCATCAGCTGAGAATCCAACCATACATCTAAAGAGAGCCATAGGAAATACATAACTATTTCTTTAAAGTCTTAGGCTTGGTAGTGATAATCCATAAGTTGTTTTATTTCAAAAGGAAGGTAGAGACTAATAGGACAGATGATATTTGACAGGTGAGACCAGCTTTAACAGCCCAGTAGAGAAAGATTTTTTTTTATTTCAGCAGGGTTGGGTTTGCCCCATGGTGTTGGGAGTCACCAGGTTTAAGAGGAAGGGAAAGAATTCTGTTGCTTTGTTTTGTGTCCAGGCAGTATTTCTGTGGGATGCCAGTCACAGGGCTGGAGTAGAACGTGACAAATCCAGCCACAGAGGGACTGGCTGAAGTGGAGTATCTGAGGATGATGCTCCACCTTTCAGTTATCTCCCATCCACTGCTCTGAACAGCAAGGAAAGCTGCCAGCACTGAGTCCTGTACTCGGCGCTGTCCCTTTGATACCACAGCTCTCTCAGTCATGTTTACACCCTTCAGATATTTTTAGGCCTTTTTTTCCACATGCAGAACTACACGTTGTCATCTCATAGCCTCGTTTAGTGGTTTGAGCCTTCCCGCATAAATCATCTTTCCCAAACCTCTGATCATTTAGTGATCAGAAGGCAGAAGGGTGGTCAGGTTGCTCTTCTTTTATCTTCCTCCCAGGTCCTCTTATCTGGTCACATCATGGTGGCCAGGACCAAGAAAGTGATTTGTTTCAAGGACAAATCAGAAACAAATAGGGAAGAGCTGTTTCTTTCCCATGGCACATTTTGCCTCTGTGGAAGCAGACTATTTTATTTGCAATATTATACTAGTTCAAATTGATCTCCAGTTTGTGATCCACTGGCACTTCAAGGACCCCCATGCATTACCTAGAACTGGTGGATAACAACTTGTCAAAACTGTTAATTGCTGATATGGTCGGAGGGGAAAGGGGCCTCTTGAAAACAGCTTATGGTTTAGGATGAATAATTTCTAGTAGAAGGAACTTGATTTTAAAAAAAATATTTTAAAAATAAATCCACTTTTCTCCTCAAGAGAATAAGATTTTAATCTTCGTCACTTTGAGACCTTCCAAATCTCTTCTTTTTGTGAGTTGTTTTAACTCATTTGGGTAGTGTCCTTGCTCACACATGTATTTGGCAGGTTTACCAGAAAGCAAAAACCACATTACAGTAACGGATTTGTGGGCATGATCTGGTCCAACTAGACAGACAGCTAAGCACTGTAAAGAGTTCTGTCAAATAATTATTCTCATCAAATTTCGTTCTCCATCATGGTCATGTTATCCAGATCAAATCCTTGGTTCTTCCGTAAAAATATCTTAGAATATCCCCACAAGCACCATTAAAACAAGCTATGCCAGATCATGAAATAGCAATGCGTTCAACCCATTATTCTGAGGAAAAAAAAAAAAAAAAGCTTTTACAGGCCAAATCCAATTACATGCCATGCTTGTAAATTCATTCCAGAAAACCTTTGTGGCCAAAAAGGTCCATGTTAGCCATTATGGGGTGTATCTTAGCAAAAAATCTCCTATTGCTGCAACCACTCCTCCCCATCCCACCCTTGCAATGACCTCCAGCAAGTGCCAGATCCCAGCTGGCTGTTGGCACAAAGGCCAGGAGTTGGGTGGTTGGGAGCAGCATGAAAATTACCCAAGGCCTGACAAGGTGTCCTCCCTTTGCCCACCCCTGACTCTGAACCCCAGCGCTTCCCAGCACAAGGAGCAACTCCCAAGGCAGCAGCCTCACAACCAGGACCTGGCTATGGGCTAGCACTTCGTCAGGTATTACACCCATCACTGTACATGACAGGTCTTGCTGCTGTGGAATGTAATCCTGCCTCTTTCTGGGCTCTGTGGGTTCCAGAGGGTGGTGGGTAGCCATGGAAACAACGTTGTGAAACAGCATGGGAGTTTGGGGGTTGAGCAGTGATGAAGAGCCACCGCCGTGCAATGCCTGAGCAGAGCCCCCCGGGAGGAGCCCTGGTGGATGCACTGGCACAGGCTCCAGCAGGGATGTCCTGTGTGCAAAGCCAGGGGTGGGCCAGAGGGCTGAGTTAGCTTGGGAAGGCTGGCACCAGCCATCAATGCAACTTAAAGTCCTCAAATTAAAGCTCAGAAACCCATTATCCTTGCACACATTGTCATTCCATTTCTGGAGCGAGCAGGTGAGGCTGAACTCTGCTCTATGTCCCCACACAACTTTAAGGCTATGTTCACCAAAATCTCCTACGAGCACATTTAGGATGCTGCAAGTCTTGTCAGATTTTTCTGAGGCAAATTCAGTCTCTTCTTGGCTTGTTCCAAAGCTTGTCCATGTATGGAGGACACTCTTCTAATTATTCAGCAGTACTTAAATACAAGATATCCTAGAAACAGTGGTATTCAGTAACCTCCAGTAACCTGCAGGAGCAGGTTCCCAGATCACCATCATAAAAATATCAGCTTCTATTCTGTCAAACAGAAGTTAAATGCCTGTGGTGCTCAGATTTGCCATACCAAGGAGGTTTCAGTTTTAACACTGAGCTTCCTGGCTTTCTTTCAAGACATTCCCATGAATATCAGTATTCCATGGGGACTGTAGAAGGCACAACTATAAAAGCCACGGTTTTAGGAAGAGAGAAAAAGCAGATGCTCTTCCTCCACCTTCATTATTCATTTGCACTGGGAACAGTCACCACTTAGACCTGAGATTTCAGCCCAGCATTAATCCTTCTCTCACCATATCTACACCTCCAGCTGTGGAAAACAGTGCTGCAAGTGCAGCACAGTCTTACACTGGCACTGGTGTCTGTCTGTGAATTCTCCTACACACAGGACATGATAATAAATCATACACAGAGCATGCTGATCGATTCTGCCCGAGCAGTATGTTGGTCTCCAGGGCCAGCAAACGAGCACTTAAATAAAGTTTCCTTGCTCAGTGTGCCATGCTGCAATAAAAAAAGTTGTTGTGCATCCCAGGCAGGTCATTTAGCCTCCTGTGCAAGGAGAATGACAAAAAGATACACATGTAGGCATTAGAAAATGCTCCCACCTGATGTTCCTAAAGTGAGATCTCCAACAGCTAAACGTTTTCCCTGTAGTCTTCCTAATAATTAATGGGAAAATAGAGTCTTCTGGGAAAATTGTCACTGGGTAATTAATAAAAAATGAAAGTGAGAGAGCAAGAATTCAGGGATGTTGCAGAAAGCCTGTAAATTGAAAGAGGCTGACTTAGAGTTGTGATGCCTTCCCAGTCTCAGAGGGAATTTAACACGTGCTCCATGTTCCTCAGTGGCTCACTCCGGGCTCTCCACCTCTTCCATTCACACTTCTGAAACAAGAGACATTGAGATGGAAAGGTTCACGCCCTGCCACATTTCTCAGTGGCCTAGCATGAACAGGCTTGCTCACACAGATGGGGAATGGCTGTCAAGGACAAATCTCCAGAGTCCAGCGGTGATCTATTACCAAGCGATCACTTGCAAATAAAGGTCACTGTTTGTTTTCTACATGTGGTTTCAATCTGTTTACCATTTTGATGTGAAGGGTTCATTAAAACTCAGGAAAGGGATCCTTTCTCTATCAAAGCAGTGCAATGTCTCACAGTTCCCAAAGGGAACTAGAGTTTAAAAAACCCCTCAGCTTTCAAGGTCAAAACTGATGTTCTGTTGGGACATGGTGTTGAGAAACCATTGCTGGAAATGCCCATCTCCCAGCTCTGTCTCCATCTGCAGTTTTGCCAACACAAGTGCCTAAGCTGTCACAGGTGCTGGGGAATCTTGAGGGGAAAGAGGATGAAGATGGATGGTCTTATGATTAAGTCAGAGGACAGGGATTCAAGGGACCTGGCGTCACTTATAGACCTCCTGTGCTGACTTTGGGCAAGTCAATTAACCTCTCTGTGCCTCTGCTTGCCATCTGTAAAATGGAGATAAGAGACTTCCCTACAGCACAGGAGTGTTCGAAGGAGACTTGCGTGGTTGACAGATGCTCTCATCTGATGCCAACAGGAGTCATGAGATCTCATTGACAGGAGAGTGATGGAGTGGGGAAGACCCACCGCCATTTGGGGATATGTGGCTTTGTGAAAACTCAATAGGTGTCTGTTCTGCTTCCCTTGTACACCTGTCTGTCTTACCAGGCACAAATGCTCTCCTGACCGAGCACTGGCTCCAATACCAGCTGTGGGGGAACCCACACATCTCACAGGGTGATCCCACGAGAGGAAATGTTCCAGTGAGGACTTTTTGCATTAAAAAAAGTTATGTGAGCCTCAGAAAAAACCAGCTCTGTCTTACCCCAGTGAGTGTGGAAGTGCCTGAGGGGAAATGTTCTGCTTCCCTGGCCTGCTGTCCTCATGCCCATGGGACACTCAGATAATAGGAGGGGTGTCCTGCCCATCACAGGGGTTTCACAGCTGGCCCCACCTGTCCTTCCCTCCCACCAGGCTAAAGGAGCTCACTAATATCCCCAGGACTTTTACAGCTCCGTAAACAAGGTAACATTACTTGTGATTATGCTTTTTGATTTTTGGTTGGTTTTTTGGGGTTTTTTTTAAGACACCAGGAAAGAAAAGCATTTCTCTGCTTTCACAGGAAACACTATGACCTGACCCTTTCCTGCAAGGCTCAGGGGAAGGATTTCTTTCCCTCTCCTGTTGTGTTTGTGGGTGTTTTTTGTTCTTTCCTTCTATTAAAATCCCATAGTATTATTAAAAGGAATTGTTCAATTCCTTTAATTGGCTCAGAAGATAAATTCTTCCCTCAGCCCAGGGGGTCATGGCCATCAGCAGCTATTTATTAGCAGCATTGATTGAGAAGAACAGCCTTTAAATGGAAATAAATTGAATTCTATGGCAAAGACTATTCCATACAGGCTATTAATATAAGACAAGGAGCTTAACACTTTTATTTCATATTTATTTGTTTCCCTCCTCAGCTCATAGCTATCTTCACTACTCCCAGTTATTTGCCGTGTTTCCCACCAACCATCCCCTCCTCATCATGGGAATTTCCTTACCTGCATGGGTGAGAGCAGGCACAAGGGTGATAATGATAGAGACTTGAATGAGCTCAGGGAGGCTCCAAATCAGGTCCCTGGGAACCAGTAGAGGAAGGAGGGGTGGTGGGGAGCAAGATGAGGCTTCCACATGCATGCACAATAGAAATGAGAGGGGGAGAAGAGCTCTTTTATGCTCTTTAGGGAATTTTTTGTTATATTTTTGCCTTCTCTACTGCTCAAAAACTCTTTGCCACCCCCTTGTCGACTCCAGAATACATTCATAGTGCACACCTTCATTCCAGTGTTTAATTGCTTGAGATTGTTACTTGTAGGCTGCTAATTTATTAAAACCAGATCTCTCATATTACTCTGGAGCCCACAAGAATCATTGCCTTCTATTAAAGGCAGTGGTGCGTGCCTGCCTGTCTTTTTCTATGGTCACCTCTCTAATTGCAGCCCATTGCTAAGATGTGGAACTCTGCCCTAGCAGCTCAGCATTCTCCACTGGGAGTGTTTGGATGAGGAACAAATGCAGAAGACAAATTCATTCAGGATATAATCAGAAATAACTGCTCTGATGTTCACAGAGTTTGCACCAGGGGAGCACAAAAACTCTAAACTATTCAGGTCACATTTCACAGATGGGCCAAAAAGTGAAGCCACAGACTCCTGACACAGATGGTCACTGGAAGCATCAGGCAGACCAGACCTGGACAAAATATGATGATGGATCCCTACAGCTCCAATGGAGTCAGCACTGTCCTTGCCCAGCTAAGCACAGAAAGATCTTCCCTGGTCATAGGGGCCATCTTTCGAGTCAAACACATCCCTCAAAGCAGACACTTGTACCATATACTGGTGCCACATGCACAGATGGGACTCCCATACCAGGAGATAGAGAGAGAAATACACACAAACACAAACATCTCCACATACCAGGTGGCTGATACAGGCCAGAAGCTCCCTATTTCTTTTCAGGCATCACCTCTCCCACAGGTCTGTCCATCTCCAAAAGGCTGCCCAGCTGCCTTCATCATCTCCTGACACTGGTCTGCCTTTGAAGAGCTTCCTGGCAGCCTCATGCACACACCTGATCCTGCAGAACTGCTCCATAGTGTCTAACATGGAGAAGTAGCATCCCCTAAAGCAGTCCCTGAGCCTGGTTTTCAAACTCCTAAAGAAAAGAAGTCAACAGACAATTTGGTGATGGAAAATCACTCTATACTTGAGATACTGCTGAGCAGCACTGGGACAGTTATCTGTCCCTCTCAGATTGTTTTCTGAGATCCTGTAATCACAAGAGGCAGATACCTCTCGACATGTAAGGGCAAAATCATGGCCCTCTTGTGCCATGGCACAGCTCAGGTTTTAGACACACAGTCTAATTTCCCTCAAATTTGGGCTCCCATGATTCACATCCTCACCTGGATTTGCACTTAGTTCCACTGACGCACAAGTGGAAGTTCAAACATAAAATTAAACCACACCACATGGCTGGGATGGGGCACTGGATCCAGACCAGCTGAGAGATGCCTTGTGGAGTTTCCAGACAGCTGTTGGAAGGACTCAGGAATCTAAATCCTCCTGTGGTCCAAAGGCCACCAATACTCCACAATGCACCCAGATGGCCCATGACACTTTTCCCAGTCAGTGAAAGTCTGGGGCAGAGCTAACAGCACCTGCAGACAGGTGCAGGCAGAGGAGGCAGAGGCACAGGCAGAGGCACAGGTACTCAGCAGCCAGCAATTAGAACAGCAGCAGTACAAGACTAAAACAATAATGTTTTGTTTATCTCCCACACTGTTAGCTCATTTTAGCACTCTACCTCCAAGTGCTAGGTAATAACAGGATACAGCAGCTTTCAGTATCCAAAACTGTGTGGGTGCATCTGTGGTTGTGAAGTGGAGAGTTGCAGCTCTGGATCCCCAGTCTGGGAAATGGTGTGGTTGCAGGTGGTGGTGTGAGCTGTAGGTTAGGCTGAATATGGGGATTTCTCAGCAATATGGAGTGGAGACAAGCTAGACTAGCTGCTCTGGTGTCTGTGGACTGGATTTGATCTACATCCTTTGAAGGTCTGGCTCCCTGTTCCTGAAACAGCCTGCCTTATTCTAGGACTGTTTTGCTTCCACCTGAGTATTTGATTTATTTGATGTCCAAATGTCCCATATTTGATGCCTCAAATCTGAGACCTGCAAGCAGGACCACACGGCAAAAGACAGACTTACAAAGATCCAAAAAACCCATTTCATTTAGATTAAAAAAGGCCATTATTGTGGTTTAATATAGGAATTGATTATTGTAAGTATGCATATTGAGCTTAACAGCTTAGATTTGTATCTATTTCATCACTGTTAATCTTTGATAAATATATTTTTAATAATCTCTGGGTATTTATTGAACATAAAACTGTCATATGAAATTGAGAAAAAGATTGCTAAAGATACTTATTATACACTACTTCAACACAAATTCATTATTAAAAACCTTTCACAGAGGTTTACTTTTAACCACAACATAACTGATGCAGATACTGCATAGTTAATCTATAATAAATATATTTGCAATAAACAATTGATATTTAACCTGCAGTAACTGTCTTAATAAATATGATACATGGAAATGGCTTTTGAACAAGCTGCTCTTTTTTTAGCTCTGTCAGACCCTTGGAGGATGTGGGGTGAGAAGGGGGAAAGCTATGGCCTCGTATAAGGCACTTCACTTACCAGTCCCCACAGCCTTCCCCTACCCTGGTCAGGGGACTCATTGCTGCGTCAATCCCCAAATCTCCAGCCCCAGGCTCTTACAGGGGTCTGTCACTTGGTCTCAGTCCTGACTCGTATTAACATTTAGCCCCAGCCATCCCTACAGCTTTGGTGGGCTGTGCCATACAAAGGCTGTTAATTCAGCTCCTGGTGCCCCTAGATGATGCTCTGTCTGCCCACTAGTTTTGCAAAGTGGATAAGCACCCTCAAGGGATCTGATACACACAGAACCCATACCCCTTGGGCAGTAAAACCACCAGCTTTGTGAGAATATAGATCAACAGAGAAGCTCAAATGAAGAGATTCCAGTTTTGAACTCAGCAAAGGCCACCAAATGCCTTTGACACATGAACTAGACAGGAGCCTGACTCCAAGCCATCAGAAGCAAAGGACTTGACCACAGTGCTGCTGAGACCCCCTGGGATATCTCAGAGATGTCATTCTCTGTGTCACTTAATGACTGAGGTTAGCTGCAACAAGTCAACTATAGCAGATATGCACAAAATTTCCCTCCCAGGGATAATCAAATGGGAGAGGAGCAGAGTAATTCCTCCCCTGTCCTCTCCTCTGGGTCTTGCCCCATGTGTTATATGACCACTCAAAAGGCCCTTTAAGACTTCCTGGAGGCCACCATCTGATTCTCACGTACCAGAGGGAGCCAAAGATCTCAACGTGCAACTTTTAATTGAGCTGTATCATCTGCCACAAACATGAAATTAATGGTCCTACATCATAATCATAAATTCATACATAACCCCATGCACCAGCAAATAACTCTTTGCAGTGATACTGCAATGGTAAGCTGATTTGCAAGAAGCACACGCTTCCCAGGAATCCTAATTAACCAAATTAACACCATCACTTCAAATCATGTCCCAGCAGTAGGACATTTCCGATTGGCCTCGGGCTGAAGCAAAGCAGCCAAATGAAAACCTGACAGCATCTCTGCGAGTCCAGCAGCCTAACCCTCTGCTGGGGGAAATATCTGCCACCCATCCATGCACACAAGGAAGGGAGCAAAAGTCTCGTGAGCATTTGGAGGCACTGACCCAAAATAGACCCCGGCACAGTGACACTGTACAACAGAGGAGCAGCTCTCAGCTCCTCATGTACTCACCAGATCTAACCAGCAGCATGAGGAACTCCTTCCTCCCATGCCGGCTTCCTCCAGGCAGTTGTGACACTGCCAAATCCCCTGAGAGAGTGCCAAATGTTGCTTTGGGTGAGTCTACAATGGGTCTGGGGTCAAGGGGAGGGGCTGATAAAAGGAACAAACTCCAGAAACCCCGAACGTGTTTCCCTGAACCTACTTGTTCGCATTGGTTTCCCCTTGTGACTTGCCCAAAATATTTAGTGCTCAACACCTTTCCCCCTCCCCCTTCTGGGTAGTCAGGTTTTTCTATTTCTGCCATGGGAAAAACAAGTTGCTATTTTGGGAGCATGTGGGATTCAAGCCTATGACTGTCTCAGCACTCCCTGCATGGAAGAGGAGATCCACAGCCTGTGTGCCAGAGGGACTGGCTTCTGTCTCTGTACGAACTCAGCCTGGATGGCAGGGAAGCCCAGTCCCACCAGGGTCCTCACGCTGGAGCACCGAATGGCTTCAGCTCCCCAGGCACAGGGCCAGAGATCCTATCTCTGCTCTGAAGTGATGCTCCAGGGCCTGGAGGGCCTGGGAACTTGGGACCCGGAGATAAAGGGGGCTCCTACCAGAAGTGGGGTTCAAACCCATGTGGTCATGCACCCATTGGATCTTAAGTCCAACACCTTCACCACTCGGCCTTCCTGGTGGGCTCTGGGCTCTCCCCTGGCCCACCAACTCCTCCCTGAGAGCTCACACCTCACCAAGCCCTCGGGGGTCCAACCCAGGAAGCTTCCCAAGCCCAGTGACACCATTCCCTCCTCACGGCTTTCATTAATGTCCCCAGCAACTGATGGAACATCTCATTAGGAGAGAGTAGTCTCATGGGCCATGAAGAATGGCACAGCCCCTGTGTGCCACCCTAGATCCTTGTGCAAGGACCACAGTCAGTGGTGGTGATGCCAAGAGGGACCCTGGAGCAGGAGGGACATCTCTGGGAGGTCCCTCCTGACCCCAATGGGTCCTCAGGGGAAGGGAGCAGCTCTGACAGACTGGCAGCTCTCAGCCAGACACTGCACACAGTTAAAGCCCTGGCTCTGCACCCCAGGTTACACTCTTTACCCCCTCCTGTCTGCATGCGGTACTCTGCTAGTGCATTTAGCTGGGACAGACAGTGGTAGAGGAAGGTCTTTATTTTTCCCTCGGGATAAGGTACAGTTTTGTTTCCATCATCCAGGGAGAAGAAAAAGGCCAAACAGCTCTATTGAGCCTCATGGGATTCAAACCCACAACACCCAGTAGCCCACGTGCAGGAAGTATTTAGCCCTTAAGCCACAGGAGCCCACTAATTTCTGTTTCTGAATTCAGCCACCCTCAATCTTCTCAGGCCAGCACCTTTATACAGGGATGCTATCACACAGAGAAACCCTGCCAGGCCCTTTCACCAGAGGATTCTGTCTGCTGCAGATACTCTCAGCCAGGCTGTCCTGGTCCTGTCCTGTTTCAGGGTGAGAGCAATTTCCTCCTCTCTTCCACAGGGACTGCTCATTCTATGTCCTGGGGTAGCTGAGCCACTTGGAGGGCTTCTGATCAGATGATGGTGAGAGGAACTGAAAAGGGATATTTCCAGGCCTCAAAAGAGGGTGACACAAGGTCCTCAGTCTGGGGGGGTCACCCTGGCCTCCACAGATAATTCACAGGTACTAGGAAGAAAGGCAGAAATATTCCAGACATCCCATGAGAGAATACTGCTCGTCCTCAGCTCAGCGGAGGACTGGGTCAACTTATTCATATGCTGCCAGAAGGAAAACTCACCAGAAGGGACAGAAACTTTCCCTTTTTACCCTGTTCATTACAGCCACAGCAATCTGCCGTGCTGGTCTGTGTGTGCGGAATCACAGCACAGCATCCCTGGATGCCTCCAGCTGCAGCACCCACATTAATATCAAATGAAGTCATGCTCACAAAGGGTGTTGTGCTCGCCAGCTCCAGAGGAATCTGCTCTTAATGAGCGACTTCAAAGCATTAATGAGCTTGCAAAACTCTCCTCTTCGTTTACAGAGCTGGATCTCACACACTTGGCATTAAGACAGGGGTCAGCCGTCAGCAGAGGAGAATGCGTGTGCATGTCAGTGAATATAATATATTTGTCATCCTCTAAGAAGCAAAGATTAATCATGCCCTCCCCAAAAGGAAGTTTTTACGCCACATCTGCTCTTCACAGCATGGAGAGAAGGGACCTGCCCGCAAGGATGTCCATGACCCACACTGCTCAGATCCCCAAAGAGCCCAACTTTGAAGTTAACAACCCACCTTAACCCCTTGGGTCCAGGCTGGGAAATGCTACTTGAATTGGCAGCCCGAGGGATGAATAAAGCTGTGGAATTCTGTTCCAGTGAAGGTTTTATGCATACATGGAGGGAGGGAGCGGTATGGATGTGTGAGAGAGCAGGCTTGACTGATGCTTCCTGCACAGTGGCAGCCATCCAGCACAGGCAAGGAAGGGAGATGCTGGCCCAGAGCAGCAGAGCTGAACAATGCATCTGCTGCTCTCTCCAGGGGCCACTCTCTCCCAGCCACAGCCCCCTCCAAGCCTCCCTGAGCTCACCATAAATCCTTGTGTTGAAACAGCCTCCAGCGCCTGGCCAACAGCCCATTTGCACCCATTTGAGGAGCTGAGCCGATCCATCGTGCTGAGCTGGGAGGCGGCCACACAATCAAACTGCGGGAAGGGACCAGCCTTAGCACAGACCTGCTGCTGGGCACTGATTGCCCTCCCTCCCAAAGCCCCTGAGCCTTTTCAGCCTTTCCAGAGCCCTCTTTTTGGCTGGTGTTTCTGCTGATGCAGGGAGGGTGGGACGAGGTACGGGACAATGAGATATGAGCCGATTCTTGCACCACTGCTGCCCAACCTTCAGACAATCTCTGCGTATAGCCTACAGAGGCACTGGAGGGGGGACAGCTCAGCTTCCCTGGCCTGGTTCAAACTTACCATGACACGTATCCAAGGGGGTCACAGGCACAACCTATCCATATTTTAAAATTCAGCTGCTTCCCAGGGTCTGCTCTGGCTGCACATCATCCCCAAGGTTGGTTGGCTTCACCGGCAAACCTGCACAGAGCCCTGGCTGGGTCTGGAGTCAGCCTTGCCTCTGGCAGGGTTGTAATATCAGCTGAATTACATGTACTGTCTTGGATGTCTCCTGTGCAATCCCAAGCCAGGCTGGCTGTACCTTGCTTGCAGTATCCCCACGAAATGTCAGCTTGAAGATGACACAGCTATGGGCTTTCAGAACACATGTTCTGCCAGAGAAAGACAATAACGTCCTGAAGTCAGAAAGGTCTCATCCTTTGGTTCAGAAACACATTGGCAAAGTTAACTGGAAAGCTGTTTCTCCCCTCTTCTCCCTCTAAAAGAGATCTTCTGGCACTTGGTGTCTATTCAGTAGGTGTGTGTTTAATTTAAATAGCCTCTGGAGGCAACTCTGTCCCACATGCTAATACTGTAGCTGAAGAGTGGTTGATTGGTAATTAATAAAAAAAATCCCAAGCCTTAAAGTTAAGAGCAAAATAGAGTAAAAATGACACTTTGGGGGATTTCAGGCGAAAGCCACTCCATTTTATTAACGTGGAGGTAAAAACATTCTAAACATCATCTCTTTAGAAACTAGTTAGAAAAGGGGAAAAGTGGAACAGGGTTCTCCTCTGTGCTTCTCTTGTGCCCTTGCCCTGCTATCAAAGCAGTCCAGCACATGGGCTGTGCTCCCTTTGGAGCTCTGTGACCTGAAGGTTGGCAGCCCTACCAGGGTCACCTTAGGTTAAGTGTGAGATGACAGCTTGGCTCCCCCTTGTGCCATAGGCTTGGGGGGAACCTTCATGCTGCCTATAACTTGTTCATGTAGAAATGAATGGGGAAGCTCTTAGGACTTTGTCAGATTTAAAATACACTGCTGATGTCCCTCATGTCTGGAAACTACCACATTTTGAGTGTAGCTGGAGTTCATTGACAAAAAGAAGAGCTGAACAGCTTTACTATTTAACTGGACCTCAGTAGGTTTAAGAACAAACAGGCAAGCAAGCACAGATCCCTCTTGCTTCCTGTCTTTCCTCCCTCTTGAGAGGCAATTCAGGAAACCAAGCCGGCCTTTCTTTGTATTCAGAGGGTTTTTGTTATGGGATGGCTAGAAAATTCCTGTTGTATTGCTAGGGGTGAAGGCTTATGCTCTGCAGAATTTGACGTGATGCCCTGCTGCTTGTTGGCGCAAATCAGCCCCTGTGGAACTACAAACCTTACGGTGCTGTGTAGCTCCATACATAAAGGAAAGGTTTTGCAGCTTGCAAACACTGGTGTTTGGCCAAAAAACCAAAGACCACTTACTATGGGCACACAGACTTGATTAAAAATCAGTGGAGTTGTGCAATTATGGGTGGTTATTTATCCCAGAGGGAAAATATGTCGCTTTGTTGAGTAAATTCTTTCCAAAAAACTGACAAAACCCACATCAAACCAAAAACAATGCAGCTACCAGAGCTAAAGTAGTAAGTGACAGACAACAACAGATTTGACTTTCTTTTCTTCTTCACTTTCTTCTTAGGAATGATGTCCCAGATATTTACAATTTTCCACAAGGTATCACTAGTCTAAATTATTCTCCCAGTTATTTTCTTGGACAACAGACAGTTTCTCAAAAATTAATGTTGAGAGTTCAAAGTAGCCTGGCTTTGCATCGTTTCTGCTTTGATTCTGAGTGGGCTCCTAAGGAGACATCAGGAGTGAATGGTGATGGTTCAGCATTTCAAAGTCATCAACCACTCATATTCAATTATTCCTAAAGATGTTCTGGACAGGATGCACAAGTATTTCATCAAGACTTGACCATTTTTCAGTCTGAATTGGATTTGTGAAAGATACCATCATGGGCACATCTCTTCCTGTCGCTGTTCCATGTGTCTTCCAGAGAAAATGAGTCACAGCTTTGCAGAAGGGAAAGCTCAAGAACACATCAAGGATCACAGTGCTGTGGTACTGATGCCTCAGATGCTGAGTGCCCAAACCATGAAGTCATAAAGGGCCAATGTAAATAAGACATTTGCTGCACGTTCATCTGTTCTTGCCCAATGCAGTCAGTCAGCTTTCCTACACTCACTGCAGAGAGAGAAACTTGGCCACTCCTGACTCGAGGCACACGATCCCTTCCAGCCCCACTCTCCATGCCTGCATTTTAGCATGTATTGATCACCAGGTGTGTGTAAACCAGGCTCTATCAAGGTCATTCCAAAATGACACAATAAAAATTCATGTGTTACTTACTTACTTTTGGCTGCCTTTTCACATGACAGAAGAGCTAGCTCTGGTAAACAACAGCTCAGTGGGGAACTTCATCCCTTCTGGGACCACAACTTAGGAAATTCTGCAGCAGCTCTCCTCTGAATCAACCCAGACAGGAAAATGAGGCGACTGAGTTACACGTGGACAAATACCAGTATAACAGGTTCATATTTGTCAAAAAAGTCTCCTGCAATTATTTACATACCTTGGACAAAAGTGCTGGAATGAATGGGGGGAACCTCTTGCACTCCACCTGCAGCATCAGCAGTGCCCACTCCTGCTTGTTAGCTCAGCAGGGAAGTGTGCAGGCGACAGATCACATCCCAGATGTCAAGGTACATCTGCATGAATTCCTAAAATGACATGTGTTCTTTAGCCCAGAGCTTGGCTCCAGGCTAAGAGCTAAATTTGATGTTCTCTGAGGCTAAAACTTCTTCAAAAACCATTCCAGGTTAATTAGGGAAGGGAAATTTTGGCTGCAGTCTGTTCAAGAAGATTGACTTGGGAAATGGTATGAAAGTCATGGTTTTTGCAAGAGCAAAGAGAAAGAACAGACTCATTTCTAAGAGCTCTGCACCTAAGAACTTCAGAAAAGTGCAGAACTTCACTGAAATATAATAAAAGGGATTGCCTAAAAGCAGAACATCTCCTTTGGCTCCATGTACCATCTCCCAGAGGCTCCACATCATTCCTGCTGCTCACAAAACAGCTTCTACCGCCCTTTAATAGTTTTATTTTTAGGCTTCTCATATTTAATTCTCCCTTTTTCCTTATGTAAGGTGCTTGGAAAGGCTGCAGTGTCAAACAATAATTACATCAGAGAAAATTTAGAATCCACAGTGTTAAAATGAGCCTGCTCTTGACAAGTGAATGAATGTAGGAAGTGAGGGGATACAGTTTTGTGGAAGAGAGCACCCAGCTGGCAGTGTCACAGCATCTCTGGTGGGCTGGGGACACCCGCCCTCGGGTGTGGGCAGGCTCAGCCTGGAGCACACCAGTTCCTGCCTGCCTTAGTGTGGGGTGAGATGCAGGTGCATGTTCAGGCAGTGCTGTCAGTGCCTCTCCCCAGGAGCAACCTTGAACTAGGCTTAAAATGCAGTTTTGCCATCCACTTGCCACCCCTGGGTGGGCTAAATTGCATGTGCCTATAGCTGTGGCTTCACCTCAGCCAAGGATCAGGCATTCCTGGGGCCAGGGTGCATCCCCATGACCACCATTAGTCCACTTATATTAGAGCTGAAGGAAGGAAAAGATCTGTCTGCTTCACCCAATCTGTGTTTCTGAGGATATGGGTACCCACCTCAGGCAGCATTCCAATACCTTTATAACTTATTCCCCACCATCTGTGCTGAAGTAACTGGACATATATCTGCTGTGCTAAATTAAATTGTTTTAAAGTTAGAACTCAAACTGACACAACACTGAATCTTGGACTATGCCCAAGTAGTGCCATTGCCAGGGTGTTAAAGGAACTCACTGGTGATAATCTCCAAGCACCTGCATTGTGTTTTCCTGCAAATAATCAGATTAGGATGAATTTGATCTTCCACCCACCAAAGCCATGCGGAAATCACTGATAACTGAGGTTGCTGTGGGTGACCAAAAACTTTTGGGAAGACCAGGAAAATATTTTCCTCTCTGAAAGAGAGCATCACCTACCTTACAGTGGATTCCAAGTAGAAATATTAAAATGCTGACATGTATCAGCTATCTGTCATGCAATGTCTAAAATCAGGTTGTGGAGAAGAGTAGGTGTATAGAGTGAGCTCACACATAGTACATACAAGAAGTTTTCTAGGGATAACAAGTTTATGGAATATATATATTTTTCTCCATATGGGTTCCCAGCTGGACTTCTTTGCTGCCTTGGAAGAGACCAACTTGCTAAAAACATCAATAATGTCAAAATCCAGGATCGTCCTAATTAGATGTGCCCTTTGAAGGGAACTGCTGAGGGCTGAGAACTCACCTGCTTCTGTGAGCCTCTCCCTGCCTGCTAGGGAACACCACAACCACGGGCATTTCTCTTTCCATTTGTTGCCTTGTACCTCCTGTTCATGCTACCAAGGAAAAGGGAGAAGAGGCTTATGAAAGAGAAGGATGGGGGTGAAGGAGGACAAACCTGTGAAGTTCCACAGTCAGTCTTCTGTGCGGCATTTGACACCCTTAATTTTGCTTTTCCTGATCCACTTCATTCCCATCATTTGGCTCCTGTCCTTCCCATCTCTTGCTCCTCCTGTGGAGCAGAGGCCTTTAAGGGGCAAGGCCATCTCCAAGTGCAACTGGCCACCAGGAGACCGTACAACACAAGCAAGCTATCCCAAATCACATGGCTGGTGGCTTCCTGGGAAACTGAAAAAGAAACTTCTGAAGTTAAAAAGATAGAAAAAAATTAGTTCTTCAAATTTATGCTAATTTGCTGCAACTATGGGTTTTTTTACACTCAGTTTTCAGAAGAGCCNTAAAAAGATAGAAAAAAAATTAGTTCTTCAAATTTATGCTAATTTGCTGCAACTATGGGATTTTTTACACTCAGTTTTCAGAAGAGCCACAGTGAAATGAATACTAAGCCCCTCTGGACATCAAGCACTTCTCTCCAATGGTTCCTTTCAGAACTTCTGATCATAAAAAACAGTCAGACAAACTCTTAACATATTTCATTCTTCATTTCCTTCCTTTTGGTCAGACTTTTTTATGTGTTTGGGATTTTTTAAAGTAAGATATATTATTTCTTCTGGGATTTACAGCCTGAGTTTGTAACTATTAGGCAAAGTAAACCATGTGGAGATTTTTTATGATCTGCTTTAAATGTAAAGTTTTGGAAAGTAGACAATGTAATTATTATTATTTTGCTGAACAGCTGTGCTAAAGCGCAGGGGAAAGACTGAAAAGACACTACTATTTGTTTATTTGGCTTTCAACAGCTATGACAAAGCAAATAACAGCTTTGGTCTTGGTCCACAATTGAGTTAATTGGTAACACCTCCAATTGTATGTCCTAAAAAACTCCTCATGAGCAGCTAAGCACAGGATAAACTAGGTAATATGTGTTCATTTGTGTTCCAAGAGGACCAGCCAATACATAACAGACAGTTAACTGAAGATCCAAAAGCATCTGATTTAAAGTGCACACATGCAAGAAGGGATGTGTGGATGTGTGTGCACATTCTGTCCTGTGTCTGTGCAGCACCTACACGAGGGGCTGGGCTCCCTAATGCGTTCTCTACACAGCTGGGACCAAATCTGAAAACTACAGAGAGTCTTTTCTGGGAAACTTTTGCTGCCTCCAGCAGTCTCTGGGTCAAGGCCCGCTGGGAAATGTTTGCCACTGCATTCCCCAGTTAATTTCAGGAAGCTCTCAAGGAGATTCCCTCTCTTTGCTCTTTCATTTTCTGTTCAAGCCCTGCACACTGCAGGGGAAGAAATGGTCCAGATACGAGCAATGAAGGCACAGGGAAAGCAAATGCAGATGTGCAAATACCTGCTCTGTAAAAAGAATGTTCCTGGAGATGGTGCTAGAAATCATACACCTGGGACAGCAATTCAGACATCCAGAGAACACACTGTGAAACATGGGCATGGGGGTGAGACAACAGTTCACATTGGCGTGAGAAAGAACAGTCAGAGTCCTTTAACATATGCCTGCAGTGCAAGCCCAGGATCAGGGGTCAACCTCTTGGTTGCCTGATGATCCCCTAAAATGAGTTCATGCATCTCAGTCCATCTTTAGTTTGCTAAAAACCTGCAGCACCAGTCCTTGGCAATTCAGCTGGTGATGCAGAGGAACAACCTCACCAACACCAAAGGGGAAGATTGTTAACTCAAGAAAGCAGCAGCTGTGTTTCAGTCCTTAGCAGCACCTGGGACACTTAAGATTGGATGGATAAAAGCAGGAGGCCACAAGACTGATGCTCAAAAATTCAGAAAGGACTGCTGGGTGCAGAAAGCGAGAACAAGACAGTGGCAGAGCATTTTCCTGAAGTGCAACATTAGTCCTCCTGTGGAGATGGATAAGGGAGAATTTTTGCAGCAGCTGTCCATGCCGCCTTCTTTCTCCTTTCTTTCTCTAAAGCACTAATATGGACAGGGGAGTCTGGTCACTTCCTCCTGTCTGCCTCTTCAGGGACAGCCACCCAAAATTTTGGCAACTCCTGTACAGCTACATCGAGCTGGATGTGAGAAGCAGGGAGATGGTGACACACTGCCCAGTCTCTCTCTAGTGACTAAGCCCAACACAGGGATGGGAACACAGCAGTCTTGTACCCCAACTGATGGAGAAAGACAGGACGTGCTCCGCCAGGGGAAAATCTCTGTTAGATGCAAGTATCTCTCCCCAGCTCTCTTGCCTGGGAGGTGAAACACAACTGGTGCCATAAGGCCAGCAAGTGTTTAACAAAAGCCATTATTTTGGTGCTCTCTGCTCTGCTGTTTGCATGGCTCTATGAGGCAGATTGCTCTCTCTTATTAACTAAATAAACAAGCAGAAAAGTTGAGCAAAACGGAAACACATACACAGCTTGTCTGCAAATAGAGACAAACGCCTCCATCGCATGGCTGCACCCAGCTGTCTGCCTGTTACCTGCTTAAGCAGCTCTAATTTCACATTAAGGTCAATGCAATCAGAGCCTCTCCTCCCAGCTGGAAAACCTGGCTAATGAAACACTCAGGTTTCTGTTGAGTCCACTTCAATGCATCAGCAGAGCACTTTGAGGAGCTGAGGTGGGTACCCTGGCCCTCCTTCCGCAAGGGTGAGTCCCCAGCCCAGACTGTGGGAGAAGGGCTGAGCAGGGGCTGCTCAGCTCTGCAATCACCTGCTGAAATGATGGGGCACTTCCAGCTTTCAACCAGGGCATTCTCCTGCCTGAATAATCCCACACTGGAGGGAGAGTGCAGAGAGCAGAGCCCTGCCCAGGTCTGTGCTCCTTCCTCCTGAATACCCCAGACTGGCTCCAATTCTAGCAAATGGTATTTATCCAGTTTATGCATCCCTTCCCTCTATCATTCACAGAGCACTCTTGCTTTACCCTGAAAACATACATGGGGCTGAAGGGTTTGACTTTTGAGCTTCATTTCTTACTCTTCAGTTACCCTTAGCTTCTCCTTTCCAAACACTAGAACTCCTGACCAAGTTTTGATGGAGTCCATGAGGGTGACAAACAGCTAGATGATGACCACTTGTATGTAGGAAGCTGTTTGACCTGATCTACATTATCCATGTTGCTCAAGAAGAAATTAAAAAAAAAACAAACAAAATACCCATAGTCTTTCATGCCTTCAAAGTAATTGTTCTGAGGATAATTTAGTATTGAGACATTGATTCACTAAACATTGTTGGCCTGCTTATATGTGGGCAGGCAAAGTCACCTATTATTGGTGATTTATTAGCTGTAGCTGCCTCTTTGATCTTCTCCAACATCACGCACTCGATATCCTGCTCCCGTGGGGCAGCAAGGACAGCAGCCCTGTCAAGACTTTCAGTTTATTGTCACTTACAGCTCCCGTCCATGGAATCACCTCCACTTAAGACACTGCTGTTTACTAGATTCAGGGGAATCTTCCAGAGCCCTACAATATATGCAAAACCAGAAGTTATTCTTGGATTGAGAAATTATGATAGCAGCACCTCTAAATTGCTTTTAGCGGCTTTCTGTGCTGCCTTGGGCTCAGAAGTGCTTAGTTTGCTGACAAAAATCATAGACTCGTACACATTGGAGATGGAAAAGCCCTGCTAGCTTCAGCTAGTCCATTTCTCCTACCAGGGAGGGAATATTCCCAGCAATCTGTTTTCCCCGCTACTTTGTCTTGTCTATTTTTAAACATCCCATGTAGCAAAAATACATTTAGATTGTCAGTATTTCAGAGCCAAGTTAGCTGTGGAAGTACCAGCTGTAGCCTAACCTGCTTTGTCTGGTGGCAGCAGCTAAATTGCTCTCTGCTGCCTTTGAAGTCAATGGTAAAAGTCTTATTGGCTTCTGTGGGAGCATTCTCAGGCCTTTGGTACGGCTGATTGGAGCAAATAGCTATGGAGCACTGATAAGCCATTCTTACACTATCGCTTTCCAGGCCCTAACTGCATTTTAATAGGCAAGAAATTGTCTCAGCAGCAGTCAGGGTGCAATAACAGCAAAGCCGTGTGGAGCACACAACAGACTGGGTCTGCACAGAAGTGATTCCTGCCATGACCATAAGAAGTCACATCCACGGGCCCAAACAGGTTTGGTGAAACACATGATCCAGGGCACAGTCAGAGGCAGCCCCTTTTGTACATCCTTGAACTCTAAAACCCACCAGAGGTCAGTTCTGTTCCTAGATAGCTCCAATGTGTTTTCCTCTTTCCCTTTTGCTGTTTCATTTAACATAATGAATGAAGTGGGCTGGTCACATTAGCATCCCCCTTTACCCATCTATCATGCCTTGACTAGAATATTGCATAAGTATGGCACTGCCCTATTGTTCTAACCAAAGAATACAAAAAAAGACCAGCTGTTGAATCACAGAAGTTGTTACCATATAAAACTTGACTCACGTTCTCCAGGATAAAACTGCCAACAGCTACCCTGTGAGAGGGAGGACTCAGCAGTGGCAGTGACTGCCCTGGTGCAGCTCAGTCCTTTTGTTTCTCTTTTAGTTCAAATAAGAACGGCAGGTACTGAGAGTCAGGGTTGGATTTAATTTAACTGTTGTGGTCTACTGGGACAACTTCCTCTGCCTCCACATTTCCTGTCTGGAAGTTGTCCCAAAAGGATGGATTAACCAATATATGACCTGTATGGGAAATGCACTTTATTGAAGCCATTTTTCTAGGGTGGAGCTGAGCAGCTGTTTAATAGTACATAGCTGCACTACGTGAGAGATCATAAAAACACAAAAAAATAAACAGGTATAACCAGGATGTAAGGAGGCAGAGATAATTATATCTTGCTCTAATTTTTGCCTGTATGCAGAGGGTACTGTCCTTGTGTGACAAAGCATGGGGTACCACAGCATAAGACAAGAAAGGGACTTTCTCATGCCATGAATCCAGACTGATTAATACCACCATGGCAGGCCTCAGCATCCTGGCATGGGCAACCCACATGCTAAAGCTCTGTGGGCGTAGACCCCTATCCAAAAACTGCTTTTTTTCATGTGGTGGATGCAGCAAGTGACATGGCCTATGGGGACAGCTGTGATGGAGACCAAGCACAGTTCAGTCCTCTCCTTCATACAAGGTTACAGCCATCAACAGGGGCCATAAGTGTCCCAGAAACAGTCCCACATTCACTTCATGGCAATCCCTGTCTGTAGGCATCCCAGGTCAGACTCAGCTCTTTGCCTGTACACAGGGAGCTGTTGGCTGCTGTGAGCTGCCACTGCCATCCACGGAGCACAGTCCCACTGGTGATGGCTCCTGTCTCAGGCCATGAAGGACCATCTCTGAGTGGCAGCACGAGGCTGAACAGCCCAGGCAGCCTCAGCATGGGAGATGGAAGCATCCAGAATCTCTTCCAGAAGCCTCAGTAAAGTCCCTTCCTCCCCTTCCCATCCCTTCCTCCCCACCATAGCAGGTTAGCAGTGCAAAATTCAGTTATTGCAAATTTACATCAGAGCTGGAGACATGAGAAACTGAGCAGAGGCTTTAAAAGCCCCTTTTTTTTTTTTTATAAAGCCTGACATAAACCACTGGCCAGATTTACCATGAGTTTCCTGTGTGTGCACATGAGTTATGTGCACAGTAAGTGTCCCATCATCATGAATTCTGCCGATGTGCCTCTTTAACAGCACCGATCATAGGGAATTCATTTGGTCTCCATATAGCTGTCACCTGTATTACCAGAGTGATTTCATTCTAATTTAGCATTACTTAATGGTGAAGATAAAGTTAAGTGTTAGCCATGTGGGCCTTTTCTTGGCTTCTCTCTCTCTGACACAGCAAGAGTGTGACTGCAGGGTGTTTTATGACCAATAATTCAAAAGAGCAGGGAAAAGAAGGAGCAGCAAATATCAACTGCTTGTCAATCATCCACAGTCTTTCAGCTCAAATGGTTATACTTGGACCTCTGACCTTTTCTTCTGCCATCTCTGATCCCCATGTTTGTTTGGAGTTCTTTAGGCACTGCAGCCACTGAAATATATTTCTTAAAGTTTCAGGCTTAGGAAAGCTGCAGTGGTTACTCACAGTGATGGGAAACTGTGGTATAGGAAGCCATACCTAATGGCTGCAGTATAGCAGCCAAATTACAACCAACCCTACAAGCTGGCTTAACACAGGAAAATGCTGTGGGGAAATGGAGGGGTTTTAGACATCAGTTACATGGCAACAAGTTATTTGTCTCCCAAGCCCCTGTGCCCCCCCTTTTCCTCTGGCTCAGTAAGGTAATCATTCTGTATATATCATGAGCTTGTTTAAACTGGAGATGAAAAGCTACAAAAGTGCAACTTAATTGAACTCTGCATTGTGTTATTACAAATGCTGCCGACCTCACTTGCAGTCCATTATCAGAGTTCTGCTGAATGCTTTAATTAAAGACAATACAGCTAATAAAAAGGCATCATTTTCTTGTCTTCAGCACTGCTGGAGAGTTGGGGCTGATGAGATTATTTCCTGTTAATGCTCTTCTGTTGTTGTTTTTAAATCTTTTTCTCCCCATGGTTTGCAAATACTGTCTGAGCCTAAGTTGTACTAGAATCATTAAGAACAAGAAAAAAATCAGTTTCGCCTCTCAAATGCTCACTAATATTTGACAAACAGAGCTCCTCTTCCTGATGGTTTCCAGTGCCTTACCCAAAGTATCGCTGCCTTTTGCTGTCAGATCCAGTCCCAGAGAAGGACAAAGCTTCCCCACACAGGCACAGGTGCATGTACAGACCAGCAGAAGGATGCACAATGCCCGCAGCACCCGTTTGCAGGGAGGACAGAGTGATGACAGTGCCACTTGCCAGAGGGCAGGATCTAGCCCACAGTGAGTAATGCAGCACCTCTCCATAATTAACATGCTTACTAACAGCCCATATGTGCCATCTCTACTTTCATACTGGTGATGGTATTAATGATACCAAGCCAGCAGTGTTTCCAAAGCCAATTAAGGCAGCTTGGCTGGGCTGCTTTGTCTTTCCAGCTTTGGTCCAACAAAGCAGAAGAAAAGGAGAACAACACAGGAAGACATCAGTGAGGATTATTACAAGGAAGGGGAAGTTTGCAGACTCATTGGGGGGAGCCAAAACTCTGTGGGGGATGGCTTTACACAAGGGAGATAGAAAGTCTTGCAGTAGGACAGCTCTGCTCATCTGGCTGCAGGGGAATGTGCAGAGGGATAAGTGAGGCAGGATTCTCGCTGCCTCTGGATGCACAGGGAGGACAAACCACTCCCTGTCTGCATCCCTCAGCCTTCAAGGACATCTGCAAGGGCTTGACCTTGTCCACCCCATGCATTCCTTGACCTTTGGCAAATGGCACAAACTAAGAGTTGGAGGGGTACAAAAAGGCGAATGGGAAATGCCCTGGTGCTCCTTGCATGGATGTGTTTACTGAACAGGCACATCCACCCATCAGCACACAGGATGAACCCAGCGACTCCTCATCACTGGCCACAAAACAGTTAAAACTTTGCTAGCAATCCAGGCCATATTTGAACAAGAGACCTAATGGCAATTGGCATTGTAGCCCTGCTGTGAATAAGCCAAACCATCCAGTCCTACTGTGATTAAAAACTCCTTCTTGGATTAAGGAACAAGCAGCCAGATGCTAAGTAACTGAACTTTGACCTTGCAAGGAGGAGAGCAAAGAACTAACCACTGAGCCAGCCCAGTTTGCCAAGACTTTTATAGGGAAGGAACTTTTACAATTAAATACAGCAAAAGGTTTCTTCTACTGTGAGCCTCTGAACACAGGTTGAAAGAAGCAAAGTCGAACGTGAAAGCCAAGTTAAGGAAGAAAAAAAAAAAAAAAGAAAAAGTCTTGATCTGAAGGTTGCAGGCTCAAAGTAGCTGGAAACCCCATCAAGTGACTGAATGGGAACAGCAAGGGGCAGGCAAAGACCACAGCTCCTCCCTGGGTAAAGGATGAAGCTGTAATGTGAAACAGACTGACCTAGTTACATATTTCTTCTTTGCTCCCCATTTCTCTCACTACGGTTGCCAGGCTGGCATGTTGCAGAGCAAATTGTACTTGAAGTTTCTACCATCTAAGCCAAGACAAGGCGGAAGCAGGAGCTCTGTAGATGGGGGCATCTTGAGCAGAACCATCTCAGGTCTCCTTAGAGGAAAGGCACTTGACGGTGCCACATCACCCCATCTAAGGTGACTCTCTCCATCATGTGCTTCCCATCCATCTTTTCTTCATGTGTCGACAGCTGCCTGTCATTTTTGACACAGTAGGGAAATAATCCACAACCTGGTGTCATTTGCAGCTTCATCCCCCTGAGCACATGAGGCACATGCTCATTAAACAAACTCTCTCCATCCTTCTGGTCTGCAGTTCAAGTGAGGGTTTGGGTTAGGAAGGTCCTGCAGCCCCTGCTGCTGGTCAGGTACTACACCAAACAGATCTGCCCTGGACTCCTAAAAAGCCAGCAAGTACAGGGGTGACATGGTGCTGCCATATACAAGAGCTGCTGAGTCCCTTAATTCGGATAGGGTTGGGAACTGGGAGGAGAGAGGGCGGTGTCTTTCACTCCCTTTGTGTTTTGAAAGCCAGGAGCCCTCTGACAACTTTAACTCATTCCCAGATACACCCATGTGCTATTGGAGGGGGCATCAAGCACAGCTTCATGGTCATGGCCAGGCTCTGTTCCTCTCTGTGTCTGGGTACAGTGTCCTTTCAAAGCCAGCCCCCAAACTGCACCCAGATTTTCCCAACATGTGGCAGAGCTGCTCTGGCTATGGCACACGGGGGCACGCAGGGCACACACCAGGCTGGGCTGGCACAACTCACACCATGCTCCTGCAGCAGGCCCTGGAGATCAGCAGGCCATGGATCCCAGGTGAGATTGCGACATTTGGCCCTTTGGCACTCAAGGATGGCCACGGATACCTGAGCACACTGAACTGGTGAGCCTCTGGAGGCCAGGAAGTTTGGAGAAGCACAAAGGATCTGGATCCATTGACTGCAGATCTCCAAAGTATCCGCTATTACAGCAGACTCACAAGCCCGACAATCTTAAACCACAACCCACCAAGATGAGATAGGGCGTGGGGAAAGCTCTGCTCTTGATGAGCAATTAGATACAGGAGCAGCTTCCAGGAGAGACAAGAGAATCTACCAAGGGAAGCATTTCCAAAAGATGAACAAACCCTTTGGGGAAGACAGTATTTTGGAAGAATTGATGCTAAATGTAGGAGCTTTAATGACTTGTGGGGAGTCTCCAGTCTATAACTTCTAACTGGAAATGAGGGGAAAAGAACATTGAAACCTTCTGAACTGTTCACTATTCAAAACTACCAATGGTGGGGTTTTTTAGCTCAGGAGTATTTTTTATATACTCATGTCTCATTTTCAATGAAAAAATGCCTTGACAGGGAGAACTGGCAGCAATATGAGGAGATTCATGCCCTCAGTCACAGCTACCCCCTCCAGCTGAAGCAAGGGATCTCCAGAAAAGGAGTGGTGCAGATGCTGAAGCAGATGCTAAACAAATATGAAGCCAGACAGAGTTCATTTGGTAAACAGTTGCTATGACCCCACTTTTCAGCATCACATATTCACTTAGAGCTTTGTTCCTGCATCATTATCACTTTCAGAACAGGGCAAAAGAATGGGTTTGCCTGTATGTGTGGGTTTGTCTCTCCCAAGTAGCTAAGGTGACCCAAGGTCCTGTGGACAGCCAGGTAAAACAATTTTTCCGGTACACCAAGTAAACATTGCTACATTGCTGTTGTGGACATATTTTCCTGTGCCTCAGCAGTTCTGTGGATTTAACACTACAAGAGGGTTTACCCAAAACAAAGGCCCTTCCCTTGCACATCTCAGATGTGTTTCAAAACCCAAAACACGTCACAGGTACAGTGTCACACCCAACCCACAGCAAGGCCTGCACTCAGGCTTTGTCAGCTGAGGCTGCTGGGACTTGTGAAGGAGGGAGAAGGGGATGCCAGAGCCTGCATCCCACTGCCCAGTTCAGCTTCCAAGGGGTGATGGGAGACCTGCAGCCATACAGCCGGGGCTGGCACAGCGGGCTGGCACTCTCACCAATCAGGAGGGCAATCAGGGAGCACTTCTTCAAACAGAGCTGCCTGTGCTCTTTGAAATCTGCCCCATGCTTGTGCCCAACAGGGAATACCACATCCCAGCAGCACAGGAGCAAATCTATTCCCTTACCTCACCACTGCCCCAAACAAAAGCTTTGGAGCCAGCAATCATTTCAGAGAGGTCAGTGGCTGGTCACCATTTTCCAGTCTTCCCAATCCACAATTTGCTCTACAAGCATCCTGAAGGGATAGTAAAGGGTAGGTCATTATAGATGTGTTCTCAGGAAGAGATAAACCCATTCCATGTATTAGTAAGCTCCACAATCATCACTGCTGGAAGCTGGGTGTTTATGAGAACTGGCTCTTTACAAGAGCTGCACAAACACAATGTGGGGTGAATACCAACTTCAATAGGGGAAACCAAAAGATTTGGACCAAAGAAAACAGTATGATACATAAATTGAGTATGACTTGCCTCAAATCTCAGCTTTGCGGGGAAGTAAAGCAAAACAACATTCAATGTGGGACAACTAAAAATGACTCATTCAATTCGGACAGGAATTTTGTTTAAACTGAGTTATTATTTGACCTTTTTATTTTTTCTAGAAAATAGGTCCTCTTTCATTTCAAGTGAAAAAGGCTGTATCAAAATGTAAGTTTAACATGTAAAGATTTTGTCTCAGAAAGTTTCCCTTGGTAAAGAAATGTCCTATTTTGAAGCCTGCAAACCAGCACTTCCAGCCTTTGTGATTCCCCCTCCCTCCATCCCTCACCAGAGAAATGCACTGACTCCAATCCATAAGCAGTTTCCATCCTCCTGTAATTTTCCTCTAATTGGCAAATTTACTGTGCACTGCACATATTTTACCCATGTCTGCAGGAGCCTGATTTTCTGTTCTCCCCATTCCCTTCTCTGCCCCTTCTGCTCTCCAGTCTCCACATCTGCCTTTTTTCTTAGAACTCACACACACACACCCCAATTTGCCTATTTCATCTGCAACATCTGTATAGCTTGACCAGTTTCCTCAGAATTTTTTAGTACACACAAACTCAACGAATAATGCAAATGAGCCGCCACTTAATTATTTCCTCAACTTGTCACACAAGGAGCAATTTGGAGTGAGGGCCAGAGGTGATGAGAGAGGCAGCACTGCTGCTCTCCCTGGTCCCACCGACCCACCCTCCAGCTTTCCAGCAAAGACTCACTTCACAAAATTTAATTACTCTGCTAACATGTCCCATATGCTCTGTGGCAGGCAGGGAAGGCTTTAATTACCTCTGCTCTAGACATGCTGATTCTCCATCTCCCAGGTACTCAACACGGCACCCATGGGGTTGAGGGTGCTGCCAGAACCAAAATCGTGGCTCAGTGTCAGACTCTGGGTACCAAAACACCCTATTTTTCCTCCTTCTGCCCCTAAACACACACACACACACACACACACACACATCTACAGATAATGGCAGGGCCACAGCAAGAGAGGGCTCTACTCTCTGGAGGAAAACAATTCGTCCCTCTTAAAAAATGCCAGCCATCACTGCTAATGAACTGATTAACAATCACTAATGATTAGAAAGCCCTTCCACACCATTGCTCATTTGTATGGCACTTGAGAGACATCATCTCTCATTTGGAAAGTGGAGGACAAAACCTATCCCCAGCTGGCCTTCCTCTTCCCTCCATCCTCCCAACACTTCAGCACACCATGGAGCTGGCTTTTCCCCTCCTTCCTCCACCCCATTTTACTTTTCATTTTCACAGCTGCCTCTGCAATTGCTACTTTCATAGCCAGCGGGTGTTGCTGAGGTGGCAGGTAGTCAAAAGCATTTTGGGGCACAATACATCAGGTGGTAGACAAGGAACAGGCAGGAATTTGTTTGACATGACATTGTTATGCAAAGATGCTCATGGTTCCCAAGGCTCTTCATGCAACTGGATGGCATTTCCTGGAGACAGAAATCCTGCTTTAGGGGAAGAAGGGCTGGAGGCAGGGGAAATCCTTTCATTCAGGATCGTGTTTAAGTGTGAGAGCAGAATATCTATTGTTGTTCCTAGGCTTTTAATGTGGTTTGTGGCTTATATGATCCAGCCTGTAATCTGTTCCACATCTTATAGTGCCTTGATTTTGATGGAGCCACATCTGAATTGTGATAGAGTGTTCTGCTGAATGCCTTGTGGTGAGCCATCTCCCACCAGCTACAGCTGGTGTTTTGAACAAGGGCCAGTCATTATTGTTTGCAAACTCTTCAGGCAGAGGGGCAATTTCCAAGAATATGGTGGGTAGGAGAAATTCCACAGAAGATGCCTTTGATTTGAACTTTCCAAATGTGGGGTACATGTCCACACAATTTATTTAGTAAACTCTCTGTGTGTCCCCCATCAAAGACACAGCTGCAGGGTCATGATTTGAAGCAGGAATAGCACTGCTTTCCCAGGAATCAAGGATTGTGCCAGGGTTGCTCACGGGCTGTGGATTCCCAAGCCCCATTGCAGCCATCTGCAGCATCCAGCAGGTTTCCTGCTGCATCAGGGCATCCCTGACCCAGCCATGCTCCAGTCACATTTGGCAGCCATGGAGAGGTGCAGGCAGTAAAGTGCTGAGCAGGGGGAGAACAACAGGGTAGGAGGCCTTTCCTGAGCCACATTCTTTGTCTTCTTGCATGAACTGCTCTGCTTAAAGAGCAGTGCTTAGACCACATTTTCCAATTGTTTTTGTTCCTATGGAGGCACAGCCAGTTTCATGGGAGCTTGCTTTTCCCCCTGCACTAAGTGGAGTCTGGTCCCATGAGCAAGCTCTGGAGTTTTGAGAGCAAGGCTCGTGGCTTGTGGCATCAATTCCCATCCTCCCTGTCCCTCTCCACTCTGGAGCTGCTACACAGAGCATGAAATGAGCACGTGCTCAAGCTCCACATCACTGATTTCTCCTGTGAAAGGGAGATAATCCACCAAGCACTCGGCAGAAGGGTGGCACAACGTATTCTCTTTCAGGAGATGTTCATCTCAATGCCTTTCTTTCTCTACTTCGGGTCCCAGTGAGGTCTCATTTATGGAATACTCCTTCAGGAGAACACTGCTCTACTCCCTCCCTTTCCCAAGATTACCTAAACTGTGTTAAGATTATCAAGATTCCATGCCAAAGAATGGACATGTGGCTGGTCCAGATCCACTCTAAGCTTTGTATAGAAGCCAGTTCCCTTTTCAGGGCTATCATTATTTCTTTTTAACCTAGAGCCTAAAATTACCACTACTCAAGCTGAGGGAAGGGAACAGGAAGGGAGGAAAAGAAAAGAGAATAAAGGGGACAGATAGAGAGTGAAGCCAGCACTTGGGACATCACAGCTAGAAAAGGTCAAGCTGCACTTCCGAATGGCTCATCCCCTTTTTTAGGTTCACGGTAATGGGAGATCCTGCCCTTTTTTGTTTTATGCATTTCAGTAGCATCACTGTCCTTTGGGTGAATCAAATTGATTTAATCCAGTCCCTCAATTCAATTTCTAGGGCTGCTCGGCCAGGACTCCCTAATCTGTGAACAGGATTTCATTGTGGCTGGGCACTCCTGATCCTTCAATTTATGGCTTGGCATTAAATTGGGCTCCAGTGATGCAGGTCCACTTAGATTATGTGTCTGAAAGAGCAGGCAACTGTAGCTCAAGCAGTGGGAATATAGAGGAATTCTTGTGGAATTGAGTCTCCCTCCCCGAGTAAAATAATCCTGTGACACCCTGTCTGTGTGATCCAAAGGGCTGTGGTTTTGAGGTCAGGATGAAATCTCATTCAGGAGGAAAAAGAAATAAATTATCATAGAAAGCTGATTTGCAATTAAAAGAAGCATTTCTTCTAAAGTGCCTGTTCCTCACTCACAACAATGAAATGAGCTGAGCAGCTGGAGTTGTTTCAGCCTCCAAGTCTGTTTTTCAATTTTGGAGGGCAGGAACTAGTGCAAAAATATCTCACAGGTTTGTTGGTTTTTTTTTTTCCATTCCTAGGGGAGAGGCACACAATACAAAACCACCTAATTATAGAAGCAATGTTTGGAAATAGAAATTTCAAATCCACTATTGTGGCCTTAAACCAGAGCTTATCACTTTCAGGCATAAAGAAAAGCTGCAGCCATTGCTTAGAAATACTGGACTTACCCTGATTGGTGCTGAGAGCCGGGTGGGCAGGTGTGAGCTACGATAAAAAAAATTGTCTCCTTCCTGTCTCAGAGCAGATAATGTCTCCCAAGAGACATTTTAAGAGCAACCAGGAGTGCATAAGCTCAGCTTTAGGCAGGAACCAACCTGCCAGTCCTTCAGTAGTGCATTTTATCCATGACCCCAAAGCATTGAGCAAGACACTTCAGCCAAATAGGGCTGGTAAACTTTTCAATCCTAAATATCTGAGATGATTGGGGGGCTACCCAGCAGCTTGCCAGAGCAATATCATCTGCTGCTGTGAGATGTGTGCCCTGAGATATAGCAAGAAAGCTCATGGGGATGCTCAGGAGTGCAGAGCCAGCCGGGGCATTCTGCTCAGGATTGTGCAGTCTGATCCCTGCTGCCATTTGGGCATGGCTCCTAGGCTGAGCCAGCTTCCAGAAGGTGTCCAGGGACATCCTGGAGACAACTCAAGACAAAGCCCCGACATAACTTCACAAAGGATCCACCTGGACAATGGGGCCCCTTTCTAGGGCAGCCCAGCAGAGCTGCCCACCCACACCAGCCTCCCTCACCCTGGAGCTGACCCACAGCACAGCTGTGCCCAGGTAACATCCCCTCCTCGTGGGTAATTTCCTAGGCCCTGTATTGTTTCAGGGAAACATGTACTTGGCAGCTCATGTTTTCCGAACCACCAGCCAGCAAGGATGGAAATAGCATTTTTCCCGAAGAGTCTTTCTCCACTATGTCATGAGGTAAATATCCAGGGTGTGTTTCCTCATCCTTAATATGCACACAGAGGGGGTAGGAGGGTTTGGCAACAGACCTCAAGGATCCAGTTTATTGGGACAGCAGAGGCAAACGAGCCTCAGGGTCACTGCAAAGAGCACGGGGCTCCCCTGAGCCCCAGGTCAGCTCAGGCAGAGCTGCACCAACCCAAGCAAACACACATCCCCACGCCTGCACCTCGCTGCTCTGCCCACAAAATCAAGGGAGGGCTCTGGGGAGGGGGGCTCTGTGAGGCACAGAGTCCCTCACAGCCTGGAGATGAACACCCCCAGGGTTCACCCAGCCCCCTTGGCCATGGATTGAGGGGCAGGTTGTGCCTCGTGCCCCCTCCTCGTGCCCTATTGACTGGACACCACTGCGGTGCCTTCTGGACACAATCAATAAGCAAAGACAGGCACTACTGTTAAATTATCCTACCAGCCTCCTGGTGATCTAATAGACTCTCTTGTAAGGTCTTATTAAATTCCAAGCTAAACTGCATCCAGTTACAGTAATTATTGAATATTTAAGAAAGAGCAATTGGCTATTTAGAGCACTCTAAAAAAAATCTCATGGAAAATTTCATGCTCTTTAATTACTGTGCAACCTTCTTCTTGGTGACACCCTCCAACCTGTATTTATGTGTTAATTTGCATCTGCTCTTCTATGTTTCAGCATTTTAGAAAATAAGAAAAATTGAAATAATAATAAAAAAAGAGAGCATTTCTCCTGTTGAGGGCTGGGACCTGCAGGTAAAGAAAAGCCTAATGGAAGCAGGTGCTGTGCCAGCTTTCCCTATCCCTCTGTGAAAAGTCCAAATGCTGCAGTTCATCACTGCAGTTTTCCACATCTTGCCAGCTCCAAACCCAGCCCTGTCCCTCTGCACGCTCAGCCGTGACCTCCACAACCCCCATCACTCCCACCCTAGGGCTCAAATGCTAAAAAGAAAAAGCTAAGTCAAGCAAACCATGCCTTTGCTGACCGATGTGAGTCCTCAGGAAGTAGGGCAACACCTGCCTGGAGCTCATTTCCCTGCACGCAGCCAGAGCCGCGGCCAAATCCGAGCACGGGTCCTCTGTGCTCTCCGAGAGCCATAACCCCAGCTGTGCTCTCCAGCTCGCTCCCTGCCTTATTAGCACTGAACAGCATCCTTATTTAACACACTTCAATTTAGAGTGGAATGGATATTTCTTACTTCAGAAAGTCTCACCTGCCTCTCAAATGGCTCTTGGCATGCTGCCCGCTCTCACTCACGCTCTGCCTCTAACAAGGCAAGCCTCATTCCTCTCGAATGGAAAAGAGCTGGCAGGGCTTGATTGAAAGTTTGGATTCCTTCCCCCTCCCCATCCACTTAGATGCCACAAGAGCCCCCAAATCTGTATAGCCTTCTTATTGCCAGGAAAGCAAAGCTTTTGCCAACACATCTCCCAGGCTCCTCATCACAGAAAGTGAAGTTAAAACATCTAATGGAGGCACCAACAAAGATTGGCACAAAAAAAAGAAAGAGGGGGAAGATGAGCACTGTTTGCAGAGCTTGTCTGGCCTCCTGCTACCCCTGCTCCCATTTTTTCCTTTTTCACTGTTGTATCCTCAGAACATCCAAGCCCAAGGTAGAAATATCTAACAAGCAATTTTTTTTCTTTTCCATCCCTAACCGCACTCCTTCTGCAGGCAGCTTGAAATGCAGAGATCCAAGAGAAAGGAGCATACCTCACCGCTCCCACTTTCCTAACAAGACCTCATTATGGTGCAGGAAAAACTTGACCCCATCGGAAGTGTCAGGCAGAGGCACTGTGTTTATTTCTCACATAGTCCCCTTCACCTGAAACTTGGTGGGTGCTGCTGCAGGGAGGTTATTCTTTCTTCCTTTGATTGCCATGGGGAGTAAGCTTTTCTTTTTTTAACAAAGCTGTTTTAAAATAGATGTTTAACTCTGTGCTATTTTAAATGATGCATAGAAAAAAGCCCACAGAAGAGCTGCAGTTCAGCACAAAGACTGGACGAACAGAAGCCCATGTGCTCCTAACTGTGTACAGAGGTGAAAGGAATACACTGATGACTGTCTTGATGACTGGCCCTGTTTGGGCCAGATGATGGTCATTCAGGTGGGGAACAGCTACAAACCTGCTAGAGGCTTCCCCAGCTTTCTTTTGCAGGTCAGTGAATATACCCATGGTCATCTCCAAGCACTGTGAACTACATCTCTGCAAAGAGAGGAGCAGGATGGAGGAAGGCTCCAGGCTGCTGTGGACACCATGTTTCTGGCCAATCCTTATGCTGGTGGTCGTGCTGAAAGTTGAGTGAAAACCCATCCACAGCTACAGGAGAGAAGAATTAAAGACACAATGCATGTCATCCAGGAAACAGACTTCCATCTACATCCCCAAGGGAAGCGAGGTAGGAGGCACTAGTTATCAACAGATCCAAGGACTCAGCTTGGATTTGCACTGTGATACAGAGGCAAAAGAGTCTATTCAATGGCCATTTATTATTTTGGTACACTGCAGATTATAACCCTCTGAAGTTACAAAACCATACGGTCAGTGTTTATCTCTGGTGTTCGATTATTACAAAGTTGTTCACACTTAGCAAATATGTTTTCTGATAATCAGCTGGCATTTACTTTATAGACATCTGTGTTATTAAACACAGAGAGAAGGGATTTAGAGATTGTGACAGCAAATGGCCCTTGTTCAGTCTATAAAGCATCACATGAATTCTTCTAGCTGCTCCATCACGATGTGTTACTGTGGGTCAAACCTTCATCCAGCCCAGAGAGCCCTGCACCTCCCAAAAATCCCTCCCCTCAAGTAGACAAGCCACGTCTTTTGCATGGTAAAGGCATCCCATACCTCCAGCTGCATCGATGCTGCTGTCTGGCACTGAATTATTTAGTTTCCTCTCACTGTGAATGGAAATGATCTGCAGTTTAAATGGGATAAAGAGAAGTTTGAATCAAAGGCACCTTAACTCAGTCAAACACACATTGGAGACTTCCTTGCCTGTGACTGTCAGGGGTAATAACCACAGCTCTGATCAGACAAAAGGCCCTTCAGACCCACTTAGTCCCTGGAATCAGCAGGTTCACATCTCCTCTTCCAGCTGTCGGGGAAGAAAGTATTTTAAAAAGTTGAGTCAGAGGGAAATGAGGACGTTGGGCTGTGGAACACGAACAATTTTCCTGTAGATTGGAGGCTGATTTAATGCTGGGCTTTCTCAACACCCAAACAGTTTGTCATGCAGGCTGGCAATACTTGCCATTTCCTCCTGACCTGGCAGGAGAGGAGGGTCAGTGTCAGCAGCACTCACATTGGCTAATTCATACAGAAGTGTAGAGCTATCACTGCCACATCAGATGCCAGCTTTCTCATTTCCTAAGCCTCTTCTGCTCAAAACCCACTGTCTCTGACCACTCCTCCCCTACACACCTGAACTCAGCAGCAGCTCTGCACTCTACCCACAGCCAAGTCCTCCCATCTGTCTCCCCATCTGGGACTTCTTTTCCCATCTCCTCTGTGCTACCTGGACCTCTGCAGACACCAGACCTCCTTGGACAGCAGTGTCCCTCTCCAGATCACAAAGTGATGGAGGGCACTGATTAAGTGTCCTCATGGTATGACCAGAAGGATTGCACAGAGCTGGAGGCAAATAAGGGATGTCCTAATGGTCATTGCAGAGATTTGGTCAGTGGAGATCCTGGTTAAACTGAAATCTGTCAACATTTTGGAGGATTCTGCTGTTTGTCCTGCCCCTGCTTGGTTGCCCCACAACCCTGTTCTCCCCACAGGAAAATTCTCCCCCCCTATGCTGCCCTGTGAGCTGCCCCCAGTTTGGAATGCTTCCCTCAGGGGATGCCATTGGAGGGAAGCAGAGGGATGTTCTGGCATCACACAGCCAGGCTCTGCCAGCACCAGCACCACACCACAGCTGCCCCTGCCATTCCCCACCCCCCAAGTTGCTAGCATTAAAAGGATTATGGAGCAAAAAGATGAGAGAGGAGGGATTACAGGGAATTATCAGCCTTGATCCTCTCCTAATTAATTACTGGTCAGACATATGAAAGGCTGGCTGCAGTATACCCCACAACAATGAAGAGGGAATGACACGTGCAACTGGAAAGGCTTTGGTAAATGCCAACTCTTATTTGCATCCCAGAAAAGGCTCATTTAGAGAGCAGTACCTGGACACAGCTGCTGCTATCATCTGTACAGTTTGTGTTCCTCTTCATTCCCACCTTTTTCCTGTTTCTAATGCTTGCACTCTCTTGGGTGATTTGCAGCCAAGCCTGCTCTGCCCCAAACCCTGGGACTGGCTCCGCAGGGCGTCCTCCTCCCTCAGCAGGCTGGGAAAGCTGATGCTTACCTGGCTGACTGGGGATGCCTGGTTTTCTTGTGTGAGGCTGGGCTGACTAATCAAAAGGTATTTTTCTTAAAATCCTTATGGATTGAGGCAATCATCACAACAATCAGAGCAATCCTGCAATGAGGGGGAAGAGGAGGTATGTCATTTCAGCTCTGCTCTCTAGAGGAAGAGATAACAGAGGATCTATTTTTCTGTGTTTCCTGGTCTGAAAAGAAAGGATGTTCTCATCCCTCCCCAACTACTATTTACTTAGAACTGGCCAACTTCTATGTTATTTTTTAATTCTCAGAGTTACACCCCAGTAAAAAAGAACTAAACTAATGGCTAGCCTCTGCATATTGTGCTTTGCATGCTTTCCAGGATCCAGCCCCTGTAGCAAGAAGGAAACACCCTATAATGAAAGATTAGTTTCACCAGTCACAATAATTTTTTTCTGAGAACAGAGGTCCATCTACTCCTATAGGTTTGCTGGGCCTGTTCCCACCTCCTTCCCTGAGAGACCAGCTCTTTGACAGGGTCATGGTGCCACCTGAGCAGTGTTAACCCCAATTGATTCATGATTCCTGACTAGGCTCACATGCTTCCTTACTGAACTCCACACCCTGAATAAGGGTGCCCATGATTTTGGGGTGCCCCTTCCTCAGACAACCTCCATGCCCTAACATCCCACAAGTACACCTTCAATCTCACTGAAGCTCTCTGATGGAGCAACCAGAGTTCCAACCCAAGTCAGGTGTTTCCAAGTTACCTGCAAGGGAAGTGGTTGTTTCCAGCCTTTGGTCCCAGCTGCACCATCAGCATCTGCCAGCACCCTTGTCTTGTTTCCTCACCCAGCTGAGCATTGCCAACCTGATGGGTGATTTAGGTCTGGCTTGGGAAGAGCAAGTTCTCTTTTTGCAAAAACCATACAGCTCAGCAGCCCTGGACTGGCCCCTCACTGCTCTGCCTTTAGGCCCAAAGGAGGTGTGCAGTCACAGCAAGCTTCAAAGTGGAAGGCACTTGCAGGAAGTGGCTGAAGATCATCTCTTTTTGCATCACACCTTTCTGATGCACTTTCCCTCACTGCAGGATCATTCCCAAAAGAATCACAGCCAGAACACTACATCAAGTTCCCTTTCATGACCCACAAAGCCTTTCAGTGGAGAACTCAGACAAGACTTTTGTGCCAGCTCCAAGATCCCCCAGGTCTGTCCCCATTGCCTGCTTTTTTTCCTCTCTCTTTTAACCTGAACAACTCTGCAGCAACCTCAAATCAATAAAACAAAGAAAGGCAAGGCAAGCTGCCACTAAACACCACCTGCTCAAAAAAGATCAGCTAGAATTATTTGCTGCTACACAAGAAATTTCTGCCTGCTCAGTGCCCTGGTTGCTGAGCTGTAGATACCCAAGAAGGAGCAGGATGCAGAGGTGGAGGGACCTGCCGGCATCCCCTTCCTCACTGCACAGAGCAGTTGGCTCTGCTGCAGCTGCAATTTGCACCATATGTTCATGTAAGCGATGAGGCAGGGATGGCCACAGCCCTTCTCTTGCTCCTGGAGCTGAGAAACCCCAGTGGGGGAGCCCAGAGAGCATCCTCCTGCATCCAGCTGAGAGTTTATCAGAGGGCATCCCCCCAGCTGCTGGGACAAGCAGGCGGCTTCTACACGTGAGCTTTGCTTTTGCCCGGGGGACAGAGGCTCTTCTCTGCTCTGTGCAGAAAAGGTTAAGGGAAAGCAAAATTTCTGAGAAATACCAGCATGCTGGTTTTAACAAATGCACAAATTGGAGCCGATATGGAATGCAGATGTATGTAAACACTCATGAAATTATCCCATCCCTCCTGCATAATGTCGCCTCACAGCCGCAGAGGCTCTGAGCACTCTGCGAGGCCAAGCCAGCTTAGATCCATGCAAATCAGGGAAAAGATGCTGTAAAGGTACGAGGCAGGAGTGGGAAAGGAACGAGGGAAGAAGACACCTCGTCATTAAAGATGGTCCTGCTTGGCAGCAGGACACCGTGGCTGTGGGATTGGAGTCAGTGGGAGTTTCAAGAGCTGCTTCCCTGCTCTGCCTGCAAATACCTTTAATCTTCAATCTCTAACCACTTTACAGGGGCTGGGATGGTAAATGCCACATTACAGACATTGAACCAATTGTCCCAAGTTCAAACCATGAACCCTGAAAACAGAAACCAGGAGTCCTGACTCCCACATCCTTGTCCTAACCGCTTCATCTGTGCCCTCCATAGCTGTTGCCATGGAGATAATTTCCATGCCACCCATTCCTTACCAGGACATCACTGAAATGATCCAGCAAAAGCAGGACATAAGCCCTCAAGAAAAAACATCCTTCCGTGTTCCTGCTTCCATGGTGAGTGGCAGCAGGGCTGGGGCAGAGGTGAACAGCTTTCAAGGTTTTCTCCACATGAGAGCCCCTTTTTAATATCAAGCTCACATATTTTCTATTTACCTACTGCCAGCTGCACCTGCCCTGATCCCAGCCGTAAGCCCCAGCAGAAGTTAATCTCCTCATCCCCACACCGCACCTGCAAAGCCTCAACTCCACTTTTCATAATGGTCTATATGAACAGATCTCTTTCATTAATCCCCCACCTTGCTCTGGCCTCCAGAGAGCTTCTCGGCACCAGTCATCTCCCTTGTTCCAGCACTTCAAGCTGGATTTTGAGATGAGAGAAGCCTCTTGAGCACAGGATTTTCTGATTAAAATAGAGAGGGTGAGGGACACATAAAAAATGAAGAGCAGAGAAGACATCCCATATTCTTTCAGGGAACTTTAAAAATTTCAGCTCTAGGGAATAAAGGAATAGAAGTGACAGCAGTAAGTCCTGAACTGCCAAAGATATCTCACTCCCCTATCCCTCAGTGGGAGCGTTGGGACTCAGCAACCATCCTACTGAGAATCCAAAAACCCTTTTCCAAGAACAACTAAATCGGTAGGCCTCAGGGAAAGGTAAACAAGCACCCACACATATAAATAAAGCGTGGTAATAAATGTCTTAATAATTAGCAGTGATACAGATGCAGCTGAGCAAACAGCCCTGGATCCAAAAAAACAAACAAGCCTTCTGCTTTCTGTCCTAGCTCCAGTGATAATTGCTTGCACGCCTTCATCACAGGGGATCCCAAAGCTCTTAGTAAACAGAGACAGGGATGTCTGTGGGATGGAATCTGGGAGAGGCAATGGAGTGGTGCAGACCTACTGCATGGGCTCCCAAAAGCCACCTTTGGGTCCAGCACAGTTGCTGCCCACTGGTGCCACAAGGTGGGTGCATGGCCACACAGAGCCTCTCCAGCAAATCCCTCTGGTCTCCAGGAACCCCACTTTCAGATTGCTGAGGGGGAAAAAAGGGGAACGAGGAAAACTGGGCATGTTTCCCTGCCTTGCAGAGCAGCCCCAGCCCACAACACCTGCATTCATACGGCTGCTCCAAAGCTGCCACTGGGCTCGGTGGGACAGCACTTGGCATCTGTGCTGGCCTGGGGCTGTCTAGGACAAAACTAACACTCGGTCGGGAGCAAATCGACAGGACTTTACTCTCAGTTATTTTTCGCTCAATTATACCAGGGGGAAATCATATTACGAGAGGGATCAATCGAAAGGAAAACAGAGCTGGAGGAAGGAAGAGAGCAGTACAGAAACACAGGCGCTCACACAAACCTCTCTCTTCTGAACTCCAGCTGCAAAAAATCCCAACCCTTTGAACTTTCCCTTTGAGTCCTGAGCTCTTCTAGCTTTTTTACTTTTTTTATTTCCCCCTCCAGACTCAAGGATGCATTTCTAACCTCAGAAAGAAAATCTTCCTTCTGTAACAGTCATTAATTGGCTTTGGAGAATCTGGGCCACCAGATATGCCCCTAATCCTATACACACTTCCAGTCCCACATTCAGAGTTGGGCTGGCAGGCACTTCTCTCTGCAAGAGACTTGTTAGGGGAATTAGCTGCTTTCTTCAGCCACTGCAGCTGTCTGGCTTGATATATTTTTTAGGTTGGGGGGGAAGGAAAAGGCGGTCAGCAGATCATGTTGGGGAGACACTGATGTAAATTTTTCTCTTTCTAAATAGCACATTTCTCCATTATCAAAATACACAAAGCATTGTCAATCACTTTGTCCTAATACAAAAGCAAAGAGCTTGCCAGAAGGTTGGCAGCAATCAGCACATCCTTGTGGGTGGCAGGGTGTTATGAGAGTGAGTGCCAGTTTGATAGGAGCTGTTTCAACTGGGAGGGTGTTTGTCATGGTTTGAAATGTTAAACCGTGGAAGTGGTACATAAAAGCTGACACAAAAATGTCTGAAGAACACATCCACGTGGCCTCTTCTCAAAGATCCTATGAGCCAAACACAGCTCAGGGTTGTGAATTCCCAGCTGCCCTCAGGAAAACTTCAGCTCAAACCTCTTTCAGCATAGGGGGAATTTACAAAGCAGTCACCAAATCCAATTCACCATTTCCCCACGTGGTCCTACCTCCAGACACTGCTCACACATGCAGGGCATCTCCAGACAGCAGGGAGATCTTCTTCCACAATATGAGGAAAGTGATTCCTGCAGAAGATAATTCAGGCAGGGTGAAACTTAGGTGCCCTAAGCCTCTTCCCAGAGATCCCACTCTCATATCCTTTCCAGTACATACCAATAGGAACCAAAATGAAATAAAAATTGAGTTGAATTGCTGTCTTGAACAAAAATAAGCCTATTCATCAATCCAAATACATATGAGGATCCCCACTAGAAGAAAAAAAAACAAAACAACACATATTATTTATTAAATTATTCTTTTCCTTATTATTGTCTCTCCTGGTTCAGACTGAGGCATTGAAAAGCTACGAGACACATTGATCTTGTGTTATTTCCCATTTAATACTGAAACACTTGAAGCTCATGGGAAAGGTCATTCAGTTCACATCTCTACCTGGGGAGATTTGGATTGCACAAACGAACACCCAGACACTCAAGTCTCCCACTTACCACATGGCTATCCTTTTTGGGACAAATCCTGCCAGGCTACATTTAGCATCCTGTTGCTGTTTTCTGAAAGATGCAAAGTGTCCTTTAAAAGGAGAAAAGCCAGCACAGGATGGAGTCGAGAGGCTCTCCAGCTGGAATGTTATCCTGGAAACCGCCATAAACTGTAGAGGTGAACTCCAAATGAAAGATCACACAGCAGGGACCTCGAGGTAAGCAGATGGCTTTGAGAACTCGGAGTCTCACACCAGCTACAAGCAAGTAATTACCAGCAAGTCACAGCTGGGCTGGACGACAAGAGCAGGTGAAAATGTGACTATGCTAGGGTGACATGCTAGTGTGATCACACTGCCAGTATCCTCTGACACTCCTCTTCCCTTGCTGGCCCTAATGCTACTGAATGTAGGGATAATTTCCTTTAGAGAAATCAGAGACATTTCTCCTTAGGAGGCCTCTAAAAAACAGGGGTAGGAAGGAAGTTGACAAGATGCTCTGAAGTGGTGGATGAGTGTAGCTATCACTGCAAGAGGTGAGGAGCACATCCAGACAGATGCAGTTTGCCAAAGTGGCTTTTGAGACCTGGTGAGGTACAAGCTGAAGTTGGGAGGGAGATTTCTTCAGCCAGAGCTTGGGAAGGCAGCCTGGGGCCACAATGTGGGAGTGACATTTCCGCTAGGCTTGGCCATGAGGATAGGAAAAACTGGCTTCCTCACTGCCTGCTGTCCACCTGGGTCTGCTCTTGAACAAATACAGACAGGCTGTTCTGAAATCTTGGAATTTGCCCCCCTCCTGAGTTCCTGGCTGTAAGCAGGAACTTACAGTTGGAAGGGAGCAGCTAACACCACATTTCTGATCCAAAATTGTGGGCTGGTCTGTAAAAGCCAAACCAATTTCAGCAACCAGTCTGCTCCCTATGTCTGGCTTTTTTTCTCCAGCTTCTTTGTCTAATATGTCTAGAGTGTAGATACATGGACAAAGTCTCAGGAAGGACCATGCATTTGTTTTCGTGCATCTCTAGAAATGAGAGCAAGGACAGGGATGATGCTGAAATGCCTTCTCCAGTCCCTGCAAGTTACTGTCAAGTAAGTCTACAACTCTTCATATCCATCATTGTGAAACTCTTGGGCAACAAGCTGATTTCTGCCTTTGCTGAAACCTGGAAGCTCCTGGCCATTTCCTCATTGCTGGCCCTGGAAGCAGGAAGAGGTGCTGAACTCCCCGGTGCTGAGCCAGCTGCAAACCATTCAAAAGTTTTGGCCTGGCCTGCTAGAATTACTACAAATATCATTCAAGCAAGGCAAATCAGAGCCCACACCTCCCTCAGATACCCTCCCCTTATGCATTAGCTTTCTAGCAGTCTCCTGCAAAGGACCACCTGATGCTTTCGGACAAAGAAGAGAAAAAGCATCTCATCAATGAAGGCAAACACACTCTTCCTCCCTGCTGCCTCACCTCTTCCCCCTCCTTGCCCCCATCATGCTGTCTCTTTTTTCTTGTTTTGGCACCCCAGCAAATTCTGACCGCTTTGGGCAAAGGCAGGCAGCTCTATTGCAGTCGGTGTGCAGGGGATGTCAGTGTCAGCCCCTCTGCCTTTCCTCTTTCTCCTCACCAGCACTGGGAGCCAGCTCCTGGATCGACAGGAGGATGACATGCCTGGCTGGGCTGAGGCACTCGGATCGACGTTTCCCCAGGGTGCTGCTCCTGATGGAGTTTGCAGCAGGAGCTAAAAGCTGCATACAGATAACTCTTCCTTCCCCTTGCTTCCTCTCCTTCCTCCCTTTCAGCAATTCAGAGAGAAGAGGGTGAAGAAAATGGCACTTGGATTAAATAAACTAACAACCAGCACGCAGGGCTTTTAGCTGTAAGTGAGCCAAGTGTCCTGTAACATTAAATAAATGCAAGATTAACCTTCAAGGCTTCCACACTAAATTATTTATCTTGAGAGGCAAAGAGGTCGAGATTGAAACAAAGGGTAAATATTTGAGGAGCGCACTGCGTGCGCTGGCTCTGTGGCTGTTTGCCCACAGTGCTGCCAGCACTCCCCTGCCGTGGGGACAGCCGTGGGCTGGCTCTGTCCCCAGCCCATCCCGGGATTCAGCTCTGAGGGCAGCAGAGGGAGAGGACAGCCCTTGTGCCACCAGCCATGGCATCCTGCCTGGCAGAAGTTGTGAGGTTGGGGGAGAGCCCAAGTGACCTGACAGAGGCTGATAAGTTGTTGTGATTTCATTGAGCATCCCAGGCTCCACAATTAGCAGCTGCATCTGCCTTCTGTACTGGAGCATTATTAACTGCATGATTTACATCCAACCATTTCTGCAGCCACTGTAGGCAGGGAATTACCTGATAACAAAATATCCTGCTGTTCATGCTAAGTGACAGACTCAGAAATATTAGTCTGTTTAATCAAAGCACTAACAACACCAAATAGATGAAAATATTTTGCCTTTCCCTAGCTGATCTCTCCTGTTAAGATCTTAAAGAATTATTCTGTCAAAGATATGCCAATTATTTTCCTTTCAGTAAAAAAATTCAAAATGTATCCACTACTGGGAAAGCATACAGCATCTGCTTAACAGTGAATTGCAACTTTTCAGTGTATTTTAAGGTGAGAAACTCAAAAGGTAGCTATGGCCAGGACCGATGTAATTAGTCAGGATGCACAAAAACTTAAATTACCATCTCTGTACTTTCTAGAACTGCTAGGCTTCAGAAGGAGAATAAGCCAGGATCTCAGTGTTAACTCACCTGAAATAACCTCCCCTAACACACTTTTTCCCTAGAAAGAGCATCACCAAATCACTAATCAACGACTGCTTGCAGTGCCCATTTCCTCACCCATGCTCCTGCCCCAGCCTGGTACAGAGGCAGAGCACTGCAGGTGCCATGGACCTCACAAGATCCCAACACACTGTGGCACTGCCCAGCACCTGCCACAGATGTAGTGCTAGAAAAATGGGGGAAATGGGGGGAGAATGATAAAGCTGCAACTTATCTAATAAAAACATTTCACTTACTTGTCAATACACCAAATTCACAACATCATATTGAAAGTGTGCACAGGAGGGAGGAAGACCAGGCTGCCCTCTGCCCCAGGCTGGTACTCAGCAGAATAGATAGAACTTCTCTGGCAGCTTCTGTCTGTCCCATCCACATACAATGCATTAAACCCCTCGAAAGGTGTAAGGTCAGGGATGGATTTTCTCTGAGTGAAGGGAATCACTGGAGTAAGATTTTACCATCCTTCACAGCAGGGTATGTGCTTTGGGCTGTTGGATCATCTGCTTATGTCCATGCAGCAAAGCCCTGCTGTTTCAGAAATCAAAGGCACTGGCACTGCTCTTGATCCCTCAGTGTCTCTGAGGAGTGCTTTAGATGGTGGGATTCAGTCTCCAGCACAAGCTGTGGGTGTGCCACAGGCTCCCCCCATAAAATGATGCCTGCTCTCACCAAAGCCTCACCCACCACACACAGCCTCAAGAGCTGCTTGCCAAAATAACCCTTCACCCCCAGCACTTCTGTGAGATGCCAAGACACATCCAGGAGTGGTGTAGATCACAGAATCATAGACTAGATTGGGTTGGAAGAAACCTTAAAGACCATCCAGTTCCAACCCCCCTACATGGGCAGGGGCATCTTCCATTCAACCAGATTGTTCAAAGTGCTGTTCAACCTGGCCTTGAACACTTTCAGGGATGGGGCAACCATAGCCTGTCTGGGCAACTTGTGCCAGGGCGTCACCAACCTCAGAGCCATGAATTTATTCCTAATATCACAGATAAGCCTATCATCTTTCAGTTTGAAACCATCACCCCTTGTCCTATCACTTCCTGGTGACAGCAGGAGGAAAGCTGGAGATGAGATGCACAATGGGATGAGCCACCCGCCCCTCCTGCCATGGTGATGTGCAATGCCTTCGCTCATCAGCAGGGGAAGGCTGTCCCTCTGCTGCCAAAAAACATGAGATTTAGGGTAGGGTAAGTGAGGTGAGCAAGCTGTGAAACCCAAGTGGCTCTGAGATACCTTGCTTTCTACAAATCATGAGCATGACAATAGGTAAAGAAGCCATAGCAACAAAAGCTTGACCTGTTCCACTCCAGAGGTACAGCTGAAGCCTATTCTAGCTGTAATGTAGTCTCTTAACACCTACTGCTATTAATGGTTCCTGCATAATAAGGGGGATTACAGATCTATTATGGATCTGTCACCTCCTAAAGAATATGCCATTAATCATGATCATTTATTTGCAAATTGGTTTATAATTTTGCAAATCTTTTGCAAATTACTTTAAATAGCAGAGTGGGGGGCAAGGGACTTTCAAAGCCGACTTACATGCTATTTCCCTCCTTGGCTAATGACCCATTTTGAGCCAAATCACTGTTTGTGCATGTCTGCATATGTATATTGGTATTTATGTATGGGAGCAAACAGGATGAGCACAACCAAACACCTGAGTGACAGCAGTTGGCAGAGAACACATAGGGCAGTGTATCTGTTTCTGCAGATACCTTTTACAGGCTGATTTTCACCTGGGCAGCTTGTGCCTGCCCACGGGTGACCCCACTGCCTGGGACACAGTGAATACCCCTGTGTGCATTTCCTTGGCCTTCCACCAAGCTGGTGTGCACGAGATTTGGAGATTGGGCCCGAGATTCACACCCTCCTCATTTCAGTTGTGCTGAACCTTGCTGTTACACCTCACTCCAGAGCCAGCAGCTGATTCACTCTGACTGACTAACAACCCCTTCAGCTGCTTGGAAAGTCCTGCTGGGCAGAGCACAGGACAAGAGCACATTGAATCCTTCCCACATCCCACAGCTCAGCCCAGGGTTGGGTGAGCACAGATTAACCCCCTACCCTCCTACCCTCAGCCCTGGTTTCTGTGAGGCTTTGCCCTTCTTTCCATCTTTCCTTTCAACTCACCCCAAAATCCCCTTACTTACCAGAGCCTCCCCTCCACTCTCCTCATCTCCAGCCTTTTGCATCCACCCCTGCTTCTCGCCCCCACGGATTAAGTAGACTTTGCCTGGATTACAGCTGCCAATCAAGTTCAAGTGCATTTTTAATAGTTTAATTTGTGGCACAAGGTTTCAAATAAAATCATCAAGTGCAGTCGATTAAACTCATTAAGTCCTTACGGACTCGTCTGTGTACTGTGCTGTTATCAGATTCAGAGACATGAGAATTAATTAGGCTGCTGTTATCCTTTGTCTGGATTACTGTGCCAGGCCCAGCAGCCGGGTGTTTTCCTGTGAAAGCATGAGGTCCATAATCTCCTTACCAGCACAACCAGGGAGACAGTGGCCTAAGAGATTTCTTCAGCATTCCTCAAAGATCAAACAACACAGAACACACTGTTCTTTGATTTGTTTTTTCCCCTGCCCTGGTTTTCTTTCTCTTTTTTTCCCTCCTACCTGCACAGCGCAGCTCATGACTGAAGGCAGTTCAGCCGTAAAAGGGCAGGTGAGTACCAATGGGCTGCTGGTAGCAGGGCTCCACACACAAATCATCCCTTCCAGAGTACACCAGGGATGTCCTGCAAGGTTCCTTCTACTTCAAGGGGGTGCCCAACAGCCCTAACACGCATCTGCTGGGGCTATCTCTCCACTGCCATATCTGCTGTGTCGTATTTGGGGAGAGAGAATAAGGGTACCCAAAGGGACTAAGGCAACCCATTGCACCCCTACACACCCAGAGTAATGTGAAATCACAGCTGATGCACTGCACAACACCAGGATGCCCCAGATGCTGTGGTTTCTGCAGTGGGTGACACCTCCAGCACATGCTTTACTTGCCTCTGGGAACCAATGCACAGGGTGAGCTGCTTGGAGAGGCAGATGTGCAGGGGGAAGGACAGTGCAAGGCACTGGCTGCCAGGTCTGCATAGATCTAAAGGTGAGGGTGCACTGATATGAGCAGCTGTGTGTGTGCTGCAGTCTGTGCTGTGGTGTACAGGGGGCAGATGGGCCGAGGTGAAGATAAACAGGGTAAATGTAAACACCCTGCACCTGAGTGTCCTTCCACTTGCAGTATTCTGGCCCCTACCCATGGAGCAGGATCCCACTACACAAGCACCAACACTACACAATCTATATATTCTCTATATAATTTGCCCCCTACTCTGCTCTACACAGAGCAGAAATGCATATTATGTATGTATCTCAACAGAGCTATTAACAAGTAAATTCTCACATTTGTTACACCAACACAGGAAACCAGCACTTGGACCATGCAAATGCCAATACAGGGAGCTGAACAACTGGACCTTTGCAGCACAGGGGAGGCTTATGGACTGCCTTCCCACCCCAGCAAGATCCAGCCACAGGCCTGAGTAAGTGAAGATGATACCAGAGAAGAATTTAAGCACCACAGGCAGATAAGCATCTCTGACTTTCTAATGCCATGAGGAACTTCGCTGAGATCGGGGATCTGAAAATCTCTCCCCTCATAGTAAGGCTGCATCTCATTTATTGAAGTCAGCTATTACAGAAGAGAGCAGGAGGTGTGAGATATACAGCAAGTGATGGCAAGTGGGTGCCCATGTGTGACAGCTGTGGGCTGCTGCCTCAGTCAGACCTTTGATGGTGAAGTTAGCTGGTCTTTGACAAAACAGTTATTTCCCAGAGCAACCTGTGTGCAGGAGGGCCTTAAAAAGGCATATTGCCAAAGAGGGGTTTATCCAAAAGGCTTTTCTGGTGGACACAAATCCTTTCCAATGGGTCAGCTGCTGGCAAACGTGCTGCAACAAATATATGAGAACATAACCATGTTGTAAAGAGACAAACTTAAGGGACAAAGAAAAGTAATCCATATTTAGGCTGGCAAGAGTTTTGTGCTTGCTAACAGTCCTGCTGAATTGCATTTGAGGGGAGCTGAACTATAGCAATTTCTAAACTAAATCACTTGGGCCTGCCAGTACTTTTAGCAGTTTATTACAGAAATTTACTCACAAGGGTCAGTGACCCCTGAGTCAATGCCTCCCCCAGGTGACTTCCTGAGCCACATTAAGCTGCAAGCATTTGCTCTCATTCCCTCTGATGTTCTCTTTCTCTGCTCCTCCTCTCCAACTTCCCATTTCATTCGCATCCACTGAATCCCTTCTTTTTTTCTCTCTATTGTCAAATCAAGGAAGTAGGGTACAATGTGACAAGACAGTGTTGGCAGAACAATGAGAGATGTAGACGTGAAGGAGCAACAGAGAGGCAAAAGGGCTGGGAAGGGATGCCGAGAAGCCTGAATGTGATGGAGGGGAAAGGGAGCTGTGTGGAGCTGCAGGAATGGTGGTAAGACAGCTGCACTTCTGGGAAAGATGAGGATTTTCATACCTGCTTTCCTGTACAGATAATATGAAGACACGGATGAGGAAGAGAGCAAAGACGCAGCCTCCAAGATGCAAAAGGTGTCCGGAACCATTTTAGCTGCTAAGGTGCAGAGAAAACAAGGGCATAATGAGAGGAAGAGGTATTAGGATTTGGTACAGAGGAAGACTAAAGGGCAGAGCAGTGGTATGGCAAGAGGGAAAAATTAAGAAGTCTGATGGTACTGAAGGAGATAAAAAAGAGGGCTGTCTTTTTAATGGAGAGGAGTGCACTCCCTCCAACAGTGGGCAGACAAGTGTCAGGTGAATTCTTCTCCTATTTCCTAAAAAGTGAGTGTAGACAATCATGCATTCCCTGAGCCCGGAATATCTGCACTTGGACAAGACGAATCCTGCTGAAACCTTATGTTACTTTAACCAAACTTATGCAGGTACAGAGGACTTTTCTGCAACTGGGCAAGGTCTCCAGGCCTGGCATAAATCTAACCCTCAACATTTCCCCAGCAGAAAGGTAAGCTAAAGAAATTCTTCAGGAAACACTTAATACACATCTCTGGAATATAAATTACTGAAAGTATAAAGACAACCCAGTCCAGAACAGGATTTCTGCTGCTGTCCCAGCCCAGCCAACCTCCTCCTGCTTCTGCAGTTCTCCACAGATGGTTAATCACAAGTGACAACATACAGAGTGAGCAGGCTTCCTTTTCCTTCCCAAGTCCAAAAGAGTCTCCCTGCAGTGTCTCCTTCTCACTCGTTTGTTTTTTCTTTCTTCTCCCCTCATCCACGCTTAAGAAATTGATAAATGTCTCTTTAAGGACGTGTCTGCCGCCGTGCCGCGCACCCTTATAAATCAGATAAATATCTCGAGGATCCTTATCCTGGGAAAATTGAGATAATTGCACTAAATTGAAGAGCCTCTTTTTTTTTTTCCTCATCCCCTCCCATCCTTCTTCTCCTTTCAGCTGGAGTCTCTTGTAGTAACAGGTGTGCTGACTGCTAATTCCTGCACAGGAATTACCTCCTCCATCTGAAGGGATGGCCCTCAATAGCTCCAGGCTACCTCCTGAAGTGAATTTTAACCAAGATATCACATCAGTCAGGAACATATTCATAGCTCCATCTCGGTCCCCCCTGGAACAGTTGACCCTTGCTGGTGCACTTCTGACACCTACCTGCCCTGGAAGCATCTCTGCAGTGTGACTGGAGGGTTGTGTCTGTAAGGAGTAAAGCAAGTTCAGCTCCAACACTCCCCTTCTGCCAGGGACTGGTGCTATAGCTGGAAAAAGGGAAAACAGAAAACAAAAAAATAAAATGGAAGGCTGGAGATTAATAGGATTAGGATGAAAGTAGATGAGGCATTAAGAAACAGCAGAAAAACTAGCATGGTAGTCAAGTCAAATCAAGTCAAGTCAAATCAATTCAAGAAGGCCCTCAGTGATCCTGTGCTCCAAGCAGTCCTGAGATGTCTTTCAACCTATACTTCTTGGTCCCATGGCAGGACAGAGGAAGTCTACTGCTATGTCAGGGGAGGCAAAGACCCTGAAATCCATCCCCATTTCTCATCATAATCATCATGTGCTTCTTCCTCACCTACAGAAACAAGAACATCTCCCACCAGCAGCACCAGTTAGACTGAGCTATTATCTCTCCCCTCCACCAAAGGAAGGTGTCAAAGCCACCAGAAGAGCAGGGTACAGGGTAGCAGGGGAAGAGATCAAGGAACAACTGTCACCCTGCTGGTTTTCTCCCAGGGGAAGAAAACTCTACAAACCAGAAGTCTACAACTGTGTTTGACTTTTGGTGCTCTACAGCCAAACACACAAGAAAACTGGGACTGTCAGAGGGACTGAAGGTGACTAATGCTGTAGTCAAAAGGGGATGATACTTCCCCAAGAGAATTCCAAGGAGCACTTGGGGTCACCAGGGGTGCCAGCAAAAAGGATTTTTAGGTGACTTTGCATAAGATAGGGAGATCAACTCAGAAGGTTCTCAGTGAACAGAGATGACTCTGCTGAAAACTCAGGAGGTGGCAGGCAGTGGATTGTGACATGATGGTGCTAAAGATGGCCCTCAAAACCATAGGCCTCCTCCAAGCACAAATTAGACCTTCCAGCCCAGCCAGCTCCTCTAAAGCCTGCGTTGGCTGGGGGAAAGCAGAGCAGACTGGCTCCAAGCCTCAGGAGATAATTGCTGAGCTTGGGCAAGTGGCCTTGAGCCTGCAGGTGTGTTGAGAGCGAGGAGGACAACAGCTGTTCCTACTTCACCCAGGTCCTCTATGCCAGGGCAGCCTTTCTTCATTCCCAGCAAAGCACTACTCTCTGCAAATTCATCAGGGCCCATTCTGTGGGAAATGCTCTCATGTACACCAAAAATAGCCCAAGAGCCCATGCAGGGCTGAAACATGAGTGTGGTGGTGGAACAAAGTGGTTCAGAGCTGTGAGTCCACCAGAACTCAGCCAGCACATCTCTAGAGGAAACAGTTTTAAAGTGAAGGACAGTCCATTCAGATTTGACAAAAAAATGAAGATTTTTTACAATAAGAGTGGTAAAACACCAGCAAAAGCTGCCCAGAGAGGTGGTAGATGCCCCATCCCTGCAAACATTTGAGGTCAGATTGGGCAGGGCTCTGAGTAATCTGATCTAGTTGAAGATGTCCCTACTCATCGCAGGGGGTTGCACTCGATGGCCTTTAAAGGTCCCGTCCAACCCAAACTATTCTACATTTCCATGATCAACATCCATTCCAGGTTTGGGGTGGAAAGAAACAAATTTTGGGAAGGTGGGAAACAGCATCTCTGAAGTCCTCTGATGAAGAGGAGAAGGAAGGAAGACTCATGAATTAGTGCTCTCTTTTCAGTTGCAGCCCAGATTTTCTGACCTTTCCTTGCCAAAATACCAGAAACAGCCACCACAGGGTACCATGCCCTGTACTTAAAACAGATGCAGTAGAAGGTGACTCCTCTGCTTGCTCCATGTCATCCACATAGATCCATTGTGACTTTAAAAGTAGCATTACCAATGCAGAAAAGGGGAGCTGGTTCTCCATAGCTCCCCTTAACCCTTGTCCTGGCTCAGCAAAGAGGCTGAGTGCAGCTTTCAGTGCCTGTGGGACAGGATGACCCCTCCTCAGCCTTCAGAGTCTCTCCTGGCCTCAGCAGGCTCCACACAACACCTCCATTCCTCTCAGGAACAATAGTCTTGATGGTGTTTTGACTCCTTTCTCAGAGACTCCCACATGGCACTTTACAACCCAACTTTGCTCTTAAATACACATCCTGGGCTGCATCCCAGAGATGTGTGTCAGGCATGAAGTGCTGTCAGTCAGCCCCAGTCACAACACATCAGGGCTTAGGAGAAGTCTGACTGATCAGGGTGAGGGGGGAGGGAGCACAGGAATGAGAAGAAAAGGCTGAACAGCAAAAAAAAAAAAAAAAATAAAGAGAAGAGAAAGACAAATCAAGTGGGAAAATGGCAGGAACTATTCCACACAGCAAAGGATGTTTTTCATCTGCAATACAACAGCACTGTCAGGCACCAAAAAGGACAAAGATGTTCAGATACAGGGTCACAGGCAGGAGAGTGAAAGAAGCTCCTGGGAGGGCTCCTGGGCTAAAGTCTGGTGTCTCTCATCCATGTGGCTTTAGGCAGCAGGGGCTGAAACACACTGCCACATCAGCAGCATGGCAATTAATGTAAAGTGGGCTGGAGGGACAAAGCTAGCAGATAAAATGTGTGCCTGGCTAAATGCCACTCCTGAGCTGCCTCTGATATCAGCACCCTCAGCCAAGAATGACCAAATGGCCATGGCACTGTGGCTCCTCTCCTGTGCCATGGAGGGGTTCATGGAGCACAGGGAATGTTCACTGCAGGAATGGCTCAGGGTAGCTCTCATGCCATCATCCCAATGTTTTCCTAGTCAGAAAGGTACCTGCAATCCTAATGGTCAAGAAAGACAAAGCTGGACAAAATAGGAACAACTGAGGAATCAACTAAAGCTGTGCTCATTTGAAGGCAAAGGTGAATAAATTTAAATATGGATTCAGAGGAATGCCTATGAGAGGGCACTGCAGTGGAGGGGAGGAGGACCCTCCCCATTCTGGGAGATGAAGGATTTGGAGAAGAGACCTGGAACATTATATAAAAGTTTGAGGTTACTCAAGTATGCTCATTCTATGAATTTCAGTATTTTCCACCATGCATGAAATGAGAAAATATTCATTGGGTTGAACAGAAAGAGAGGAGGGTGATGAGGAGAGACAACTCCATAGCATAATTTATACAAGTATTCCCGGACCTTGAACAGGAAACCACATCTCCCCTACTCCCAGGTGAGTACCTGAGCTTCTAAGCTGAAAGTCCTGCTTCTTTTCACTTCCTCACTGCAACCCAAGGTTTAAAAAATATTTAATTGCTCCTTCCAGTGTTGAAAAGTTCAGCTAGGACGACTGAGCAGATTATCCTGCCACCTCAAAAGCAGAATTACCTGACAATCAGGAGGTTCTTTCCAGGTGGGTTCAAGTCTCTTTCAAAGGGAGAAAAGATAGGAGCAGGGAGGGCTCTAGCCCTACTACGTTATTTTGTGAGGGTTTCAAAGTTTCCAACTCCATGCAGACTCTGATCCATGCCCAGAAGATGCCTCATAGATTGGACTTTGCCAGTAAGTCAGACATGCTCAGAGTAACATGGTGTTCCAACAGCACCAACTGGTTCAGCACACAAAACAGAGGTGGGTCTGGCAGAGAGAAGAAGCAGATCCTCAGGGAGAATGGGAAACACAGAAATATGGCAATGATATTTCAAGGCAGATGAGCAGGGGCTCTAAGGTGCCAAACTACATCTCTAAAGCTGTTTTGATGTTTGGGGCGCATCATACCTGAGGCTTGTTTCTCCACAAATCCATTAAAGAGGATAACAGACCCATGCTCACCTACATCATGAAGCTGATAGAAGAGAAGGAACTGCATGAGGAACCTGCTGCTCAGGGAAACCATTCCCATACTGTTGCAGCAGACCTCTCATTAGGGGTAGAAATGAGCCAAAACACAGACTCTCATTGAACAGCATGAAAAGGGTCCTGGTTTACTCTGCTTTGCAGCTCTGCCATCCTGACTGACTACAGCAAGCTCCTATTGTAGGGTCCAATTGCAGACTCTGACTGCTGGTTATCTCCTGTTGGACCATGACTGCAAACATTAGTCTGCAGACATTGAACACAGGCCTTAGCTAGCTCGACTGTGACTGCAGCCCCAGCAGCAGCTCCAACTCCATCAGATCCAGAGACCTCATAGCTGATCTTTTGCCAGCAGTAACTGTCTTCCTTGTTTCATTCTTCTTTGTGTCTCTCTGGATCATGCCTTCTTCCTCAGGGCTCCTCTACCTCCTCAAGGTCCTCTTCCTCCAGGTCTTCTTCTTCAAGCCTCCCCTGACCAGCCAACCCACCTCTTTTATCATACTTATCATTACTAGTCACAGCTATGACCCATTAAGGGCAAGGTTGTTCCTCTTCTTTGGTAATTAGTACAACTGTGATTTATCAGGGGTGAGGTGGCCTCTAATCCCTTCTTCTACACCTACACCATGCAAACTCCAGTGTATGTCATCACTCCTTTGTCTACAAGGAGGCACTGTTACCTCTTTAGCTCATAAAGGAGCAGAGGGGCACAAACCATGAAAAATTTCAAACTATTCATCATTGTGGCTCAGATCCTCTTGCACAAGCACTCTCTGCACTTCTGGCTTCATGGGCTGGGTTTAGCCAGCTCACACAGCATTGCATTGGATTTTTCTTTCAGCTGCACAAAAGACAAAGGGAATGAAGTGGGTGTTGTACACTCTTATTTCATGAGGCATTTGTTAATCTCTGAGGAGGAATCTCATTAGAGAAATTGAAGAGGTCATTAGGGGTAGGGATGGGAATCTCTAGAAATTGCATATCACCTAGAAAAATGACCAGTAGAAATGGGAGTCTCTGTGCAAGCTGGCTCATGGGGGAAAGTGAGTCCATCACTCTTGCCTCCTTATATTAACTATATTCAAAATCACTGATGTGGTGAACTGACCCTGACTGGAGGTCAGGTGCCCACCAAAGCTGCTCTACCACTCCCCTTCTCAGCTGGAAGGGGGAGGGAAAATATAATGAAGACTCAAGGGTCAAGATAAGGACAGGGAGAGATCACTCACAACTACCATCGTGGGCAAAACACTCTCATCTTGGGGAAATTAATTAAATAATTTAAACCTTGGGATCCTGTGCTCAATCACTTACTCTCACCTTGGAAGAGAGCTTGTGAGTCACACCAGTAAGCCCTACAGCTGAGGTAAGGAGCCAGCATTCTTGCAAGTCAATTTTTTGATCCAACAAAGGAAGAAGAAATGGCTATAGAATGGAAATATGGAGAGCCTTGCCTTTCACTGGCTCATCTGAATCATAATTAGAAAGTGCTGCCAAACATCTCTGCAAACCCAAGAGGAGCCCAGCCTGCCCTCAACCTGTAGGGAGATCAGTCCAACAGCAAACCCCAGCCCGGCTCTGGCTGGGTTAATGTGACAATCCATTTCTGACAGCGTGTCAATACAAGGCAATTTAGGAGTGCATGAGAAATCGACCCGAGGTAACAGGCAATTTCTCCGCTCTGCTGGTCAGGCGGAAGCAGGGACCAACGAGGCCACAGTCTCAGGGCACACGGAGCTCTGCAGGCACGTGCTGGGTGCTGGCTCTCAGCAGCACTCCCCAGAGAGAAGGATGGAGCACGGCAGGAGCAGGACACCTGCGGTGGGACACGGCCTCGACACAGCGACAAGGAAGAGCTGAGGGTAGCATCCCATAAAGATTTTGTTTATTGGGAAGCATTGAAATGTGTAAAGCAACAAACTGGCTGAAACAGAGAAGATGGACTTATAGATACAGATGATTATAAGGCAGAACCTCAGCCTTGGTTCCATGCCACCTGCCCTGTGGGCAGGGAACCACTGGCTGAACCTCGCCAAGCTGGAGAGGGGCAAGCGGGTGGTGCAGACAACCCAAAACCCTGATTCCAAGAAGTCATTTCTTCTTTTAAGCCAGACTCAGAGCATGTCTGGATGGGACCCCAAGCACTAACACCATGCTGCTGCCCTTCTACCATGTACTCAAGGGGCACATTTCACACTCGTGCATCTCCCTATGCAGGGACTAAGACAGACCATGGGAATTATCAGGGAGGTGCAGAGGGTGCTGTGGGACAGGAATTTGAAGGCACTGGCATCACTAAAGGCTGACCTGCCCTCCTTCCCTCTCTGTCACAGCACAGATTGCAGGGAGGACACTCATTTGCCTCTTGCCCACATGGTAGCCACCAGCAGCCATCTCAGAGTGCTGCCTCCATGCCATGAAAGCACATTGGCACGAACACCAGGGCTGGCTTGGAAAAGCAGAGGGTGAGCCCAATCCAAGCAAATCTGTTTGCAAATGCAGAGCGCAGCAGCAACGTGCTGGCAGTGCTTATCCAACATGATGGGCTGGGGGACACTCCTACCACACTAAAAGCATCTCAGTCTGTCATTATTAAAGCAGAAAACACAACAGATGCAGCCTGTGTCTCCAAGTCCAAGCTTTGGCACCCTTGCAACCCAGGATGTTGCACTCTGAAGAGTTGCTTCAGATCATTCACTCACCTAGAGAGGCCAGAAGTGCCACCTCCCCTGAAAAAGTCAGGAGAAATCACACTCACTGCCTATTTTTTGGATGAAACAACTTTAAACCAGGCTGAGCTTCCCACCCATGCCACACACAGAAACTCTGGAGGGTGCCAAGAATGGTAATGCAGAAGTCAAAAAAAGGAAGAATGGATAGAGAGAGGAAATACAACATTGTTGTAACTCTGCCAGAATAACATGCTGGTTTAAACCTATCCTTGGACATATTTTTATCCGGGATATCATGGGATACAGCCAGGGAGGCAGGGTTTGAGGTTGGATCTTTTTTGTGTGGTTGCATTAAGACTAAGATTCCCACTTTATTTTGATTTAATAAGCTAGTTAAAGCGTGTTAACAAAATTAAAAGCCATTATTAAAGGCAGATGTACTGGTATACAAATAGCTAAGCATCAGCTTTTACTTTAGATGATCCACAGCTTCAGAGTATGCTTCTAATAACCAGCTGTCACTTACCAGAGATGTGGTAACTCTTATTAAATCCTAAATGGGCATATGGATGTTACATTAAAAGCACTATTTTCCCCCCCTCACTTCTATCTTTTCCCACAGGCAACTGAGCCAACTCACAAATTTCCTGCATCATTTTTTCCCTTCATTAATGGGATGCATGTTGAGATCAGAAGGGCCAAATGATGACCTGTCTTTTCGTTTTTTACATCACTTTGGAAAAATCCATATGACGCTCTGTGTGTCAAAAGAGTCATAACGCATCCCAGATGCCTTGGCACTAATTGCACTTTTTCTGCTTGAAGCCACCAAGGTCCCCTGAGAAGCCATTCAACCACAAGCCCAGTTTGTCCAGCACTGCCATTTTCCTGAACAGCCTTGCAGGAACAGGCTGGTGAGCCCAGCTCTTGGAGGAGCCACCACCACCAGCCCAGCACAAACACCCCCTTCAACACAAACTGCACATTCAGGGGATCCAGAAACTGGAGCACTGTTGGGCTTGTGAGAAGCAAAATCTGTTTCTGGGGTGGGAGTAGGGAAGAAGGGTTAAGAGTGAAAATCAATCTCACTTGCAAAGTTTCAGTAGGACTGCAGTAGAAGTGCCAACAAATTGAAACAGTGTTTGAAATCAGGACAACACTTCAACCATTCACTGTTTTTCACATCTTTTGCATTTTAACTGAGGTAAGTGCACTCAAGAGTGCAGGAGTCAGTACCTTCCAGCATTGTGGCCTTTACAGGAGGCCACCAGGGAGCTGCCTCTGCCCAGGTGTCAGCCACATGTAGCAGGCAGAGGGTGATGCCAGTGGGCCCCACCATGCTAGAAAGCTTTGCCTTGGTCCTTTTTCCATGAAAAGGAGCTGGCACCCTCCTTTGACTGTTTTTGCCAACATCAGCAGAGGAAGACAAAGCTTTGGACACACCACAAAAGAGCATCTATATGCTCTATATGCATCTATATGTGGTAAATCTGTAAGAGAAACAGATTTTCCTTGCCCCCTACAGAGATGAGCAGCTGGACTGCCTGCCCCAGGCAATGGTCACTGCTGCCCTGAGAAGCAGAGGAGAGCATCAGGGCACTTGCTCCCCTCTAGGTGCTACTATCAGCCATAAACAGAGGATATTTGTGGTCTAAACCTTTCCATCCCTGTGTCTGAAGGTCCTGTACATTGTGCTATCAATCATTCAGAGAAATATTAAACTGCTGTAGAGCTGACGATATCATTTGCTATGTTCATTCCCTTGAGGATCAAGTGTCTCAGCGAGAGCAGGAGCAGAGTCCAAATGCAGAGCCTCCCCTTTCCCTGATCTCATTACGGCCCTGCTGCTTCCACAAACCTCTTTTCCCTTCAGGTCTCTCTTCCCACAGCATTGACCACAGCTCATAAATTAATAAGTGCATGTATTTTTTAAAATCAGGTTTGTGGCAAGCAGATGTTGAAGATGAAGTGGAGGGGAGAAGGGGGAAGAAAACAAAAACCAACACATACAAACAATTCAAATACTGTGAAATGTTTAACAACATGTAAGTCCTTCAAATCCACAAAACCCTTGGTCCCTATCCCTGGCTGGATTCACTAATAGATTTGCTGCCAGTGCCAGTGTGGAAGGCAGGGGTGCAAAAGGACCTAGAACCCTCTGTTTTGCCTCCAATTATGTGCCAAGGTAAAACTCAGGGGAAAAAAAACCAAACAAACAACCTAATCCACAGTCAGTCTTTAATCCTGTGCAGCTGATTAAAAGCAAGAGGACAAGATAATCCACCTAGACGGGCAAACTGGAGGCTGCTCATTTCCTCTCCAGAAGAAATCAGCTCATGTTTTCTCCTGAAGATCCCAAGAGGCTCAAGTCCAGAAGACACTGACAATATGTTACAGAAAAAAAAAAAAGAAATTAAAAAAGGAAGGTAATTGTGGAAAAGGTTCAGAGGAGAACATTTCTGTCGTGCTGCTGAGGCCGAGCAGGAGCTGTACATGCAGCAGGAGCTGCTGGCTCCCCACTGGATCACACTGGAGAGGCAGAGCTGGGGCCAGAGCTTTTAGAGGGATGGGCAGCTCCAGGGATTGGGCACCAGCAGCCTGAGCTACAAAAAAGGCTGAAGGACACAAAAGAGACTGTTTCTCCTGCTATGCAGCCAAAGAGGTCAAAGCTGGCCAGGTCACACAGATGGAAAGCGCTGGGCAGGGGGACCTTGATGTAAGGCACTCACTCAGCACTTATGTTCCCATTCCTTGCCCTGTTAGGTTTCCTTAGGGAAAGGGTGGAGGCAGTTCAGAGGGACAAACACACTCAGTGGGACACAACAACTCTGCATGGCATGATCCCACGTGTTGGAGAGCATCAAAGCCATGAGGAGCAACAGACCTGGTGGAGCAAAAGTACCAATGTCGCTGTTTCCCTCAGGAAAGGTGGGAAAGAGGAGGTGTAAAGTCAGTAACATCTTCACAAATGTGATGGTTGAAGACATATGACAGGATGGAAGAGGATAATTTTGGACCACTGCCTCTTGGACAAAAAAAGATAAGTACCTCCGTTAGGAGAGCTCTGAAAGTTTGGATGGACACTGAGATTTCTGTTTCATTATTAACAAAAAGAGAGAAACTATGAAAAATGCCCTTTCTAGGAGACTAATTACAAAATAAACCTAAAATGCAACAGTAAAATCTTGCACATCTTAGCTGCAACAGTTAAAGACTTGAACACCAACTGTAGATGGATCACCAAGACATGATTGTGATTTAGACTCAGTATTGGTGAATGATAAAAACAGAGTGGAAAAGATGGAACTGGAAAATAGCCTTGGACAGATTGATTTATTTAAAACTCATGCCTCATTTTGACTTATTCTAAACAGAACAGACAGACAGACAACAGCAGAATGCTGCCTAAAGGTTCCTGGTTTCAAAAGGGCACATCTAGCCTTGCCTGTAAAAGGTAGGTTCAAATGTCTTTGAACCGAAGGCAAAACTCCCTGGAGACTTTGTCCCAAACACAGAAAAATAGTGAAGGAGTAAATCCTGGGTGGCTCCTAACTTTCTGGAATGAGTAGAGCAATGCAGATAAAAGGAATAAGAAGACAGCAAAGAAAGGGAAATTATTAATCAGCACAGAGCAAAATTTTCAGGGATGAAAATAGAAGAGATGGAGTGGGAAATGCCAAACGTCAAAGGAGTTAGACCTGAGGAAGGATATTAAATAGTGAAAGGTTCTCTGGTCATACAAACACAAAGGTAATAAAGACAGAACAAGCAGCGCTGTGATTCAGTCTGTGGGAAAAGAGTTCACAGGAAATCCAGGTGAGGTCCCAAGACTAAGAGAATTCTTCTCAGCAGCTCTGGGCAGTGAAAATAATTAAAAGCATATGAACTTAGCTGGGTGACTGATGCAGAAAATGTACTTACCACAGCTGAGAGAGAAGTAAAGATCCAAGATCTTCCTGTGATCAAGTCACAAGGCCAGGTATCTCACAACCCAAATTCCTGGAAAAACTATTCCATGAAACAGACAGATTGGGAGCAAGGGCTTCAATAAATTCACTGGTAAGGAGGAGAGGAACATAAAATGCAGTACCTGTAAGTAAGAAGGATGAAAAAGCAATCTGAGTAGCTGTCACCCACGGCCATGTGCAAGGGAGGGAGCAAAAACTGGGCAGGGCTGTGAAATGTGGGAGATGCTGGACTATCCCATTTGGGATTGTTCATATTTTTATCTCACTTTTTGGTGTTACTAGCTGATCTTCTAGATAAAGGAAAATACACATTTTAGTGAATCATTTAATGCAGGGCCATGATGGGAAGTGATTTGTTGGGATAAAGAGGAAGAGGCTTATCCCAGGCATTGTAGAGGCAGAGTAGGATTGATGGAGGCATAGCTGTGGATAAGGAGAGAAGGGCACAACTTGCAGGATTTTGACAGTGAAGCTCCCAGCAGAGTGGTCTCAGGACTTGCCCTGGTCAACAACTTCCCTAATGAGTCCTTCTTAATTAAACTAGCCTATGAGAAGCAGGAGAAACCAGGGAAGACAATATGGATATCACACTGGAAGCACAGCTTGGGCATGGCTCAATCCCTGAAGCAAACCATGTAGTTTTCAAGAATTTCTGCTGCAAATGGGGAATTCATAAGTTGAAAATGACTGAAGAGGAAAAGACTTTGATTGTAGGAGTCAGTTACAGACTGTTAAGTGTAATAAAGCCACCAAGCAGGTAAATTTGACCCTAACATGTATGCAGGGGAGGATTTCCAGACGAGGGGTCATCTCCCAGTTCACAAATTAAACTGGTCAGCCATACTCAAGAGCAGCAATAGATGCAAAGAAAGGCTGTCAGGACAACCTGGATGGATGGATGGAAAATGGCCCAAGAAGACTGGGTACATGAATTTTTTATTTATCAGGCTGAAGGAGATGTGATTTCTGTCTCCATTCCAACTGTAGTCAGTAAACACGGGAAAAAGCAATGGTGGTAGAAGGATGACATGAGTACTAAAAATACGTCACCTAGAAACATGTCTAAGCTCAAAATTATGCCTCACCAGAGTAGGGAGGCAACTGGGGCAAACATTGAAAAAACAAGGAGGAAGTATTTTTAAGATGGCTCCTGCTAGGAGTATGAAAGGGATTTTATGAGGTGGTTCCCAGCTGGGAATTCAGCCAAGGTACTGGGGTTAACACACCACTACTCTGAAAAGTACCAAGGGATTTTCATCAGCCCAAAATTGCCAAGACCTTGGTTTTAAATCTCCACTGCTGAAATGCAACTATTTATTCAGCACAGTTCCACTTGAGCAACTATGTGAAATGCTGCTCTGAGACTCTCAAAAGTCTCCCAGGGAGCAGGCAAAAAAAATATATATATATTCTGTCTGGAGCTGATTCTCTTTCCACACTCTGTCCCTCTCATCCTGCTTCACCACTAACAGGATTTGCATCCGAGCAGCCCAGCTCTCAGAGCCAGGCAGCTCCTGGCCCCTCTCCTTGAGCCTGTCACACTGTGGAGACATCACCTTTGGACATCTGAGCACAAGGAGCAGAGTCCTGGGCAGCCAGGGGCGACATTGGCCACACAACAAACACCTCTGTGCCCCTCCTGGCAAGCAGAGAATGGGCTCAGGCATAGCAGGGTATTGTACAGTTTAGACATGTCCAAGCAATTCCAGCTAGGAGCAGATGCTTTCAGAGCCACTCAAGACTTTCTTAATAACACTGGCTTACCTGGGCTGAAAGAAAACCAAGCCATCTCCATCCTAAGCCAAATGAGAAGGTACCAGCAGCCTCCATAGTTTCCAAGTAGCAAAGAGTTCATTTTATCAGGCACCATGTCTTTATGCACAGACAAACAGCCACTGTTTGGGACACCCAGATGTTCCAACGCCTGTGCAAAATTTTTTATGAGCTCAATGCACTGTGTTTTCTTGCAACAACCACCAGACTCTGCAAAAAAAGACTGCTCAGCCAGGGCTCCGTGTTTTGGGGGGGGTAATTTTGGGTTTTCAAAACATTGTTCTTTTTTTTACTCCCTATTATTTGTGCTGAATGATACAGGCAAAAGACTCCACACCAAAGCCTGGACATGAACCAGAGAGCACTACAACCCAGCAGTGACCAGCTTGCACAGCACAGTGTGGAAATGCCAAAGCACCACAAAAGAGCAAGCCTGAGCAGAAGCAGACTAAATCCTCTTCCAGCTGCTTGTCCTTCATCCCTTGCTGCTCAGTTTGGCAGCAGGGCTGAGCCAAGAGGGAAACCCGGATGCTGGGATGGGGCAGCAGGCAGAAGGGTGCTCTGCAGTGGGCTCTTCTTCCCGCAGATATTTACACGCCTCGGGGCAGAGTTGATGGAAGAAGATGGAGTTGTTGACACACAGAGATTTAGCAGTGAAACCTCCCACCCCTCTGAGCCTGTAGCTTGGCACAAGAGTGGCAGGTCAGTCCCCAGCACAGTGACTTCAAAGGTTGCCAACAAGATGAGGTACAGCTGACACTTACTTATCCTGCTCCTTGTCCCAAGGAAGCACCTTTCACCTTCCTCAGCTCAGGGGGGCTGTCTGGAGCCTAAATCACATCAGAGAAGGGCCGAGCAAACTGCATGGAATGTCAGGAGAGACGTTCCCAGTGCTGATCTGTCCCACCCCAAAAGCAGCCCTGCCTTTGCACTTCACACCCACTGGTGAAACCGGGCTGGCACTGCCACGCCACCACCGCCACCCCAGCACCCTCGGAGGGCCAGGAGGGGCCCAGGATGCCCAGTGCCCAGGGGTCACTCTGTCGCCTTCCTGGCTTCCACTCACACAGGCACCATCTCCTCTCTGCTCCCCTTCCCCTGCCCTTCCACGCTTGTTGCATGGAGGGCGCGTTTGACCTCAATCTGTCTGCTCGCATTAGAGCGCGGAGCCGCTCCCCTGTGCTGAGCACAGCGCCCAGCAGGGCTCACAGGCCGCGTCTGCCACGGCCACTGCAGGGGACACAGCCAGGGCTGCTCATCACAGGCCTTGGGGACACAGCCAGGGCTGCCCCCGGGCCTGGGGCACAGCCAGGGCTGCCCCCGGGCCTGGGGCACAGCCAGGGCTGCCCCCGGGCCTGGGGCACAGCCAGGGCTGCCCCCGGGCCTGGGGCACAGCCAGGGCTGCCCCCGGGCCTGGGGCACAGCCAGGGCTGCCCCCGGGCCTGGGGCACAGCCAGGGCTGCCCCCGGGCCTGGGGCACAGCCAGGGCTGCCCCCGGGCCTGGGGCACAGCCAGGGCTGCCCCCGGGCCTGGGGCACAGCCAGGGCTGCCCCCGGGCCTGGGGCACAGCCAGGGCTGCCCCCGGGCCTGGGGCACAGCCAGGGCTGCCCCCGGGCCTGGGGCACAGCCAGGGCTGCCCCCGGGCCTGGGGCACAGCCAGGGCTGCCCCCGGGCCTGGGGCACAGCCAGGGCTGCCCCCGGGCCTGGGGCACAGCCAGGGCTGCCCCCGGGCCTGGGGCACAGCCAGGGCTGCCCCCGGGCCTGGGGCACAGCCAGGGCTGCCCCCGGGCCTGGGGCACAGCCAGGGCTGCCCCAGAGCTTGGGGACACAGCCAGGGCTGCCCCAGGGCTTGGGGACACAGCAAGGGCTGCCCCAGGGCTTGGGGACACAGCCAGGGCTGTCCCCGGGCCTGGGGACACAGCCAGGGCTGCCCCCGGGCTTAGGGACACAGCCAGTGCTGCCCATCACAGGCCTTGGGGACACAGCGAGGGCTGCCCGAGGCCTTGGGGACACAGTGAGGGCTGTCCCAGGCCTTGGGATCACAGTGAGGGCTGTCCCAGGTTTCGGGGTCACAGCCAGGGCTGCCCCCAGGCCTTGGGGACACAGCAGTGAACAGAGGCAGTGCTGGCTGTGCCCTACCACAGCCACCACTCCCCGCTGCTCTGGGGACAGGCACTGTCCCACCAAGCTCAGCTTGCCCTGAGAAGTGGAGGGAAAGCAGAAAGGGTTAAGTGATGGAGGAGTGGGGACTTATTATTATAATGGAGTGGAGATGGTTGCATAGGCTGAGCTCTAGCTGTAGGGATATGGATCCTTTGGGTTTGCAGCAGTGTTTCTTCAGAGTACTGCAGAGACATTCACAAATAAAAGTAAATAAAGGTAAGTATATGATATAAAATGCAGCAGGGCACAGTCTTTGGCCCAAGGCAGGTGACTCAGCATGGTTCAAACCAGCTGCACTCTACAAACTGTTCCCAAAATCAGAGTGACCTCATTCAAACTGCTCTCTGGGAGGCATTGTTGCCCATGACATCCCAAAAAAGTGCCTGATCAGGAGGCAGGCTCCCACAGGAAGCCCCTTTAACTTCACTGCATCCTGTCCCAAACCGCAAGCACCTTCTGCTCTGGCTGAAGTCCAACACCACACCAAAGATGTATCCAAAGGAAGGACTGGAGAGAGGCAGCAAAGTGCAGGAAGGACCAGAGGGAGGAAGGAAGGTGCCTTCCACCACCAAATGGGCAAAAAGGACAGAGACATTTGTACAAGAAGCTGACTGGTCAGTTTGGGAAGAAGCAGGAGGGTGACAGCTACTGTGACAGTCCTCACGTGCACGGAGCCCAGCAAACTGGTCAGGAGGGAAGGGCAGGAAGCCCTGGAGGCTTCCACTGTGTTGGTTGAGGATGACAGGCCAAGTCTGACAGCTCTGTGTGTTGTCACCATCTATTGTGTTGCGTTCCCTGAAGAACAGCAGGGCCAGCACAATGCTCAGAGCCCCAGTGAGTGCACAACCAGACAGCCTGGCCAGCCAAGAGCTGTCCCCAGCCGCACACGCCTCCCCACACCAAGCCTCGCTCCTCTCTTTCTCTCAGGAACACCCACAGAAGTATTTCCCACTGTTCAGAGGACAGGTCTGCTGGCAGCACCCAAACCATCACAGCCATTTCTGACTGCATCAAAATCAGTCCTTCAGGAGGGACCATCATGTCCAGTGCCAGGGTGGTCAAAGCCCTGGGGACACAAAATTTCAGTGCAGGGTGAAGGTGGCGGCCCATTGTACTGTGCCAGTGTCCTGCACCACAGCAGCTGAGTAACACAGTGCTGGGTCTGAACAGCAGCCTTGGACCTCTGACCAAGCCCAGAACTACTGGCTGTGGGGTTCATTCCACTTACTCTGCAGAGCAGGGTCAGCTGAGAAATGTAGATTTAGCTTGTGAAATCTCTCAAAACCTCAGATACTCAAGTTAGACATTTCCAGCCCAGTTCTCCCCAGTGAGCAGAAGAGGGATCAGTGCTGAAGGAGAAGCTCTGCTAAATCTTAGTTGTTTTGTCTATGCCCAGAACTTCTAAGACTTTGTCCCATCCAGTGAAAGGACATATCACAAACACACAAACTGTGGCTAAGATGCACATCTCTTGCAGGGGATACCTTTCAGTATTCCTCTTCCTCCAATTTTATCTTGCTCTGTCCATCACCCGGTTTGGAGTCACTGCCCATCAGACACATTGCTGATGGTCCCTAGGTGAAAACCCAAGGGAAACTCCAGCTGAAGAAATTATAGGTCCAAAAGGGTTAGGACAATCCACACTCTATCCTTTCTCTGCTCACCTCCAAGGGGAGATGCCACCAAATGCTCTGGAGTGACAGCTCTGTGGGCAGAAAGCCCAGCATGTGCCACCCTGGGACTGCAGAGCTCTGCTGCTGCCTGGCCTGTCTGCTCTGTCCCTGCAGCCACTGAAGCTCAGCCAGCAGCTGGGGTGCGTGGTGACACAACAGTGACATGACAGAGGCCTGGCTGCAGCTCTGTGCTGGGAGCCAGCCTGGCTGCCATGTCCTGGGGCATCAGCAGCCAGGAGACTGGCACGTCCCTGCAGCTGCCCTGATGGCTGGCCTGGCTGTGCTTTTCTGCCTCTGCTCCCTTGACCCTGCCTTTCCCACAATTCACGACCCAAAATTTCCCCCTTGTTTCAGCCCAGTGACACAGAAAAACAGCCGTCAGGATGGGGGGAAGGAGTCAGATGCCAGCATGGAGAAATGCTCCAAGTCAGACACACAAACAAACCCAAATCACCGCTTCTCATGGATGTCACAATAAGTAGCACAAACTGTAGCTGCAGGAAAAAAATCCAATAGACACCAATTAAATGCATGACTTGACTGCCTCTGCCGTGGCAGCCAGTGGTGGCTTGCTGGTGGCAGCAAAGTATCACTGGTCACTGCTGACACTGCTGAGCTGCTGCCTCTCCCAGGGGATGCCAAGGACGGTCAGTCTCACCGGTGTGACACCTCCCTGTGTAGCAGCTGGCTTATTGCCAACTAAACCATAAAGTCACTTATGTCCTGCCTTAAAAACAGGGGACTGTCACTCTGCCATGACCCCAAATCTCCCTGGAGTATTAGCAGCAGATGAACATAACGGTAAAAAAAAAATCTCTTTTAGGTTGTCCAAAATCTGGGGTAGCACAGACGAGGGCATGTCTGCTGTTGCTAAGTAGGATGCTACAGACAGGGCCAGCCCAGCAAAGGTCCTGCCACATCCCTTGACTTGACAGAGAACGGGATCACCCCATGACAGAAATATCCAGAGCAGCTCTTGGGTAGCAACGTTGGACAGCCAAGGGAAAACCCACAGCCCACCCATGAGTCATTGTTTTTCCCTGCCTACCCACAGTGATGCTGCCATCTGCCTTAGACATCCCAAAGACAACTTTGGTGTGATAGCCACAGCAGCACAATGCTGTGCCAGGCAGCCTGGCCACAGCATTCCCAGCCGCAGGCACTTCCAAAAATCAGCCCTCCTGGTGCTGGCAATCAGGCATCGGGAATCCTACTGCAGCTACCCTGGCATCTGCATCACACTGCAACAGGTGCTCTTCCTGGGGGCCTCTGGGCCCAGTATTCCCTATGGCACAGGTGCCTGCTCCCCTGCAACCTCTGCCTGCCCTCTACACTGCACCCCTGGACAGGAGCATTCAGTAAATCAGAGCCGTGTCTGCAGGAAACACAAACATCCCTCCTTTATTTAATCTGCAGCCACTAGAGGGTAATCCAGTCCTCCAAGTTAGATCAGTTCTTGCTTTGATACACTGGGCAGCAGGTAAGTGCCTGAACCCCAGCCACTAATTACCAGGTGCCTTTCAACAGCTCCTGCCTCAAGTAGCATCCGTGCCTCCGTGGCTAGCCAGAGAGGCCTTTGGGCTACCCCTGAGCCACACAGTCTGGAGAAGGCACTCTGAGCCAGTGCCACACACTTGGGTGCATTTGAGACAGTTTCTTCCAGCTGGCTGCTGCCCCTCCTCCAAGCTGATTAAGAAGAGTACAAGATAATAACACAAATAAAGAAATAACATTTTAAAAACCCACCATAACCCTGAAATCTTCATTAATTATGAATTTTGCATGGCAACTGTTACTAAGAGAGTCTCCTCTGAAACTGATGTTCAAAGAACTTCATATCAAATCTTCAAACAGTTGAGAAGGTTCAAGCTACAAAGTCGAAACATCTGTTGCTTTCCATGCATTTTTCAATGGGGAGATCAGAGACGAGGAAAAAAGTGTACAAAATAATCCTGGTTCTGCTCTATTATTTAAATACAATGACAGTCTATGATATACACTCTGTGCAGAGAGAGAGAAAGAAAAAATGAAGTCAGAGTGTTATACAGTTCTACCTACTCAAGCCAAAAATATAATATACTTCAATTTGCTTTAAATTTAGCCCTTCTGGGAAATGCTGTATTAACAGCCCTTGGGGATGAAGTCTAAAACAGGAAAAGAAGGGCAACTTTTCCAGCAGAAACAATGAACTGACAGTCCCATCCCTCCTCCCAATGCCATGCAAATCCTGGCTGTAATGAGAAAATTTAGAGGCAAGACATCGAAGGCACCTCCCGATGACATATATGCCACCTCTCTTCATCCCTGCAGCCAGCAGGGAACAAGCAGAAAGAATTGTCCTCTCTTCCGATGGGAAGCACGAAGCAGGCAGGGCCATCTCACAAATCTGCCTTCAAGACTTCCTGTCTGCACTCAGCTTTTTGCCCTAAGGGCAGGCAGAAATCAAGAAACTGGTGCCTCTTCATACCTGATCAGTTCCATCTAGTGAGGTCTTCTCTAGACTCAGCAGTGGCATTTTTCAAACTTTTCAGTTGAGAAAAAATAGCATCATTTTAGCCCAAACCAAACCAAACCTTTCAAGCAATAAAAAAATAACCAACATTCCCAATTTTTTTCCAAGACTTTGCAAAATATTTGGTGTCACACAGGATCGATGTTGCTTTCGGTGTAACATTGACATTTTTTTGTTGAACAGTGAGAGGAAATTGCTAACAACATTTGGATTGAAGACCTCAATCCAACACTCAGCACAGCAACCTCTCACCACAGTACCCTCAGGAACATGACCGAGAGGTCCCTGCACTGTTTCCACAGCTTTCCCTGGAGCCCCGAGCATTGCTGCATCATAGGGCTGATCCCTGAGGAGAGAGAATTGCTTTACATGGGAAATCTGACATCAGCTTTCGAACCATGTGCTTTTGGGGAATGCTGCTCCTCTGAGAGCTAATGCAGGAAGAAACCTGCTCTGTCACAGGTAGGTTCATCTAATGCCAGGAACCAAGACCAGGGTAACTTCAAGTGAAGAGCTGGATATCAAGGACATCTGCAACAGGAGACTGGGAACAGCTTCCTGGCTCACTGCACCAAGTTCCTGTTGTCACAGGCACCATGATATATTATCCTTTAATAAACATAAAGCTCAAAGCTTTGGTTCAAATCTCCCAAAAATTAAGGTGGAATGGGGCTTGAGAGAGAAACTGAGTAGCATCCAGAAGCCTTGTCAATCAGAAATTCATGTCCAAACCCTCCTCCTGCCTCAGACCCACCAAAACTTTACTTAAGACAGTCTTCTCCTACTACTGTGGCGAAGGTGAGAGTTTCCTGCACTCGTCCCTTCCAGTAGAAATGTGTCAAACCCCTTCAAAGAGGCTTTTTCTGCTCCCAGAACCTTCTTTCAGTCTCTGATCATTTCGAGGCAGCTGAGAAATTCATCTGCTGCTGGCTCAGTGCGGACAGGGATGAATTATCAAATGCTGCTCCTGAAGGCATGTAAAACGTCCTAGTGGCAGCCACACTGAGCTCCTGGCCATCCTCTTGCTTTCTGTGTAATTTGTCATTTCAATTCGGACCCCAGCAGTTCAACAGCCCTTGAGGCTTAGTTGGGTCAGAAAGATCAGAACAAGAAGAGGAACATGGAATTAACATTTTCAGAGAGCTCTGTCCCAGCAGCTTTCCCAGCTCCCACCTCATCCAGACCCACCTGGGCCCCCAGGCAGCTCCTGCCCTGTGAATCCCATCAGGTTTTGCTGGGTCCTGCCCATGCAGCCGGCCAGCAGCGGTCAGAAAGTGAAGGCTGAAGCCAGTGCAGATTCCCTCCTCCCCAGGCAGTGCATTTCAATTACCACAGCACGGGCTTCCAAGTGGATTTATCAAACTGGGCCTATAAAGAAAATTGAATAATCTCGTGCTTCAGACCTATAAAATTTAAGTATTATACTTGAAAGTACTCTGACAAAGTAATAAAGATGGAGAGTGAAGGAAAGGAGTGAGGAGATCCCCTTTATCATGGGAGGCTTCAGGGCACATCCAGCTGTGAGACTGCATGATCTGGATGGAAAGCTGATAAACTCTAAGGTATAAAGATGCTTGATCACCCATTTTGTCCAAGACTGTTTCCCTCACTGCTGAAACTTCAGACATGTCCAAAAACTAAAGAGTGCAGGGGGAAGTTGGAGGTAACTGAGACCTTGGAGTTAGATGTCCTTCCAAAAACAGCATCTGTGAGCAATCTGGTCTTCACCTCTCTGCTGAGCAGGACCAGTAGAAAGGGGATTATATTGCAACAAGTAACATTTAGGCTGGTCAGAAGGAAAAACATGCTGAATGGAGGAACATTGTTGCACGTTGCCATTGGTGAGTGCAAACATCCAGTTGCTCCTGAAAAGGGAGTTAGGGGAATATCACACCACAGTTAAGGATGAGGAGAACGCTGATGCATTGGGCAGGTCCAGCATGAGGTCTTTCATGGTACTAAATCACATGAAAATTTGGATGCCAGGCAAAATGAAACACAGCAACAGCCCTGGCTCTTTGGGAGTTCTGTTCCACCCAGTTCTCCACACCAAAGGTCCTTCTTTTTAACTCCATCCCTGACTGTAACACAATCAGGGTTGTCTTCCCATACGTCCTGATTTTTTTTGCGAACGCAGGTTTCTCTCCACAATGGTGTTCTGTCCTTCTCCCTTTCATTCAAAGGGACTTCACAAATCTTGGCAACTGTAACAACATAGTAAACTGGGATTAGCTGTAAACACTTCTTCCCTCTAGCAGAAAAACACCCTTACCCTGACAGCAATATTTTCATTGTTTGGTAGGAACAATGGTAGGAACAGTGCTCCAGGTTTTGCTTTCCCACTTCAGTCCTTGCCCTTCATCAATCCCTTGCAAACTACACTGGCTCTGGAAACAGACAACCTGCAGTGATCAACCAGACAGGATCTGTAACCCCAAATGAGCAGCAAACTACAGAAAGGACTGAACTTGTTGGCTCTGCCTCCATCCTACCTCTCCAACACTTAGGTGATCCAGGAGCATTAATCCAAGAAATGTATCCACAAATCCTTCTCTCTGTCTCCTCCCCAACACAAACACATGGGATCCCCCTCCCTAGCTCATGTATTTCTAGCTGCTAATCCTGGAGTAGAGTGCTCAGATACCCAAACTGATAACGTGTGTTGAGCCAGCCCATGGCACGTGCAGTCCTTCCACTCCAGCAAGCCCCATTTTGGCCTGAAGCCCTATCCCTTGACAGGACACCAGCTGAGGGCCCCCTTTCCACCCAGGTGGGACATGTGCCCAACTTTCCACTTCACAGTATAGGGTGTTTCCCCTGCTAAATCAGCACCCAGATCTGGGGGAAGGTGCAGGGTGGTAAAACCATACAACCAGCCCTTCAGAAAATTAAAAATAATTATCCAGCCTATTAATTTACCCCTGTGATTTCCCATCGCAGTTTAACCCTTCTGGCCATCAGCTGGAGCTCAAGTAGACATCAGACCCCTCTTCCTTGCTTATTATTTACTCTCTGCTCACTGCTTTTCTTCTGCCCCACTGACTCCACTGTTCACACATCCCTGCTCTGCCTTTAACCCCATTTTCGTTTAGGGTCTGATTGACTCTTGGTGCTGAAGGTTTTCACCATCAAAAGGCTTTGTTTCCATGGTAACTCCTGGGGGGGATTATTCAAACCAACGGGTCCAGCTAGCACAGGGTCAGCAGGATGGAGGAACCCCCAGGGATGCTCAAGTCCCGCTCCACAGTGGTGGCTGTGCCTCCTCCCACCACCAATTACTGCAGACGAGAGCCGAAATCCCGCTGCCCTCTTTAACTCTCTCTGCATTAGCACTGGCTCACGGACATTTTTTTCCTTCCTTTTTTTTTTTTTTTTGCGCCATGTGTCACTAATTTTACTCATTTTCTGAGTTTGTCTAGAATAGTAAAAGATTTGATTAGAGTGTTCCCGGTTTTAATTGTAATTAGGACAGTCATTGTACGAGTTATAAAAGGAAATTGGGCTACCGCTGAGTGGAAGAGCCCCTGAGAGAATAGGAGCTGTGAAGGGAGATTTTCGTTCATAAAAAAAGGGGGAAAAAAACACTTTGAGGAAGAAATAAAACTCCAGCTCAGGATAGTGTGACAGCCAAAGTGGCCCAGGCATCTGGGACCATAATCAAAGCACATTTCCTGGGGATTTCAGTGTTGATCTGAGCAGTTCCTTCCCCACTGCAACCTTCTGCACGACCTTGGGCCAAGCAGCTCTGCCCTGGTGCCTCAGTTTCCCCCACAGGGACTCATCTGGGTGGTCAGAGAGCTATTGGCTTATTGTACAATGTGCACTGTGACCCCTTGTGAAATGGGGGAGGCAACCATTGAAATAACCCATCCAGTCCCCATCCCTTACCAGCAGACACCTTGCTAGAGGCACCACAGCTGCTGAGGGACAGCACCTGCAGCAAGGGGACAGGAGATGCCCCTGGCTGCCATCCAGGTGCCAAGGATGGACACTGGACATATCTGCTTTTTTCCAGCAGAGGGAGGGAAAGGCCCATTGAAGCCCATTGCAACAAGGGTTACTGCTGGGAAGAGCACCCAGAGACAGCACATGCAGTGTCACATCAGTCACCACCTGAAAATCACCCAGAGAAGTGCAACTGCCCCACACATAGATAGCATCACGCCAGGGTTTGCCAGCCCAGGGTGACCTTGCTGGCCACCTATGCTAGAAATAGGATAGTGAACCACCAAACCATTGAGGAGCAGAGGAGCAGGCAAGATGCCTGCAGCAATGTTTCTCAGCTGACTTCACTGTATGGAAAAATTGATCCTGACAGTCATGGCCAAGATTCCCAGTGGTCATGGTCTCCAGACTGGTCACTGCACCCCACTGCCACCCCCTTTATAGGGGGACCCTCTGGAAATGGGCAGCTGGCAGTGCCCAGAGCCATGTCACCTGCCCTCTGCCCCACGGCTCTGCAGGGGGGCAGCTTGCTGAGCCTGAGCTGTCAATCTGGTGCAATAAAACTTGAGATAAATCAATTTTCCCCCTTCCCCCTGCTCTAATTCCACCAGGGGAGACAGTCTCTTTCCTGAAGCAATAATTTGCCTCAGTTAAAAAAACCCCCACACAGTCGAGCTCTGCTCATGGCACATTAATGTGTATCAGCCATCGCCTGCCACCTCCTAATGATCCCACCCCCGATCCGTGCCCAAAACTGTGGGCTTTTTACCACTACATTTAAAGCAAAGAACAAACATAAACCAGTTGCCTCCCAGCATGGCTGTGATTTTCATTAGTCCAGGCAGGGAGAGGAAGGGGTTGTTGCTCTGCTCAGCCCTTACTGCCTTCAAAATTTATGGATTTTCTTTTTATTTTTTTTCCTCTTCCTAGCAGCTCAGAAGAAACTTAATCATCACCTCTGAGGGGGAAGGAACCCCCCGTCGTATCCTTCAGTTTGCAGGGTCATGTGATGCTGCTCTGGCCTTTCCTGTGCAATGCCTGAAGACAGCACATGGCCTGGCACTTGCAGTCCATGTTAATGTTCTAGCTGGGTTTTAATTTATATTCTACTCTATTCTGTTCTATTAATATACATAGTTATCAATTTTATATATACATTTAGATTATAGATGATGGATTATATATATATCTCATGTGTGAGAAATGTGTCCCATGGAAAGTGGCTGCTTGAGGGCCCCCCCATACTCCCCTGAAGATGTGGCAGATCCCTTTCCTGCAGGATTACAGAGCTCAGGGGGCAATGAGGGACAGCCCAATTAGCCCAGCTGCTCTCTTCATTTGTGGGTCTCTGGGCCATGGGGTAGCAGCAGAAGGACCAGGACTGCCCAGGGTGATGGTGCAGAAGAGGAAGGGAAGGTGCAGGTGGCCATTGCTGGAATTTGGGGGTGGTGGGCAAGTGAGATGCTCCTGCTGACCTCTGGGGTAAACCTGAAGAAGACAGTGAATCTGAAGTAATTTTTAATGACTCTGGATTTCTGAGCACACCAGTGGTGACCCCAGAAGCAAACACACACTGGGGGACACCAGTGGCAGGTCAAATAGGTGCTGAACCTACAAACCAAGCACTCATTTCTTCCTGGAGCAAAGCTCATGGATGGCAGGAGGAGCTTTACTGATGCCTGACATCGCACCAGCAGCATGTGGCTGTCCATGACTGTGCCCAGGGAGACGAGTGTGTCCCTGTGCTGTGGCCCGTGGGTCCCCATGTCCCACAGCCCCCACAGCCCGAGGTGGCACATGGCACTGAGCACGCAGCTCTGCAGGAGCAGAGCTACCATCTGCATGTCCTGGCCCTCACTGCACGTGTAAGACAAGCAAAGGGTTATACAGAGACCCAGAGGCAGAACAGCATCATCTCCCAGGGCAGGAGGACAAGGAGGTGCACAGGGAGAGTACAAAACCACAGTGATGGTGAGGGGATAGAGGTTTTTGTACCAAGAGCCCAAGATGAGACCTTCAGACCCCACACAGGTGCCCTGGGATGTGCCACTCACCTGAAGTCCGAGTTTGGGTGAGATGATGGCAAGGGGCTTTCCAAGACACCCAGGTCAGCCAGGAAAACCACAGGGATGGCTGCCTCCACCTCCAAACCCCAGCCAGCTCCAGACACACAGAGGCTGCTGCAGATTTGCTGGATTAGTGCCATCTCAGGCAGCAGCAGTGTATGTTATTGCTGGAAGGTTCACATTTTATCATTTAATCAAATAAAGTGCATTTGTGGATTATACAATCATTTGCAGGCCTTGATAATCTTTTTCTGGTTAGCTCTCACTAGGGCTGAGGAGGCAAAACAAAGACATTTGTAGCTGTCGTTGGAGGCCCTGGCTTCCTGCCAGGAGCTCTTACTCTTTGGGAAAACTGGTGCAATTTGTATTGAAGAACATGCTGGTGATGGTGAAATACTAGATACTTATTTACTTATTTATTTATTTGGTCAGCAATGAGGTTTTAAAGTTTTTGTTCCCTGGTTTATTTATTTATTTGGTCATCCATGAGGCTTTAAAGTTTTTGTTCCCTGGTAAAATAATAGAACAAATTTTAAAATAAAAATCCTGCTAGCAAAGGGCTCAGAGTAAAGCACCAAGGTGCAGTAAGGTCTCTTCAGGGAGAGACCCTCAACTCTATGCCTTGAAAAAAGCAATGAAAGCCCCACTATATGTTGGACTGACAACTTATGTAAGTACAGTTGTGTACCCACCACAGTGCTCACCTGTCTGATGCTCAGCTGCCACCTGCTCCCACATGGCCTTGAGGATGGTGTTTGCAGCATAAAATTGGGGAAGATGAGAGTCTTTTCCTCACTGCCCTCAATTAAATCCTCCCAGAAACCTGACCAAAATCCAGTTCAAATGCGATTTTTTTAAGCATTTGAAAGATTGGTAAAAGGAAACTTTATTTTTTTTTAAGACAGAAAAACAAGATCAAAACAATTTTTGTTTTATTAATGCTATGGCAAAAGACAGTGGATGTTTAACACCTGCCAATGATGTTCTTGCCGAAGACTAGGAAAACTGCAAGAGAAAACATGAAAAACATCCACTTTATACACACACTAAATGCAGAGAAAATATGTATTCAGCATCCACAGTGCAATCAGCCCTGCCAGCCCAATCCCTCAGAAGACTGGCCCCAGGGCAGGAAGAGGCTAAGGAAACAATAAAAAACAAAAAAGCAGCCTAATCTGTGTGACTTTGGTCTGTGTGCTGGGGCGCTGCTGAGGAGTCTTGGCCCTGACTCCACACCCCAGAGATTCCCCCCCTCCTCTCTAGGAATGTCTCCCCACGCCTGCCACGGCCACCCAGCATCAGTGAGGAAGGTTTCCCCTGTGAGGAGGGTGCTGAGGTGACCAGCTGCTGCCCTGGGCTTCACTTTGGGACCCTGCAGAGGCTACAATGCAGTTTGGAGGTACCCAGAGTTACAGGATGACACAGCTTTAAAGACAAGGATTAGGAGCTAGAAAAGATCGGGAGCTGGAAAAAAAGATGCCCCTTCAGCGTGCAGAGCCTGCAGACACGACTGCAGCATCACCTCACCACCGTGCACTTCCTCCCGAGCCCTTGTGCTGTCACCCCGTTGTGTCCCTACGGGAGGAAGGGCCAGGATGTCCGAGAGGTAGAAGTGAAGCTGTCCCAGCCCTGGTCGGTTCCCGTGGATCCCAGTGAGTGGCAGAGTAGTCAGGCAGGTATCCACCTCTGTGTGCTTGCAGCATGGCAGGTTCAGCTCCTCTGTGTCTGATCAGCAGCTCTGAGCTCGGAGTTTGAAAGGCGACGAGTAAAATCAAATTATTTAAAGCAATTTAACATGAGCCCCCCCGGAAAGGGGCGGATGGGGAAGCCACCTAAATCCCCCTGTGAGCGTCTGGAGCTCCTTTGGTGGGTGTTAACAACAGCTCAGGACCCCCACACCCAGACATGCACTGTATTGCTGGCACATGCTGATGCTATTTCGCATCACATCCCCTGGCACAGCCACAGATTTGCCCACTGCTCCCAAAGCTGCCTGCTCCATGCACCCACATGACCCCCAAAAATACAGGCAAAACACCAGCTTTAGCAAAAATGTTTAATCTCTCCTTGATGCATGTGTTTATTTACAAGTACTAAATCTGAAGAACATTAAAATAGGAAATAGCAGGATATTTACACGATCAAAGGGCTCTTGACCAGCCATGCTGGCCTGTTGCTTCAAGTCTGAAACAATCACAGAAAGGGAATCAGGACTCCGGAGTGTGATTTTTTTTCCCCATTTAATTTTCTAAAACTATTAGAATTCTCTGCCTCTCGCCGGGTCCACCTTAGGTTTCCCCTTGCTTTCTTAAAGGACAGCTTGTTGTGCGCTTTGGTGGGGAGCAGGTGAGCCTGGGGGGTCCCCCCACTATCCCCCTGCTCCCTGTCCCCAGGCTGGGGACAGCTCTGGGTGTGACATGGGGCTCCTGCTAAGGGGGACACTTCCAGGCTGGACTGCACATTTTTAACCCCAAACTGAAGCGAAAGGCAATGAGAGCAGGGAGGGACCCCCCTTCCCTGCAGTGCTGGGGGATCAACCTGCACAGTCCTGCTGCCTCTGGTGGGGGGCCAGAGCAGGAGTGCCTGGAAATGCAGGCTCA
>VYXF01007695.1:480035-528320 GCA_013397295.1 Polioptila caerulea
GGTCCCAGCCCCAAAGTCTTGTGCCCGCGGCTGCCGCCAGCCGGTCCTTCCTCCCTCCCTCCGTCCCTCCCTCCCTCCGTCCGTCCGTCTGTCCATCCTGCCGCCCCCGCCGCCGGACGCTGGCGCCGCTGCCGCCTTCTCAGCTGCTTAAGGCCATTGTGTCGATCGCCTGCTCCAGCTTACTCCGCAGCCGCTGCCTCCGCGCCTGCTCATCCTTCTCCAACGCAGCTAAAATCTGGGGAGAGAGGGCAGGAGAGAGGATGAGGAGGTGCCCTCCTACCCAAAGCAGCTCCTTGTGACCTGCTGGCTCCTTTACGGCATCAGGACATGGGGACGGGGCCCATGGGCAGTATTCTTGTGCCCCAACAGGGCCAAAGGAAGTGCAAGGTGGAAGACACCACTGTGAGCGGTGCCATCCACACACCGAGCCCACTGGGACCCCCAAAGGGCCTGCAGTAACACCAGGGACCTGCCTGAGACTAATGAAAAGCCAGCTTGCACATGGGGAAATGAAGAAAGCACAGTCAAACAGATGGTGAACCCCAAATTCAAGCCAACAACACCTTCCCACCACATCTGTGACACCAACAATCCTGCAATGCCTTAGGGAAGCAGGGGTTGTGTTTCAGAGACCACAATCAAACCATAAACTGGTTCCACATGCACAAAAACACCAAATCCACGAGGCTTCAGCTGCCACCAGTGCCACCACCTGTCTAATTTTATCTCAACTGGGGGGCAGTGGGGTATTGGAAGGGGACATCAGATAAATGCACCAGCAAAGCCTGGGAGCCCCCAGTCCTGTTCAAGGGGTCTATCCACAGACACCTGAGAATGACTTTCCTCCCTTGAAATCCTTTCTCTTAAGCTGCTGTTAAGGATGACAGACTGCAGGCTGGAGGGACAGCCCCCTGCCCTGGGCTAGATGTGACCGTGTCCCCTGGGCTAGGGAAGGACTGGCAGCAGCAAGAAGGTAGAGGACGAGACTCAGAGTGGGGAAAAGGGACCAACAAAGTGTAAAACAAAGGGGCAATTGCCCTCCTAGCAGCCAGGAGTCTCGTCTCACTAACATCATGCCAGCAGAGCAGAAAAGCTGATTTAAAAAAACAAACCTGACAGAAATCTCATCTCCTCGGGTGAGCTAGTTGAGAGAGCAAATTTTTTGCAATTATATATCAAGGCATCCGTCAAAGGGGACTTGATTAACCATTTCATTGGCTGCATAATTGGAAACCAACTGTTGTATAATTAATAGACTTACTAGGAGGCAGGCAAAGTCCATCAGGAGCCCTACAGGTAACTTCTTAATGGGGAATCAGCTCCCTTTGATTAAGAGCTGCTGCAGCACTGGCGAGTTGTTGAGAGGCAGGCAGAGTGTGCTGAGGAACATCCACCACACTGCCACAACCAGCCTCTGGCCACCAAGAGACTGGGTCTCCCCTAGGCTTTTTTGGGGCAGGACCAGGCTGGCTCCTGTCTCCTGGTGCAGTAAGAAATGCCTGATGGGGAGTCTCCTCCCAAAAGAGAAGGGCAAGCTACATCTGGGCACTGGTGTCAGCACCCAAGAGGGGAAAAATCATCAGCAAAAGCTGGGCAAATCTGATTTACCTCCCCTGGCAGCAACAACCCAGGGCAGCAGCTGGACTGGCAAGAACTCCTAGATTCTGTCACAAACCTGCTACTGGGGACACTCCCCCCCATCCATCTCCACAGATGCTCTCAGCCCTCATGCTACACACAGAGTAAAATACCTGTAGTGGCACTCCCACAGAAATCAAAACCCCACAAGCCTGAGCTAGAACCAAATGAGACTGGTCAGAGAAATGAAGCCTATTCCCCCCTATCTGCCTCCTCTGCCTCTTGCAACCAGACAGCTGCTGGAATGCTGAGGAGCCAAATGATTCCCAAACTGCCCATGCATTTATTTACTCCTTTCTTATCTCAGCCTCACGGAAACAATGCAAAGGAAACCTGTGCTGAGTGTAGAGAGACCCAGGTTTGTCACCTGCTGTAAGGAGCCAGGACCACTGATTACCAAGATGCAAGTACCCAAATGAAAATTAATTATGATTTTCATTCACAACCAATGACAGCATATTATTGCACTGAACAACAGGAAAAATTATTCTCTCCCATTTTGCATCAAAGAGGGTGCAATCGGGCTGCATATAATTGTGCTTAATGAATGAAAACAAACAAAGGGAACAGCTGCGATTTATTAATCCCATTACAAATAATAAAAGAAGTTCCTGAGAGCTGTGAACACACTTGCGATGCTCAGAGAGCGGACAACAGCAAGACACTCAACAGATGTCAGGCTGCTGTTAGCAGGCAAGAAGAGGACCTGTGCCCCTAAAGAGCAGCTAAATAATGCCATGGGTTCATCTCACATGGTCCCCTCCATGCTCTCGCCCAGGCCTTGGAGGATTTATTTAAGGACTGTGGGTCTTTTAGCCTGGAGGAAGTGAGCACTGGATGATGGCTCAGGGATAGCTGGACCACAGCAAATCAAGATCTTCCAGACTGCTCCGCTTTTACTCTCATGGTAGCCACAGAACTGTGTACACACTGTAAAATCCCAAAACCTCTTAATGGCCAACCCATTACCCAGAGCAACAGGAGCCTCTGGGATGTGCCATCCAAAATCATCTAAGGACTGGCAGAGAGATCCCATCAGCATGGTGATCACTACATGGCCACCAGCTGCATGATGACCACCACACAGCATCTTCCCAAGAACCAGGAAAGCCAGGACCTCCTCTTCCCTCCTGTAAAGCACTGAGTTCCATAGGATATCGGCCACCACGATCCCAGTGCTGACCTTAAACCCAGGAGCCAGGTCTGCTACAACCTGCCCAAGGACCCCTGAAATTCACACCTCAAAGAGGCACTGGGAGAAGCCTCTTGGGATTGCTGCATGGTACAACAGGCACCCCATTTCCTCTCCTGGCTGAGTGGGAAGATGTTCCAGCACTCTGTCACCTATATTAGCCACCATTCAAATATAGTCATCAAACCCCTTTATTGGGACAATAAAACCTCTACTATCATGCTATGCATATAGACCTATATTTTACTGAAGTTACATATTTTATTGCTTTAATAAGATGTAGGCTGTGGATTTGAGCAGAATTTTGAGAAATTAATTTGTATAAATTACAACAGAGGAGTTCTTAACCATCCTTACTGACATCCACAAAACAAGCACTGGAGAGGCCTCCCTGGGGAGAGGAGCCAAACATTACCTGCACAGTTCCACAGCATTGGTACCACCATGGTGCAGAATTGGCAGCAGTGGATAGGGGAAGCATGCTGAGATAATGCTGGGAACTGTGCAGCCTCATGAGCTCATGTGCCAAATGTGTAAAAAAATAGGTGTTTCCCACATTACTCACTGCAGAAAATATGAGGAATAAGCACTGCTCACTCCAGCTCCTGGCTTCATGCCTCCCAAGCCTTTCCTTCTCCACCAGCCCAAGCACAGACATGGAATATGTAACAACATTTCATGGTGTGTTTTTCTATAGGAAGAAGCAGGGGACTGCAGAAACAAGGGCAAAGGGACTCAAATGGCAGCTCAGGCCTGACTCTGCCTCACCACATCTTACCTCATCCTTGTACTTGGTGATGTAGGAGTAGATCTCGTGCAGGGCACTCATGCTGTTGAACTGGCTGAGGTGTAACCGCGACTGCTCCGCCAGGTACGCGCTCATGTCCTGGTCACTGATCGCTGGCATTTTAGCTATATCTGCATAATATCTGCCAGGGAGGAACAGAAGAGTGGGTCAGAAATAGAGACAGGAAGGAAGGGATGGGTCCCCACCACGATGCTAACAAAGAACAGTCACTGGAAAGGCGAGTGAAGAGCATCTTTCCTCCCAGCAGTGACATACAACCACCCTTTATAACACTGCTCACAAAGAGGTCTCTGAGCACTCCCCAGAGCAGTCAGCACTGTTAGGAATGTGGTCCTGATGGAACAGCACCCAGCTCAGTCCAATTCTGCTCACCACGCAGGGAAGCCAAGCGATGTTGCTCTAAAGGATTTGTCCACCCTCTCCTAAACTACACATTTTTTGTACTTCCCATCCCATTGGCATTTTTTGCCACCAAACCACATGCACCATGACCCTCCACACCTGCAGCAATACACAAGGTTTTGCTACCTCTCCCCTAAGGTCACCATGTCCCTAAAGCCAACGATTCCCCTTTGCATTCAATTAAATACTTTAATTACATTACAATCAAATGTGAACACATGATAAGGTGACATCCTGCCTCTGCAGCGATACATGTGCTATGGTTGTGGAAAAACAGGATTTCCATCAGGATGTTCATCACAACCCTGAGAGCACAAAGCTGCAGCATCCCATTACAGCAGGAGAGCTACACCAAGCAGACACACCAGTGGACTGGCTGCTGGGGACTTTTTGGAAATCAGAGTTGTGTCCACAGGCCTCATTTTAAAAGAAACCCTGCCTACAGCAAACAAACTCTGGCTGCTCCCAGATTATTATCTGCTGTAATAATGTAGTATTACCAGCATTTCCACCTGGAAATACAGAGTGCCAGCCTCTCTCAGGTTTGCTCTGCTCCTCATGACTCCTCACTTGGTAAAGTTTCTGGTACAGTGATTAGCATCATTAGTGTCATCAGCTGAACGCTGAGATGGAACACTGCTAAAGCACTCGGATAGGAGCAGATGGCAGCAAGACCACTTGAGAAGATGAATATGAGGATCCACTCCATCCCACTGCACTGAACTCAGCTAGTGATAAACTACTTGGGCAGTTTTCACAAAGAGCCTCATTCACAGCCAGAAAATGACGCAAGAGAATTTCTGGACGCTGTCGGAAGAGCAGTGGTCTGAGGTGAGGACCTCTGACTAAATCAGGCATCTCCTACACTCCTAGAGAGATCACAGCAGACCGACATTTCCTAAAGCAGCAGTTTCACATCCCAGGTGTTATCATGACACACAGGATGGGAAGAAACCATCATTTTTCAATACAAGTGTGCATGGCTCACAAGTGTGCATGGACCAAGGTTCCAGTCACACCATCCATTTCCAGAGGACACCTGTGACCCCAGCAGTAGTCCCCTTAGGTTTCCCCAGGTTTCCCACTTCCTAAGCCCTTCCCTGTGCTATTTCTGCTTCAGATTGGCAGGATGCCCTTTTTTCAGCTGGTGCCTGAGCCACAGCAGCAGACAGACCTGCTGTTGGGACTGGCAGTCCCACTCAGCCACCCTCGCACCACTCCCATCCATCCTCTGCTAAGCTTTGCGACTATAACTGTGCCAAAAGCCAGGAATGCTGATTATGCCATAAATCCCTGCAGCAGAGGAACAGCAGCAGACACAGTCACCCCCTGCACAGGACATATCTGCCCCCTGCTCATCTACCACTGAGACCATACCGGAGGGAAGCAATGGCAGGAACATCTGTCACCACTGAGATCTCCCACCTCCTCCCCAGGGATGCAGAATGTCTAGACCAATGTTTAACTCTGAAATGGTTTTATACCTTTTTTCTTCCAGGCACATACACAGAGCTGAATATTTTTGTTACAGAGATGGCAAGGTCAGAGAAATTCACCTTATAGAGCTTGTGATGCTCCTATGGGACCCCACTCTAAAGCTCCATCCAGCCCCACACAAAGAACTTCCTCCTATTACAATGCAGCTCATCTCTCATCTCAGGCATCGTATTTCAGGGGCACCTTTCCTTCTGATCCAAGCCCTACCTTCCTCGAGGGAAGACACTTGTCTTTGTACTTGCCTGCAAAACAGCAGGCATGCCAATGGTGCAACAAAAATATCTGTACAAGGGAGCACCCAAGGATGGTGTAGGTTACAAAGTTCCACCCTATCAAACTAGAGAATATGACATTTACTGTTGTCTGGACATCCTTCATTTAGTTCATTCTGTATTTGGTCAAGATGCTAAGAGCACTAAGTTGAGAAAAAGCATCATCTTTAGCCCAGCACATCATCACAAAGGAAAAGTTGCATCAGCAACCTGAAATCTGCCATTTTTTAAGTTTTATGAAGTTCCACTTCACAAGATGGCAACATTTTAACCGTAGCTCTATTTGGAGGGCTTTGGAGGACATCTCCAAGGTTTGTCTCCCAAAAGGAAAAAGCTAAACACAGCATTATGCCTGAGTGCATCAATTTGCAATCAGTCTCATTCAAACCCTGAACCTTTAACACTACATTAATTCAGCAGGACAGAGGGACATCTCTCCTCAGCTAACAGGGAAGGTGGAGGGTGTTGGAAGGTGTCAGGAGACCTGCACCTCTCCCTGCTCCTCAGCACAGAGACAGCAGCCTGAGCACTGGGAAATGATAATTTTCAAGCATTTCAGCAAAACCTGCGTGTATTGTTGTGGTACAAAAAAGGCACTTCTCTAGTCCAAGGCTGAGTTCTCACTGCTCTTCAAAAGCAATCAAGCGAGGTGTTACTAATACCCTAGCACAGACTGAGTTTTCACAACAGAAAACATCAGACAACCTAATAGTGGAGGTTGCTTTTAGCAAGTCATAAACGGCTCTTCAAAACAGTCATTGCAAACTCATTCCAGGAGACAATCACGAGAAAGCATCATCCCCCAAACAAGAGGATCACCTTCTGCAAGCATTAGTGCAGTCCTGTTTCAGTCAGCTGCCAAGAGGAGCGCTCCCAACCACCCACATCCCCGCATCCATGAGCTGTCACTGCAAGTCCCCCAGGCAAAGCAAGGCGCTATTGCCAAGTCTACTCACCTTTCTACCCAGCTCTTGTAGTTGGGGATGTCCTTGGCATACAGTAGTTTGTTGGAGGGAGAATCCTTTCCTAGCTTGTGCTCAGAAGTTGAGCAGGAGTCCATGAATGTCTGAGCCACCACGGATAGGCAGGCATCAGTAATACTGTTCTTGTGAATGTCGAACACAAACTGGGGGTTCTTAATCACATTCACCCAAAAACGTAGAGGTAGACTGAAGGATGAAGGAAAATGGAGTCAGCACCTGAACCACACCCTGCAGGGCAGCTGGCAAATACATGCACCTCCAGTTGTGGAGCTTCCCATGACCCAGAATTGGGTAGGCTGCTTCTCCCAGCATTCCAGGGATGCAAACATCCTGGGTAAATGGACATTCCCCCCTGAACACCCCAAAAAGGCCACAGTTCTACGTGAAGAAATTCCTCAGCACTGCCAGCATCTCCAAAGGCAAGCCAGGGTAGTGCAGATCTGTGGTTTCTCCAAGGATCCACTCACACTGAAGAGACCTTGCTGAGCCCGTGGGTCAAACCAGACATGATCCCTTTCTCTTATATTAATAATCCCTGCGAAGGCGCTGTGTGGCATTTCACACATCTCCCGTGTCAGAGGAGGGAGTTAGCTGGACTCCTCAAGGGACTCATTAGCACATTTAACACCAGAGGAAAATTTAGGTGGCCTCAGATGCTGGAAATAAAACTCTCAGCTGTAGAGACAGCAGGTCTCCTGGTGAGCCATCAACTGGATGTTTGCTGCACACTGACACACGTGTCACCCTCCATGGCTCCACTTCCCAATCCTGCTGCCCCTCCTCTCCCAGGAGCACCCCAGAGCCTCCCCCATCAGAAATCCTCCTTGCTCTGTCATCCCCCAGCACTTACACTCAGTGAATGCTTTTATCTTAAACAAAACACACTTTGTTCCCCAGACCTTTCCTAATGAGGGTACTGGGTGCATGTACATATTTCATTTGTGAAGGGAATGGCCTGGAGAAATTAGCTCCACACGTCGAATTAGCACCCAGAGATAAGCACAAGCATTAGTATGCAAGAGCCTCCATGCCCAGCCCTGAAGTGTGGGGCTTTTTCCTCCCTTGCCTTTCACTCCTTCTTTTAATATAGGAAGCTGAGTTATAAATCAGTTCCAAGCACTTCCACACTCTCACATCTCCATTTAAAAGTGTTTCTTTTCCTGCCCTGCTAATTGCAAACAGTTACTGAACTACACAAAAGCGATTTGGCTGCCATTTAACAAATGCCAGACACAGGGAACATACGTACCCATCTCCAGTCACGGCAAAATCAGAGAGATGAAACCAGTGAGGCAGCAGAAATGAGAAATGCCAAAGGGGGCTAAGGAGCCAACACCTGCCGGAGCCCTGGCAGGGCAGCCAGGGGCTGCCCCGCCCCGGTGTTCAGCCAGCGATTAGCAGAGCAGGGCAAGGGCAGGGAGGATGTGCACACACATCTGTGCTGACTTAGGGCACGGCTGAGTGACAGCAGGGAGTGTGGAAACACCTTCAGGACAGCAGAGATGAGAATTGGGGCTGGCATCCCAGGAAGAGCCCGGAGAGGCCAAGGTGAGATGGGAACAGAGCCGCTGTGGCCCTCAGCGACTGCAGCCATCAGGGGGAGCGTGGTGCTTGGGATGTGGGGAAGGGCTGAGGGAGCACTGCATTCCTGGGATTTTTTCTGAGAAGGAAGGCATGCAAGGGATTTACCCACACCCGAAATACAGAGATATGGGCCTCTCTTGTCCTGGATCATTTCCAGGTACATAGTTCTGCTCCCTGTGGAAGGGTTTGGAAGCTGACGTGTTGTTAGCCCCCACCCCCTAGCCCACTGTCCTTCTCCATTACCAGTTACTCTTCCAGGTGTGCCTGACATCATAATCATTGATCTGATGCTTATCAGCTTGTTCATCCAGGAAATCAAACATGTATTTGATGGCGAGGGGCAGTGCACTCCCACGGTGAGCTGTGCTAAAGATGGTCTCAAACAGGTCATCCACGAATTTCTGCAGGGTGCCCTGGGGAGGAGAAAGAGGAAAGGGCTGCTCAGCAACACCCTGGGCCAGCAAAGAGGTGAGTCTTTAACTAATGGTCAGCCTCTAAACCAATTTCACTTCTACACCTGAAAGAGCAGCACTGTACAGTCTGTGAAACCCTACTGGTTTATACTGGGAAACAGACACTGCAGTCATGAGGTATCTCCTTCACTGTATGATATGGCATGCTAAAAGTACAAAGAAAACAAGACAAAAAAGTGTTGTATGTACTGAGGGAAGTGGAACATGCTTCAATGCCAAATGCCTGGGGTAATCACCCTTCCCACGTCACCAGTTTTGCAATTTTATCCCAAACACCAAAGAGGCACCTAACCCAGGGCATCTCTGCTTTGCAGACCAGCAGCTGCTCAAGGACACAGGGAAAGTAAAAACACCAAAAGGTGCAAAAAGGAAATAGGAAAATCCACTCAGGGGATATTCAACTGTTGAAACCTGATGTTTTCAACACACAAACCCTTCACCTCCAGCTCAGAAAAGAGACGAAACGAGGACCTCTTCCTGTGCTACAGCAGGAGGCTAGCAAAAAAGCAGTGCTTACCTCTTTTGGATAACCCAAATCACTGCCCTTCCCCACTCAGATTTCAAAGGCCAGGCATCAGCTCTGGTCTCTGGGCCATACCTTGGTGGCTAACAGGCGGGTCAGGTAGATCTCGGAGACCATCTTGCTGCCCCGGTCACCCTCCCGCTGGTCCATGTGGTCGTGGTTTTTCACCAGGTGCCAGAGCTTTGTGCCACTCTCCAGGTCAGGGGTGATCATGGGGGTCCGTGAGCGCAGGCTGTCGGGGCTGCTGGCTGTCCTCAGCATGCTCTCTGCAAGCACAGGGACATGCTCCTACCCTGCCACCTCCGCCTCACCACCAGCCCCACCATTCCCCTTCCCTCCACAGGAGCTTTGGGATTCAGCCTCTGCAGCCACCATGAATTGGGAGCTCTGCTGTGACCATCCTCACAGCCTGCTGGGCCACATGCAAGCCTGGCTGATGTACAGGGGCCAGGACAACCATGGAAGGAATTCTGCAGAGCCTGTCCTGCTCCCAGCACGCAAGTGCCAGGATCACAGATGCTTCCTGTGCCAGTCTGAGCTGATCACACTATTCCCTTCCAAACCAAGGCTGAAGTACACCTGCCAGCACGTTCGTGGGAGTCTTCAACTCCGCTCTTTTAAGTGCTAAGTGCCTCTATGCTTATTTTAATTAGATTTCAGGGGAATAAAAGGGAAAGGATCCCTTAACAGCAGCCATCTAACATTTGCCTTTTTCCCCTGAGTCCAACACACTGCAAAGGAAGATGGCTCTGAGGGCACCTGCTCCCTCTCCAACACTATAACAAACAGCATTGTGCAGGAGAGCTGGGAGTTTGGAGGACTCTGTTCACATGAATTACGGCAATAGCCACTTGCCCTGTGCCTGGTCCACATGCCCAGCCCAGCACCACCTCCCCTGCCAGCCCAGAGGAGGATGCCCATGTGCACTCACCGTATCTGCTGAGGGATTTGGTGAAGGTGGAGGAGTTGGAGATGTTGTATGCTGAGTTCTGCTTGGGCACCAGGGCTACCGAGGAGCCATCCGTCACCTGCGGGCAGAAACGGGCTGAGCAGGCTGCCACACCAGGGAGGCACAGGGGGAACAGCCCCAGCATGGGCAGAAACCAGCCCCAGAGGGATGCAGTGACACTGCCACCACCCCAGGGACATCATCTCCAGCAAAGGAGCCTGACATTTCTCTGTGACAGCTGGGGGAAGGGGCAGAACGGGAACACACCAGAAAGCTCAGCATGAAAATGGCAGAGTAAGGTCAGAGTGGAAAACAGCCTCTATGAACCCTGGAAATACCCCATTTAAAAGGACCATAAATGTGAGGTGCAGGCAGGAAAGCAACTCCAGACCTCCTGGCCACAGCCCTGGAGAGCTGAGCCCAGGCCCAGACCAAGCTGAGGAGGGAGAAAAGATGCTCAAGCTCAAAGCAGCTGGTGACTGCTCAATGTTCTCCATCATGGACAGCCTTACCTGGTAGTGGGCCAGGGTGTTCAGTCTCTTCCAGTCATTGTCAATCTTTGTGGTGACATCTTCATCCTGCAGTATGATGCGGGCCATCCTGCCCTGCCGCCACTCTGTCCCCATGAGGGAAAAGGGCTTGTGGTTAGCAAATAACAGGGGCACAAAGCAAGGGTATGAGCACAGGCCCAAGGCATCAACTTAAGAGGCCTCCCACCTCTCTGAGCCCCAGGGCTGATGACTTTTAATGTGCTGGACAAATCCAAGTATTCAGGGAAAGACAACATCAGTTTAACCTTGGTGACTGTTACCTTTGCTCCTCTCCATTCCCCTGTCCCCCCTTTAAGAACAGGACTATTAGCATTGCTCTCAACTATTGCTGGCCTCCTTGGACCTCAAGATACCTCCAGCCTGCAATTCAGACCCCAGAAGAGCCAAGGAAGCTCCTCTCCCCAGCCCTTTTACTGGCAGGATCCACACTCTCATGCCAGGGCTTCCCACACACAGTCAGTGCCACCAGCACGGCCAAAGTGGAGTGAACAAGCACAAATGTGCTTCTGTAGGATACATTGCTTTTCCTGCCCTGCACAGATTTATTGGCACTTCTGCTCTTAGTCACATCCCTGTTGCCCACAGGGAAGTGCTTGGCCTCTCTTACCCAGGTCCATGTCTCCAGCTTTGGGTCGCTGGGAATAGGGCACACCCTTGTAGACAGCATCCAGCAGCTTCTCCTTCACCTGAGTGATGGTGTCACAGTTCAGCACCTTGACAGGGATCTCTGGAGCATTCTCATTCTCAGGGTTCACACAGTTGAGGGTCTGTACAGGGTCAGAAAGGGTCGAGTGAGAGGCTGTGACACACTGGCTGCAAAGGCAGATCCAGGGACACAAGGCTACAGCTGTCTGCAGGCCGTGTCTTCTCACCTCCTGAGCAGCTGTGGAGTTGTAGCCACATGGCACATTCCTGCTCCCCTTTCCCCACCTCTCCCTGACACTCTCAAATCTCTAATTCCCAGAAAGGAAGCACAGTGTCAGCAAAGGAATCCTGGGCCAGAAAACCATGCCCAGTGCACCACAGCCTGTTGAGAATGAGCAATGCCCAGGCACACTCCACACTCCTCCCAAACCATCCCTGTGGAGACCGAGCTGCAGGTGAAGAATCAGCTGCAGGCTCAGCCAGGGAAAAGGTCTGGCTTTCCATTTAGCTGGACAGAGGACACAGCTCAAAAGGAAGAGGAGAAGTCTCTCTCCATTTCCTGCAGCAACCTCAAAGCTCTGACTTTGATCTCCAATGAACATGAGCTATGGTCTGCTCCATACAGCACAAGCTTAACAGCATCTCTCACTCAAACCTGCCTTTGCCAGGAGTTTGCTTGGAAAGATATGGAGCAGGATTCAGTTCATGTTTTACTTCCTTGGAGCAAACCTTGCCAAGGAAAGGCCCTGTTTCTGACCTTGTTGGAGATGGGCCCCACTCAGACAGGATAAGAGGCACCCCAGGAATGCTTGAGAGAACAACAGACAAAACTCTCTCTAAAAGTAATTTGTGTGCCTCCAAGATCTTTTTAAATATCTGGACCTGGCAGTCCTGGCAAGCACCAGTACCACTGAGGCTTCTGCTTGCACTAACCAGCATTTTGTAGTCAATCTGCTGCCGGATGAGCTTGTCCTCACTGAGGGAGTAGCGAGCCTCTCCTGTGATGGCATCAATGGGTCCCTTCTCCATCTGCTGCTTGATGGCACAGTAGAGCATGAAGAGTGGCTCCCCAGCACATTCCTGTGGGACAGGGGGATGGAGGAGAGGAGAGAGAGGAGTTAGAAGGTGCACCAGCTTTGCCTTCCAAGAGCCACCACCATGTCAGAAGCCTCCTGTGGCCCTGCAGCATCAATCCCCACACACAGCATTTTTAAAAAGTCTCCATCCCTTGCTCAAGACTGCAAGGAAGGGGGTCCATGGTAAAATCCATCCTATGAAGGAACTCACTGTCTCCTTCCAAGGCCACTGGAAGTTTGTCTATCAACCTGTAGGCTCAGATTCACAGTTTCCAGATACTTCCAAGTGAACTCTGCTAATTCTGCAAGGTAAAGATGAGCTAAAAAGGGCAAATTCAGGTCTACTGAAGAGTAGACTGAATATGGGGACCTTGAGTATGGGACACAGCCTGTCTTTTGAGCTGCTCCAGACAAGAGAAGCACCTGAGAACTGGAAAGGATGCACTGCAGTGGGACAGCCTGGGGGCTCTTGCCCAGATACCACAAAGCAGTTCTGGTATCTGCCAGGAGCTCAGTCTCACATGGGAGAAGGTCAAAGGAGGTTTCTCCAAATGACAACTAGGCACAGCCAGCTAGACTCACTGGAAAGGAAAAGCAAGGGAGCTTTTCCCACAGAAAAAAAACCTACCCTGAGTCTCCAGGTGATGGAGGGGATCAGGCAATGAGGTTTCCTGCAGTTAAACCAATTTGCCACTTATGCATCTCCACTGCCAAAGCCTTGTAGTTAGAGCCAGCTTTAGCTACCAGACAGAGCCACATTGGCATCTATCTCATACATGTGAGGAAGGGAAAGGGAAACTGGACCAGACACTTCCCCCTAAAACATCCTGGATGTTGGTTTCAGAAACACTAAAGGACCTGCCAAGGTTGGAAGCACCAACCAGCCTGCAGCCAGGATTTGGCATAGCAGGACTGGAAGTGGACATCCATTCATAACCCAGGGCCCAAACATGTCCCCTGAGCTGCATCCCAATGAGCCCTTCCAGATACAGGCATTAGCCCTAAGGGAGAAAAAAGAGTAAAATGGGAACAGAGAGGATGTAGAGAAGTCCCAGTAGATTTTACCCCACTAACCCTCATCCCTCCCTCCCGGCCGCCTCACAAATAAATTGTACTTTGGTGCAAAGTGCGGCTGCTCTCCCTGTCACCATATGCTGTTAGCATCTCGTTAGCATCTGTGGTAATTAAAGAGACAGCTGCTAACGAGCAGGAACAGGCATACATCATCCCCAGACCTTCCGACAACATGCCTGTCTTTGAAATTATGTTTCATTTGCAAACTTGGCTTCATTAAGTCAGCTTGGAAAAGTGAGAGACCCAAGTGGGTGCTAGGCTGCACATCACTGGCTGCCTGGCAAAGCGAGGCTGGCTGCAGAGTGGTGAGAGCCCAGGGGTCCCAGGGCACCCCAAGACTACCCCTCTGGTTCTGGTGGAAAGACTCAAGTTGCCTTTTTTGGTTGCTTGCAAAAAAACTCCTTGTGAAAATTCCTAGTCTGTAGAAGTGGTATGGATGGAGTCTTTGGAGGACTCTTTGCTTAGATGAGCCATGGTTGCTACAGTCACAGCCCACAGCTTTCACCTCTCTAGTAAGGCATGGCAGCTGCCCCCACATCTGCAGCTCTGCAACCACCTCTAGGGATCCACACCAAGAGAGGTGGGCTCAGTCTTTCCTACACTGGCTTCTCCCTCTGCTCCTAGTGTGGATCCCACCCTTAAAATGCAACACTTTACTCCCAGCCTCATTGTCCCCACTAGCTCCTGAAGATCAGGGCCAAGGTGCTGCTGTGGGTCACAGCTCACAGATGAGAGAGACAACACAGATGATGGTTTCGGGATCATCTTTGACAGAGACCAACAAAATGAACAGGGACCAAAGAAACCAGTGCTGGGCAGTTGACCTGAGATGAACTCCATCAGGTGAAATACAGAAGGATTTCTGAGATGCACTGAGATGTGGCCAGGTGGTCCCCTCAGGTTGATGAAGGGCAGCCTGTCCCCCAAATGTGACTGTGCCCACCCTGCCAGCCCTTATGCAGTTTGTTCACTGCAGGGGACCTGACTGAGGGGAGCTCTGGGGGCTCTCCATGGGAGCCAAGCTGGAGGAGGGCAGCAGCAGACACCCTGTGCATGCCTGTGTTGATATGTTGGGAGCAGGCTGAGACAAGCCAGCTAATTCCCAAACTGTCTTACTGACTAGATCTAGCTCATCAGGCACCTAATATTGTGCATTTTTCAGCACTTGTCTCAATTTATCCATCTCCCTTTCCCTGAGGTGTCTCATTAAGAGTCTGATAAATGCTACTACAGGGTCCTCCTGAAAGCACCAGCCCTCGCTGGCTCCCCACGCTTCTGGCCCTGGGCACGAGGGGCTGTCCTGAGCCTGTCCCCAACCCTCACCCCAGTGAATTTTGCCCTGCTCAGGGCAGGTTTGCTGAGAGCTGATCCAGAAGCTGGGCACCTGGCTGCCTGCCTCATTTACCTGCACAATTACTGCAGTCTGGGGCACTTTCCCTGCTGTCTGCTGTGATACTCTCCATCTACTCCACAGCCTTCTCCTGCTTTTGCTGCCATCTGTGATCCTCACTGCCCAGGGACAGTGAGAACAGCCTTGTGGGTCTCCTCTGGTGGGACCGACCCAGAAGAGGACATGAGCACACATTCTCAAGTCTCTTCCACTTTAACTCAAGTGACTCAAGCAGTGGAGTCTCAACCCCTTCCCAAGGAGATGAATCCCAGCATAACCAATTTCACAGCCAGTAAGTTCATCCAGGCCCCCTGTGTATGTTTCTCTTGTAATGGTGCACCTAGATCAGACCTTTCTCCTGCTGCTACCACCCAGAGACTGGAGGTGTTTTCCCACGCCTAAGACATGGTGTAGACACAGACTTTATTTTATAAAGAGGAATTGCCCTGGTTCTACCATCCCCATACCTCTCATCTGCTTATCCTCAGACCTGCTCCACATCTGTTAATGTGCCCAGAAGCCTCTCTGAAGGGGGACAAGGACAGATGCAGGACATTGGTGGTGCATGAGTTAACCCAAAGTAGCTTCTGAACATGGCCCAGTCCAGCCAGGGACAGGTCAAGGATGTCAGGTCACACACACAATGTTCCCAAACGCTGCTGTGGGTGTTTGTAAGCTGTGCACTGCACTTTGCTTAGCCAAAGCATAACCTTGTTTACTTCAGGGAACCTTGGAGGAGTTTATCCACAAGAAGAGCTACTTCTGCCTGTCCCACCAAGTTCACAGAGCCCAAAGAGCCTTCTGGCTCTGTTCCACCTGATCTCACTGGGCACTGCTGATGCAAAAGGGCCCTGCTGGACAAAGCCCTGGCACAAAGGGGCGATGGGAGTTTTGACATCTCTCTGTGACCAGCACAGCTCTTCTCCTCTCCTACCCCTGGCAAGCAATCTCCAACATGCTAGATAGATTTTTATAGATACAGGCGATTCCTCGACAGAGGCAAAAAGCCAAGTGCATGTAAGTGATATTATAAATCACCTCTCGTTGACGATCACTTGAGTTCTGCTGAGACTCCTGCTCGCTCTCATCTCTTGGCTGGAAATAGTTCAAACCCTCTTTATCTTAATGAGGGATGAAATCCCACAAAAATAGCTGTGTGCCACCCAGTCTCACTGCACCGACACCAGGCAGGATCCCAAGAAACAGCCCTGCTGCCTGACAAACCAGCAGGCATCGTTCCCCCATCGGAGTCATCCCAAAGTTGCAGCAGGACTGAGCCTGGAGCTGCTGCTGTGTAATTTGCATGGAAACGGGTGCAGCTCTAGCAGGTGGAAGCACTGGTGTTGATGGAATAAATGTTCTCAATATGGGGAGATGCATCAGTGGTAAAAACAGAGCTTACACTGTGGTGTCCTCTTCCACTACCCGGATGAAATTGGAAACGGGTGAATTCAAGCTAAAAGGCTCTGCGGCCTCATGCAGGTGCTGTGGAGAGCTCTGTCCCTGGCTGTCAACAAGCCCCTCAAGGCATCCATCCCCACCAAGGCACCTTTGGCAGGGGAAGCAGCAGCAGGAGTGGAGATGCCTGTAGGAAACAATTCCCCTGCCACAGAACCTCAGTGTTGGAAAGATGAAGGAAAAGCAGTGGCACTACATGAAGAGTGCAATTCATCAAACTACACCTTAAAGAGGCAGAAACAGCCCCAATCACAGCCATGCCTATGGAAGGATCAACTCTCAGAGCTTTTTCCTCCTGAGTTACACAAGCAAAGGCAAAAAGAGAGGAATGGGGATAACTCCAACACTCAGCTGAGTTGCTTCAGATTTATCTTTCCTCAGGGCACCATTGTTAAAATCTCAAATCCACTATGCATTAAGCAATCTCGATCTAGATTTCATTTCCCAATCCCAGCTATTTCCCAAAAAGGAGACCAGAATCGCATCTCTGGAAACAGAGATCTGGGAAGCAATCTCTGCTCTGGGAGGGAGCAGCAATTTTCAGGAACATGTCAGCCAGGGCTTTGGGTAGCACACTACCTGGCCCAGCGAGGCAGGAACCACCTCCCTGTCCACACAGGGTTGCCATCCCTTCCCAAACTCACCTTCAGAAACTTGTACAGCAGAAACGTGAACCAATTTGTCAGCATCTTCTCTGCCACTGACTCCGTCCTGTAGGGAAGGTAGAGAGCAAAGCCATCAGCAGAGAATATTAAAGGTCTCTGATCTCACCCATTGCCACCTCACCCTTAGACTACAGCTAAATTATTTTTGGCTTTAAGAGGCTTCATCTGGAAAGGAGGCTCAAAGCACAGGGTATAAGCAGCCAGCACAAGCTCTGCTGGAAATCCTGCCCATCAGCAGCCCCCCAGGAGAGAAAAGCAAATTGGTCTCCAGCATACCTGGAGAAGTGCAACAAGTTCAACCTTATCCCATTGGGAGTCTCACCAGGGGATGAGAAGCTTTCTGCTTCTCCCTGGTACATTCTGCTTCAATGAACTTGGTTTCTTCTATGGTGTCCCATTGGAACCAGGCAGCTCTCTCCACAGGAGGATCGTATGAGGCACCTAAGCCAACTACAATGTCCCCAAATCTACCTCAAGATCCCCAGTTAAAGTACAACCTGAAAGAAGGGCTGAGGTTGCAAGGCAAAGACCAGATTTAGCTGGAAGCCCGCCTGGGAGCTGCTGTTGCCATCTGGTCCTGCAGTGCACTCAGTACTGCCATTGCCTCGACACAGGCCACCACTACTGGTGACATGGGACTTCCCTGCAACCCCTGAAGCAGCCCTTGATCTCTAAAGCACCAAAGTGCAGGGCCCACAGTAGAGCAAGAGAACATTGACCTTCACCAGCCCACTGGTACATGGCCTTGGTTAAGCCACAATCAGATTTAAGTCTGAAACTTTGACCCAAATATCTTTTTGATCAAACTTACCCTCACTACTAATTCAGCTGATAACAAGGGGATTAAAGGAGGGAGTAAAAGCAGTCGCTGGAAACTTAACCTGTTTTCCATGTATTTTTGGAACACTGACACTCCGCCAGGTTTGGAATTTAACCCTTCCATGCCTGCAGGGTGAAGTGTAGGGTAGCTGTGCATCTCCTTGGAGTGGGGTGCTGATGTAGGGGTACGCAAGTGTACAATGCTTCACCTACTTGCTCCACAACAAATTTAAAAATGGAGCCATACCTCTCAGCTTTTGGATATGCAGTTAAAGGAAGCAGTCAAAGCTGCCTTGAGAAAACCTATATACTAGCCCTAGTTTCCTAAAGCACAGCTCAAATCCAGATGCCATTGTGCTCCAAAGCAGCAGAGCAGGGAAGGTCCAGGGAGTTGCCTGTGTCTGCTGGGGCTCAGGCACAAAAGGGAGAGCAGGATCCCTCAGGACAGGTGTGAAATGTGGTGGGTTTGAACAGAATGAGGGACTTCGGGGTGCTGGTACTGCACCAGGATGTGCCACACCAGCAGAGAGAGGGACATGGAGGCATGGAGGGAGCAGAGGGTGACACCAGACCCTGGTGAACCCTGCAGCTCAACATGCCTCTCTCTGCACCACACCTTATCCCTCTGCCATAAAACTCCCCTTAACAGGTCCAATATTTTTAACGTGGCCTTCACTCCTAAAATCTTCAGCTTATCCACCCATTAATTATCAGATCAGCCACTGGCAAATGCAGACAGTCCAGAAAGCACAGGCAATACTAATAACCTCAGGGACATGACTGCATTCCTCTTGCACCAGGGAAACAAATATAAATGGCTGACTCAAGAAACAAAATCCAGAAGGAACCAAAATGCTAGAGCCATCAGAAGGAGTCCCACTGCCCATTTCCATGCACTGCCCAACTGCAATGCCATGGCCAGCAGATGGGCGAGGAGCAGTTACCAAAGAGCAGATGGCTGGGACAGGAAATCCACTTTCCCAGAGTTTATTCAAGCTGACTCAGTGTCATATGGTCCCTTCCAAGGTTTTCTCTTGTGCTAATGGGGCTTAGCCCTTTTTGCCCTCCCTGGAATAACACAGTCCTCCTTAAACCATTTGAGGACAGCGTTACCTGAGCTTCAGGGAAGGCTTCATGCCCCCACCAGGAAAGAATGATCCACCACAGGTAACAAAAAAAGGGAGAAGGGACATGGAAAGAAAGCCAAGGGAGAAGTGGACTGCAGCTATTCAGCAGACATCCTCCCTGGCCCTAGAAAGGACCTGACAAGCCCAAAATGCTTATCTAAAGTGCCACCACTCAGGCTCTGGCAGATGTTCGTCTTTATCCATGAGAGAGCCAGATGCCACAGCAATGGGGGGATTATCCAACAACCAAATAAATAAATAACAGCTCTCCCCAGTTAGATCAATGCTAATCCAGTTGCCCTGGGCAGTAAGCACACTCTCATACCCAACAGCAAGGCTAATCAAACAGAAAGAGAAGCACAGCTCTCGGCACTACTCGCTCTGCACTGTGGCTTCAAGAGCAGTGTCTCTTTGTTAAATATCACTCAGGGAAGCACAAGCAAGGTGCTGGCCAAGGGACTTATCCCTGTCCTAACTGCAATAGCCCTTGACCACTGTGGCTGGGGACTGGCAGTCTTTGGGCACTTATGCAGGCTGGGCGCTGGCCCTGTGCTGCTGTCACAGCTCAGTCACTGCTGCTGCTGGCCTCCTCATGATGCCTTTTATTTATATTTTATTGATTTACTTCAGGGGCTGGAAATGCATGCTAAATATTTCAGTGAAACCTGGTGTTATGGAGGAACAATTGGAAGAGCCTAAGAATGCAGTCAGGGGAGAGAGAGGGATGGGTAACAGCAGTTGGCACCTCCAAGACCCACCCCACTCCCAGAGAGCCCTCATCTGCACAACACACCCCCTCTAATGAGATGCTAATGAGACATTTAAGGGCACCCTTGTAATGTGATAAACAAAGCAGAGAGAGTAAGAAAGCAACATGCTTAAGGAGATGGGCAACATGGATGTTACAGGACCAGCTCACATCTGGGTCTTCTCCAGGTGTTTTCCCAGGGCCAAGCATACAAAACCTCTCAGGCTTTGTCCAGTCTGGCCATGCTGTGAACATCAGTTGATCTCTGAAAGATGCCCAGGGTTTCTTGAGCCTTTCTGGTGACACGCCAGCCCTGTGCCTCTCAGCTATCCTTGCATCTCTGCCAAAGGCTGGTGGCACCAGGCTGCTGGTGGGGAGGCACCACATGGCGTGCAAAGGGAGAAGGTGGTACAGAGGGCCTCGAGCTGAAGCAGTGGAGCTTATTAATAGTTTTTGTTCAGGACTTGGTGTATCTTTCAATATTCATCAGCCCGTGATGAAGGAGAGCTCAGAGCTATCGTTAAATATTGATGGGGCAGGCAGACTCACGGCAGGGCTTGGCAGGCTGCCTCCTGCTCGCACTTCCCCCGGCCCCGGTGAGACTCCCAGCCTGCACAGACCTGAGTGACTTTCCCAGGAAAACCCCCATGTGACTGGCAAGGCAGGTAAGCCCTGAGGAGACAGCAGGGAAAGGAGGACTCCTGCCTGCTGCCAGCCCACAGCCCACAGCCCACAGCCACCAGGCAAGGCAAGAGCTGCCACACATGCCAAGAGATGTGGGGGACCACCTGGTCACCTTCCCTTCTCCAGGTGGCCTACAGCAACACACCACAGTGCCTGACACTAGCATGTACACTACCTGTACCAGCCTGAACAGCTGGAGGGCACCTTGCTCTCTCCTTCCCAGGCAACATGAGCCCACACACGCCAAACTGGAGTAAGAACATCCCAAGGATGTTCCTGAGTTGGCTGGGGCCAGGTAGTCCCACATCCCTCTCATACTTGCACACAGACAAGGAAGGAAATGCTCTGCCACAGACTCAGTGCTCTCACTGCCACAGCCAACACCAAAGCTATCACTGGTGGCATCCCCGAAGGACACCAGCTCATGTCACTGTGCTCAGAAGTGCCTGGGCACTGTCCCACAGCTCCAGCCTCTCAGGGGGACACTCACCTCCGCAAAAGCAGCTTGGGGTGGTTCTTGCTCTCCAAGTTCTTCTCAATAAGGTCGGACAGGAGCTGTTTCAGCACCCCTGTGGCATACTCCATCTCGCCCTGCAGCGCCGTCATGATGAGCGAGGCCACGTTGCCACGGTCCCGCATGGAGAAGCTCCGCTGCGCCTCCAGAGTACGGATGAAGGTCAGCAAGAAGTGCTTCTTGTTCAGGAGCTGACCAAAGAGGGTCAAGGACTTCTCCACATTAGCCTGGACCTGCAAGAATAGAGCAAAGCTGAGAGACAGGCATGATGGGCTGGATGACAAGAAGGTGGCTGGACTGAACCACGCCCTGAATTCACCCTCAATCCCATGAAAGGGAATGATTAAAAAGGGTCAAAAAGCAGCTAGACTAGGTAGCCCTACTACCAAGCTTTGGTGATCTGTCTCAGTTCCCCCAGAAGAGTTATCTAGTTTATAAAATCTCAGCATCAGGTTAACACAGTCTCAGGGCATCAATGTATATATGCCTATACAGACACACCCTTCCATACAAAAACTCTCTCCCACTTGTGTGCAGACACATAAACACACTTCCCTCCCATAAACAAACACTCTTCTCTCCCAAGCACACACACAGACTATAATTTTCAATTTCAGCTAACAAGCAACTCAATTCCCACCCAAGTCACTGCAACATGTGCTTTGGGTATTACATAGAAAGCAAATAAAGCCACAACCTTGAGCTCCACCAGCAGCAAACCTGCCTGATCTGGGAGGGATGGATTTCAGATAGGGAAATAATACCAGAAATCTGGCTCTGCCCCACTGCAGGCACACCCTAAAACAGTCCCTTTATTCATGAGACATTTGAAGTTGCATTTCTGGCCATATTTGGCCACATAGGACCCAGCAGGGATTGGGCTTGGATGCCTTCAAACCTGCATTGCCATCAGCAGCCCAGCTCTGGCCAGCCCTGACCACATTTGTTATCAGAAATGAATATTTTTACCATACTCCATTTTCCCATTAGAAAAGATGGTTTCTTCTGACTAAAAGCCTTCCCATGGTAAAACACCAATTTTTTCTTTAATTCCTCCCCTTGTCTTCCTGACGGGGAGAATGAGCATTAAATTTCGCTTCACGTTGGTATTTGGAGACAAAACAACACTTTTCATTTCAAAACACCAACTCAAAATGAAGAACAGAGTTTTGACACATCAAATCATTTCACTTCAATCAAAACTTTGGATTGGTGCTCTTCAGTTCAGTGAAATTCCTCGCAGTTGTAACTTCCCTCTCCAAAATACTCTTTCCCGCTGGACAAAAACTCTGTTTCCCACCAAGTCCTTGTCAATTCCAAGCCCCCATGTTCAACTTGCTGATCATTAGCAGAAATAAATGAACAAAACTGAATTAAATATTTAATCAGGATTAAATTCTCACAAAGTAAGCAGCCTCCCCCTAAGCCCTGCAGAGGAAGGGAGCTGGTACCAGTGCTCGCTGTGGACCAGCACGTGAGTGAGCAAGCGCCACTTCATTCCATCACTTGCAATAGCTAATGTTACACTCTGAGTAAAGAGACAAATAAAAGCAAACCTGATTAAATTATATGAAGCTTACACAACTCTAGTTGCTTTATTTAATCTCTTTTGGGGATTTTTTTTCCCCTTCGCAAATTTAACCCCTTGCTTTCCAGGCCAGGCTGAGCTGGTGTGCTGTCTCAAGCAGGATGTTTTGAGTTAGGAGCTGGAAGCAGACAAAGTCCTCCCAGCCTGCCACAGCAAATGCAAAATTCCTCCAATGATGCCCTTTTTGATACCCTTTCCACTTTCTCTCTTTAGGGAAAATCTTTAAGAGCAGGAGCAGAGGTGAGAGGAGAGCTAGGCTTCTGCACAGACAGGAAGGGATGTGCCCCAGGGAGACCTACACGCCTGCTTTGGCTCTGAGCATCCGGAAACCTGAGCTGCAAGGGGAAATCCATGGAAACAGGGTCCCCACCACCCTCCAGATCTGGGATTAGGGGCTGGGGAAACAGAGCAGGCAGAAGGCCAGGGCCCACGCCGTAGCCATGCTGGCGTACAACATCAGCACGTGCATTTGCAGTTGGTAAGAGCTTGTTGTGTTGTAATTAGTGACCGTGCATCTTGCACCAGGGCCAATTACTTCTCCTAAATACATTGTGAAGCCCACGTCGACATTAATTACTGTGCTGGGTCAGCAGTGAGGGGAAGCGAAGGTCACCCCCCTCCTTCCTCTAATCAAGAGTGGCCTCAGCAGCCCAGCACACGAGAAGCAATTGCTGTGCAATTGCATGCACTAAATTATACAGAGGTGGGGAGGCCAGAAGAAGAGAAGGAGCTGGTTTGGGGAGCAGAGGAAGGATGCCAAGGATGGGTTCTGCATGGGGAAACGGAGCCAGGCAAGCAGGCGATGTCAGACAACCCTGCTAAAAACAAGTGACCGGTCAGGCATCAAACAAACCCAATTGAATAAAGCAAGTGCTGTAGAAAATGACAGCAGCAATGATATTAATATAAATATTGATATTAATGTCAGAGAGTGCAGTAACCATTTGGCAGCCAGTCCACATCCACGCCGGCTGCCACGTGGAGAGATGCACCACACCGGGCCAGCATCCAACCAAAGCATCTCTCCAGCCCAGGGGCACTGGGCCTCAGGCAGGGGACTGTGCAGGGGCACATCCCTAACATGTAACACTACAGGGACAGACAGACAGACCCACACCTCCATCTCTTTCAGCACAGGGTGGTCTTCTATCCCCGGGAAGAGAACCCGCATGGCGTAGGTGCGGTAATCCAGAAAGGGGATGCCAGCCCCATCCAGGTCATTGGTCAGCTCGTTGATGTCTGTCTGCAGCTCAGCAAAGGCTAGGGTGGGAAAAGCAGAATTAAACAACATATCCTGGAGTCTAAGCACACAGCTTTGGCACTCAGCCCCTCATCACATTCCCAGCACCCCACCGGTGGACCCTCCCCAAGGCATGAATATTCTCAGCATTCCTCTTCCTGGCAGGCTGTGATTGCTGTCCCCACCTCACAGATGGAGAAATTGAGCTGCAGAGTGTGGGGATGACATTCCCAGAATAAATGAAGTGGCAGATTTGGGAACAGAACTGCCAGGTCTCAGGGGGGTCAAATCCCCCCTGCCCAGCACTTGCAGCTTCCCAGGGATGCTGGGGACATGGGGGAACAGCAAGGTTTGAACAAAAACAGGGTTTCTTGGGGAAAACGTTAGCCTAAACCACAAGATTGCCCTCATTTCTTTTTGACCTAAATACTACTTGAGAGAAGAGCTTGAACACACCCACCCCAGAACCTCCCGATCCCAGCAGAGGCAGCTTTGACTCCCAGGGGAACATGATCCAGGGAGGTCCTGAACCTTTAATTGCACCTACAGGGAAAAGCTGATGGGAGAAAAGTCCTGGAAATGCACGAGGGAAGGGGGTTGGGGTGGGGGAGAGAAAACCCTCAGAAAAATCAAATTAACAGCACTTTAAAGGAAGCTGAAAGCCAGGCAGAGGACTGCAGGCTCGTCAGCCTGATGAGAAAAAACAAACCGTCAGCTTGAAAGGCGTGCTATCTTATCTGTAACTAGCGGGACTAGAAAAGAGAAAAGGCAGGGAAGAGATTGTGCCTTTTAATTAAAAGCAGATCCTTTTATCTGCCAGCTGTGGAAGACAAGACACCATCCCCTCCACCAGCTCCCTCCCCTCTCCCTGTCACCAGTGCCATCCACAGGCATGTGGAAGGATGGGGACTTCGGGGAGCAAAGGTTTGTCTTTCTTTCCCCTTTTTATTATCTTGTTTTCGGTGCCTGCTTCATTCGCAGCATCCGGGCTGGCTGTGGCTGTGGCTGGCAGGGTCGGGGCCTCTGCAGCCAGCTCAGGGGGATAATGGGCAATTAGGTTTTATCAGCAATATCATACAAGGAATTCTGTCCAATTTCACAGCATCTGTCTGTCACATAATGAGAGATCCACTGCCCACTCACAGGAAGCCCTCGCTACCCTGCTTGCTCTATTTTCTCCCACTTGGAGAAATGGAGAACTTCTTAACTGGACAAATCTCCAAATCCCACCTGAGTTCACTTCCACTGACAAAGCAGCTTTGCCCATTCCCATTCCCTCTCTGAAAGGCAGCAAGGAAAGGGTAGGAGCACACTGAGCCTTGGAGCAGTAAGAAACACCCAAAGACCCCCACGCTGATGGCAAAGTGATCCCTCACCCTCTTTGCACTCCAGGGCCACGCGGGACTCCAGGTTGTCCATCTGCAGCTGGAGGCGTTTCAGGGTCCGGTCGGCATCGCGGGACTTGCGCTTGTAGGCGATGAGGACAATGATGATGATGAGGAGGAGCAGGCCGCCGCCGCCGCCGATGCCGATGATGGCGGGCAGGGTGAGCAGGCTGTCTGAGTAGATCTGCAGCGTCCCCGGCGAGAACTCGAACCCTCCAGCCTTGATCTGCACCACGGCAGGGGAAAGAATGGACCTGCTGTCAGGAAATGTGTGCCACAGGTAGCCCTCCCTGCTGTGCCCACCGTGCTGGGAACTGGGGCATGACTCCCAGCCCATGGCATGAACGATGTGGACAAATGCAGCTACAGCAGGGGCTGCTCCGGAGCAGTGTGGGGCGGTTTAATGGCACGCAGCACACATGCTGCCAGTGCACGTGGAGCAGGCAGAGAGTTTGATGTCTCATTCAAATGACATTACAGTAACAGATGGGATGTAAAGAGAGTTTCCCCATGGATGGGGAGCCTGGGGAGGACTGTGCTGGGACCCTTTTAACATGGCAGAGTCCTGCAGCGTGAGCACTGCTGCACTACAACCCCACAAACAAAGGAGCCTGCCATGCAGCATGTGCCAACACTGTGGGGGAGAAGTGGGAATGCCCCCTGCCTTGCACCCAGTGCCAGCCAGGGCACAGTGACAAAAGCTGAGTGTGCAAGAGGGTGACAAAGTATTTGGTCCTACCAAACATGTAATTAGGAAGAGGGATGCCTAGGGAGAAGGAAGATCAGGGACGAGGACGCTCCTTTTTGTACACCTACTATCTGGTCATCATTCAAGGATGAGCACACAGCAGGGCTGGTGCTGGGATAAAGACTGAAATTCTGAGACACATGAGGCACAAGGAGCAAAGGCACCAGTGTCAGCACTTACTGTGACTTTGTGTTGGCCAGTGAGGTTGGGGGACTCGCAGAGGAGCTGTGTCTCAGAGACCGTGAGGGTGCAGGGAGTGTCTCCGATCAGCACCGTGTAGTTGAGGCGGGAGTTACCAGCAGCTGGTGGGAGCAGGTTCCTGCCCTTTGGGGGAACAAGGAATGAGACTGTCAGCTCTCCTTCAATGGGGAATGCTTAAAAAAACCCAACACACAGCAAAATCTTAGCTCCTGGAGAGACAAAACGCCACCTCCACAGAGGGACATGTCCCTGATTCTGCCCCCAGACACAGACTCTTTACCTTGAGGATGAGGGGAGAACTGGGCTTCAGCTCCAGCATCCCTGTGGGGCTGAGTGGCTCAAAGACAGGGTCTGGGTAGTAGACGAAATTGGTGGTGTTGATGATCAGCAGAGCCTGGACGTTATCCATGACAAAGCCAATCTCATCCGGGCGGTCACCAAGCTCCGGAGGGCTCCGCACGGGGTTGTCAATGGAGGGAGCGTAGCACACCATGGTGGTGTCATTGTAGACAGTGCAGTTCTGCAGGAGGCACAGAATGAGGTCAGACCCACCCCCAGCAAGGTGCTCAGGATCAGACCCCACGAGGATCTCCTGAAAGCAGCAGCTCTGGACACAGGGTTTAGACTTGGAATCTCCTGTTCTGTTTTATCAACAGATGTCACATCCCACCCCAGGGCAGAGACAGATTCCTGTCTGCAGTGGATGTGCAAGGGATGGCAGGCAAGATGTCGCTGGGGATGGGCTCTTTCTATCAATATAAATGTCCCAGAAACCTCCCACCAGTTTTAAATGCTGAGATCTCAACCCTCTCCTGAAAGCAGCTGGCTGGAGGCTATGCAGAGAGATTGGTGCCTCTCTTTGGGGCAGCAGCCCCCAGACCCCAGTCTGTCCAGACCATCACACCTGAAGTGCAAAGGGTGCACTTTCTGCCCTGCATTGCACACAGACCACATCCCTCCTCTGTGTGCTCTGCCCCCAGCCCCAGCCAGCACCACTTACATTCTCTCTTTCAGAGCTGCAGTACTTGGCCCGGATCCTGGGTTCTTTGATGGTGGCCAGGTTGGTACCAGTCACAGTCAGCAATGTCCCACCACTAGAGACATGGAGACAATGGCTTAGGAAAGGCAGCTTGGCACTAGATCCCCAGTTCTAGGAGGGAAGCAGCCATCACCTCCAGCCAGATGCCCATCTGCCCCAGCCTGGGTGAGCCACCATGCCCCAGGGACCTCTTATCCCACCCATATGTTGCATGGCTGGCAGGACCTGGCATGTACCAATGTCAAATCACTTCAGCTGACCCAAGGGCCAACTAGAGATATAAAAACCTGGTAATTAACACTGACATCCCACCCTGTGTGTAGGTTAAGGGTCTGAAGATGGCTCCTAAAGAAAGTCAAGCAAGCATTCACAACAGGAGAGCATCTCAAGAAGTAAAAGCTCCTCTCTGCCACCCCTTCTCCACCACAGAGGCAGTGGGTGACAGGAGAGGCTGAACTCTGCCAGGTTTTCTCCATGACTTGGTGTTAAAATCCCTGTGGTCCCAGAGACCTTGGCCATGCCCCTGGGGAGCTTGCTCCTCATCAACAGCCTGGGGAAGGTTTCCCTTGGCACTAGCTCTTAATGGATTCCTTCGCTTCCTCTCCAGCCAATTCAAACCTTTTAGAAAAATATGTAAACATTTCAAAAAATCCCCCGATGGGAAATATTTTAATTTTATTTGCCGCCGCCAAATGTCAAGCTGAAATTAAGCAGAATCCAAAGCACTCTCTGCTCTTGCCCCCTGCCAGGCTGAGCACTGTAGGCCAGGAGTTAGCAGGGCCCTGGTGCCAAGCCATTGCTCACACTCCTCTTGCCACATCTCTGGAGTGCAGCCTGGCAGTTAGCACAGCACTGAGACGTGCCCATCAGGAGCGGGAAATCCGTATGGGAAACACCCCCCCCATGCATCCCACAAGCTCCTTGCAATTCACCTGTTGATGCTCCATTCAGGATCAATCTTCTGGATGGTGGGGTCCTCTGTGTAGTTGTACTTCACCTCTGGGTTGCTCAGCTCTGCCCGGTTGATGTTGATGAGGATGGGGGAGCCGCCGGGGGTGTGCCCTGGGGGCGTCCGGCACCGAATCTCACGGGCGCTTCTCCTGGGGCAGAAACACACAGCCTGTCAGTGCCTGGGCAGGAGGGAGGCCAGGGCAGCCAGGAGCCTCTGCCCCAGCCCCTCTCCCCTTCTGAAACAGCTGGGAGGGTGAAGAGAGAAAGGAAGAAAAAAAAGAAAAAAAAAAAATCCAAGAAATGAAACAAAAGGCAGCCGGGAAAGACTGAGTAGCTCCTGAGCGTTCCCATCGTGCGGCGGCTGCAAACAGCAGCGATTAGGGCTGATAACCAGTAATTACCGCAGGAAAATATTTAAAGAGCCGCTCCATTATCATCCCTAATCTAAAAATTATCCACTTCATGCCTCAGGGCTTTGTGCTTTTAGAGAAAAATCTCTGTTCTTAGGGCTCTTCCTGCAGCCTCTGACACACAGAGGTTTCAAGAGGAAACACCTTTGGCCACCCAGGGGGTTTGGCTCCCATGGTCCCTCCTGGCTTCCTAGCCCAGGCTTCTGGTTGCTGGTCTGCCTGGGGGTCCCACTACTCTCCAAGGTGCCTGTTGCCCATCCTCCACCCCTCTGTGTGCCCCTCACCATGAAAAAGCACAGGGCCGTCCCCCGATGGTCACAGAGACATTGCTGCCAGCATTGAGGTGGGTGCCTTCAATGGAGATCCAGGTGCCACCAGAAAGAGGACCCCGGGCTGGGACAACACGGGAGAAAGTGGGCGTCTGTCAAAGGAAAAGGGCATCCCTGGAGTCAGACAGGCTGGGAACTGAAACCCACATCCCCAGGCAGCTTCAACCAGGTGACAGGGCCACAGAGGAGAGGGACCTGTGAGACAGCAGCCAGGCACAGTACTAAAGCCTAGCAGTGCCAGCAGGACAGTGGGGAGGCAGAGCAGTGGCAGCCTTGGGGAAATTCAATCATCATGACTCAAGGCCTGACTAGAGAATCCCTGCCTGCCACTCAGGAAAATTATGGCAGATTTTCCAATGCAGCCAGAAAACCACCCAAAACTACCCATCCCTTTCGAGGTGACAGACCTGTCCCCGGCATGGGGCTTACCACAAAGGTGAATGTCTTGGGGGATATGGCCCGGTAGCTGGGCGTACAGTCACGGATGCACACTTCTACTCGTGCCTCGTGCACCTTGCTCTGGCTGGCATCTCCGATTTCACACACAATCCTAAAAGATGAGAGTAAGAAACTCTCAGTGTCCTGGCACCAAGACACTCCCTGGATGAAGCAAAGGTCTCAGGTGCCAGCAGATCCATGAGAAACCAAGGTGGTGACAGCTGACACTGCCAACCCTCAGAGAAGCTTCCCCAAAGCCTTTGAGCTCTTTCCAGAGCAACCATAACCACAGGTACTTCCCGCCCAGGTCAGCCCAGTCAGCTCTTTGTCTTTTGAAGCCACGGGTAGCATTTGAGCAGCATCACTGCTGTCCCTCACCCTCCTGAGGTGATTTGGAGCACACCCACCCCTCGCCAGGCACTTACTGCTCGGCGCTGATGTACTCGCTCTCGATGGGGATGCACACCACCTTGCCCACTCGGACACCCCAGCGAACATCTTCAAACTTCAGGCCCAGGTTCTCGCCAGTGATGGTCAGACGGGTCCCTCCTTGTCTGGGGCCGGTCTCAGGGAACAACTAGGAGAGAGCATGGTCTGTCAAAAGGATGCAGAGCCACAGGGACACCTCACTTGGGCAGGCTGCAGCCCAGGCAGCTGCAGGATGTGTGTTACAAGCAGCAAAGAGCAGACAGGGGATGAGAAATGCCAGCACATCTGTAAGCTGCCCACAGTGCAGGAAAGACCCCCCCAGTAACAGTTGTATCCACAAAATCCTCCCAGGAACAAGCCAGGAGATATGAGATGTGTCCAAGTAGAGAGCTGGGAATGGACATCCTGCTGCAGGCCATCTCCTAAGTGACAAAGACACAAGAGTTGAAGGAGACAGGGCAGGATCAGTCATGGCTTCAGCTGAACTGACAAGGAAGCCCCTGGATGTGCCTGGCTTTTGGCCAGGTCTCAGGTGCCCAGGGACGAGATTCCCATATCCAAGATATTCTCAAAGGAGAAAGCATCTCCAACGGGTCCCTGCAGAGGCGAAATGGCAGGCAGGGGGGAAATGTGTTTCTCTTCACCAGCAAACCCTTTGCTGAAGCCAGCTGGGAAGGGAGGGGATCTCACCATAGCACCACACCTCATTTACCAGGATGATGCCCAATAAAGCAGACAGGTGTGGCCTGACAGACAGTGGCAGAATGAGGGATGAACAGAGGTGTGGGCCCTGTTCCAAGGTATGTGGGGACATTGCCTCCAACTAAGGCAATTACAGGCAGTTTTACATCAGTGATTGCTGGCCCCGAGGTCAGCCACCCACCTGCAGCACTAACTGGGATGAATGGCAGAGCTGCATGCCCTGAGTGGGCCCAGAGACACAGCTGGGTCCCCAGTGACACGAACACACATCAGAGGAGAAGGCAGCTGCAGGCAGCAGGAGAGGGAGAGGGGAAGGCGGGCTGGGTCAGTCCAGGAAGAAATCACACCCTGACCCAGGAGAAGGGATGGTTCTGTTGCAGGTGATGGCCTCCTCTGCTCTCCTGGCTGAGATCCCCTCTAGTACTGGCAGGCACCTCTGCTTGAGCTAAGCCCAGCTCCTGGACAGGTTCAGCCATGACCAAGCACGTGTAAGCTCTTTCCATTCTTGGCAAATCTGGGCAGCTGCAGCCCTGGGGCCAGATGGATCCTCCACCTCCTCGTCCTCCTTGTGAAAGGCTTATTCCTGAACATCATCTCCACAGCAAGGAAAAGCAGATGAGCTGAGGGTGCAGCAGTGGACACTGTCCACATCATCCACCCTGATGGACTGCCTGGAGCCCTGGGCTGTTTCTGCACAGTCCCACTACAGCCATTGTCACTGGGATTAGCTTCCACCCCCTGGATTCACACCGGGCTGGTGACCTTCAGAACACACGAACTCAGATAGGAGCATCCAGCCCCCTTCCATACAGGCATCCTGCAGGACATGACCCAGGCCCTGGGTCATGCCAAGGCAGTCACAGCTCACTATTTACACAGCAACAAAACCCTCTGGGACTGTGGGGAACCACTGTTTGCCTAAACCTTGTTCAGCCCCTGCCCAAGTCTGGAATTGGAGCTTGTTCTAGCAGCTGCAGCCAGCATCAGGTTGGGTCTTCCCCTTAAAGAAAGCTCTGGCAGGGTGGCTGGCAAGAAGAGGCTGTTTGTTTGGTGTTTCTAAATGAGTGTTAAAAGCTGCTCCGGCATGTTCGATTCCTCCTCCTCCGCAGCCAGGCTGACAAGGGCCACGCGTTCGGGGAGGAAGGAGCCCGGGAATGAAATGACATCGTTGGCCACCCAGCACAGGGAGGTCACAGCTAAACAAGGTGTGTGGGAGGGGGGAGCTGCCAAGGAGAGCAATAGCTGCTCAACCCCCCCTTCCCCCCTCCACCTCCAGACCCCTGGCCCCAACAAACAATGCTGCTTTTCTCCTAATTGGTTTCATAGGGTCCTTCTACATTAACAAGCAAACAGCTCCAGCGGGTACAAGCGGCTGGCTTGCTCTCAGCTCTGGTGGCCACAGCACGGCCAGGAGGTGCAGAGGCCAAGGGGTACCCCCTTCCCAAGGGAAAGGATGTCACACTGAGGGTCACAGTGAGCACTAGGCAAGACACCACAGAGGTTTGGAAGGGACTTGTCCCCACCACTGAACGATTCTTCACCTCAAGGGTCATCTTGCAGCCCAGCCCCACCACCCATGAAGACACCTGCACTCCAGTGAGCTGTGCAGGAAGGAGGCTCCATCCTCATAAAACCACTGTAGGAGACTTCTCTCCCATCAGCTTCTGCTGCCCTCTCTGCACTAGGCTTTTCTCTGGACCATTTGCAAGCATGCCCACAGCCCAGATGTGGGACTGGGGTAAAGGGAGGCAGCAGGCAGGCTACAGGAGCAGCATCACCAACAGCTACTGCACATCCACACTGACTGCCACCCCCCAGGCACTAACACAGAGCAGTGCCAAGGTCAAGCCCACCTGCAAACAGATCTGTTCCTGTTGCACCTGCAATTACTGTAAAATTTCATAATGACTCAGGGTGGGAGAGCTGTTGCCATCAGCTCTGGACCAATTGCTGTTGCTAACACTGGGCACCATCAGCTGCTGGGAAGCTGCTGTGAGTGGTGTGTGTGTAAATGCCTGCAGCCCTGGTCACCTGAACACAAGAGGACAAGGGCACAGCCTACAGCGAGGCCACCCTGGCCATGACCTGCCCCACAGCATTCTCCACTCCCATCATCCATAGGGATCTGGATTTGAGAAGCTCAGCCTGAGCATGCTGGGAAGCTGACAGGGAGCCCTGCAGCTCTGCACACAACAGCAGACCTCCATGTAGGAATGTAGGCTCTGAGGCTCGATCCCATTCCTCAGGAACGGATCCCTTCTCCTGCCAGGACTCCACCAGCCCCAGGCAACTCTGCAGGCAGCACTCCTTGCAGGCAGGGCTCTTTGTAGGCAGGGACATGCCCAGCAGGGCTGTTCCCCCCTCTCTCCACATGGCTGCCACCCAGCACACCACAGGGCCCATCCATGTAAGAGGCAGGCAGCACACACTGGGAAAAGCCAAGACTCTCATTTCCAGCCTCCATCAGATAAGGCACTGAAACCCAAACAGATCAGATCCTGTGCTAAGACTCCAGTAATTAACACCATTGAGGCCTGGCCAGTCGTGGGTTAGCAGAAGGTATCCAGCTGAAATACCCACCAGTCCCTCCTTGTGAACCTGGATCCCAGCCCAACAGGCATGTGAATATTAATATACACAATCTTATAAGCAAAGGTCATAAAAGCTGTCAGGGAAATGGGATGATGATGATGAACTACTGACCCCAGTGCACATGGCAACACAAGAAGCAACCTAGAGCTTTCCTGGATCTCTCAGTCATGTGCAGGAGGGGTTGGAATTTTGGAAATGAGCCAGAAAGCACAGTGCATGGGAGTGGTGGAGAGAGGATTTTAGCCTTGGAAATGAAAGTGGTGACAAAAAACACTCAGGTACCAAACACTGCATAAATCTGGCTGCTGTGAGCTGCCAGTGGAGAGCCCCATCCACATCCCCATCTCCGCCCCTCAGCACAGGGCATCACCTCCCGCCCCTCCCCACATACCTTGGTGATCTTGGGGTCGGTGCAGCGGCTGTTGCCACTGCTGGCGTGCATCCAGCTGTTCTCGTAGGCCAGGCAGTGCTGGCGCAGGGAGCAGCGCCGCTCCGACACGCACCAGCCGCACTCGAAGCGCGGGTCGGCCTTGAGGCACAGCCCGCAGCTCTCCCGCAGCGCCGAGCACTTGTACAGGTGGGCTGCAAGGGCAGGAGGAGGGCAGGGTCAGCACGGGCCCCCCAACCCACAGGCACCACAACCCATGGGCCCCCCAAAGGTTTTGGGGGAAAGAAGGCAGCTGTTCTTGCCCCTTCCCACCAACTCCCAGTGGGACAAACGCCCACAGGCAGGAGCCAGCAGCACCCTGGGCTCATAACCAAAGCAGAGTGCCTCCCAAAGCTTCTTGGAAAAAGCCTCTTGTTTAGAAACCCATCAAAGCACTGGTGCAAACTATGGTCACAGCCAGGGTGGGCTGGAGGCTGAGGGGGCACTGGGCCAGGTCCTGTCCCATCCCTCACTCACCCTGGATGTTCTGGGGGTTGTCAATGACAAAGTTCCCATTCCAGACCACAGACAAGTTGACGGGCAGGTCACTGATGTCATTCCCTTCGTAGAAATACTGCAAGACGAAAGAGGCAGAGCCTGTTAATCATTAAGGTAAAATGTTGCAGTGGTGAGGGGCATAGGACATACAATCCCATTACATGGATGTCTCCCATCAGCCCACAGGAGAGACATGGGGTCCTGGCTGGGACTTGCTGGCTAGGAATAAACAGGTCTGATAGCCACTCATCAAAGCATCAGTCACAGCACATGAAACCAGTGGGCTGGACTGAATAAAAGATAAAGCAGCAAAACAGAGGGTTTGTAAATAGACCCAAAGCCCAACAACTCAAAGATCTGAAGCTGCTGCTGCTGGAAGAGGAAGAAACAGATGGTGCCTCTGCAGCACAGATGTACTTCTCCCCACAAGGCTTCCGAGCCCTTACCCATGTCCTCCCCGCTCCAGGGATGCTCAGTTGGATATTTGGGATTATGGTCATCACTACTGAAGCTTGAGAAGGACAGGCTGGGCGCATCACAGGAGTGGATTCAGTAGAGTCACCTCTGATAGCCGGTGGGAGGCTGTCCCTCATAGTCCCCTCCAGCCTCATCACCCACAACAAAATGACATAAAGCTGTGGCCACATGGCTGTGGGTGGGACAGAGCCAAGGACCACTCCAGCAGCACACCAGCCCTCAGAAAGATCTCAGGAGAAAGTATTCCTCTCCTCCACACCACAGCCCCAGACGCTCCACCCCAAGCTCCACACTGTGCTTGGATGGCTGCACTCCATTTCAGGATTGGAACCACAACCCTGAGTTTCCATGCAGGAAGATGACACCAGGGAACCCTCCACCCCCAGCTTTAGGGGACCCAAAACTTAGGCCCTTAGACCTGCTGCTGTCCAGACACATCCACCTCCATTTCTCCTCCCAGCCTGGCCAGCACCTCTCCCCACCCAGACCCCTCTCCCCTGCCTCAATATCTGAGTCCCAGCCCCAGCAGCACCATCAGTATTCCTGCAAAGCCCCTGCATGCAGACAGAGAGGTTTAATCGATACAGAGGCAGGAAGGCATTTGGAACCATCCCTGACAGCTAATGACCTCCTTCGGCAAGAGATTCCCCGCTCCTCGCCTGAGAAAATGACAGGCGTGTCAGGAGAGATTAAATGAATGATTCATGGTTTGCTGGAGTTTGTTAGAGAGTGGCAGATGCACCAGCAGTGGTTCACCTGGCCGTGGGCTGGCCACAGCCCTGCCAGCACCTCCAGCCAGTCCCAGCATCACCTCTCACAGCCCCAGGCTGTACCAAGAAGAGGTGGCCTCAGCATCTCCTCCAGCACGGCCTCAGCTGCTGCCTCACCCAGGACCCTCTGCAGTGGGTCTGTTCTACTCCAGCCCTCCACAAGGCCCAGGTATGTGTGTGGCCCTGAAGGAGGCCAGTGTGCCCTGGAAAACAACACTTCAGTCTTCTTACCTGACCACTAAAGCTGATCCCTTCTGCGCTGTGTCTCTCCCAGACCGGCAGCATCACCAGCCCAGCATCAGACACGGCACCAGAACAGGGCACAGCCCAGTGTGAGAACTGGCTACGGCAACACACCCCTCCCCCAGCACTACAGGGTGTCAATGAGAGCCAAGCCTGGTCCTCCATGACAGCTCTTTGTTGGTGATCCTTTGTCCACAAGCCATCCACCCAAACGCAGTGTGGAGGACCCCGAAATGCAGCCCTTCCCCAGGGAGGAAGGCTGCTGCTGCTCAGCCGTACACAGCAGTTGTCAGACATAACACACCCAGCTGCAAATCCAACAGCTCCACCATCCCCTCTCTACAGGCAGAGCCCCACCACTCCCCAGCACAGCCCCCCAACATGGCACCCCTCATGGCATTTGCTCAGACAACCTTCACCACATCCTCACCATGCACCAGCTACCCCCAGAGCCTCTCAGCAACATTCCTGTCACCAGGCCCGGGCAGATGAAGCCAGAACTTGGCTCGGAGTCCAAGCCTGTTCACCTTGCCCTACCCTACTCCCACCCAAGGATATCCTCAAGAGAACCACAACGAGGAGCTGGCCAGACCCATAACAGTAGCAGAGACCATTCCCTGGCAGGAGGAGGGAGCACATGCTGGGGAGGGTGGTGGCAGCGCCGGTGCAGAATTTAGCTGTGACGAGCCACGTGGCAGCATAAGTGAAATTGGCATTTTCAATTTGTACTCTGACATGTCTCATTTGGGGCCCTGGCATCTCGGGAAGGCATCCAGCCTGCAGCTGTCCAAAACACTTATTTGCATCTCTCTGCCCCGGCTGCTTTTGGAAATTAGTTCTTCTGGGAGGTGGGTTGGAGGAAGAAGAATAGGGGGAGAGGGAGGGAGAACATTAACTCTTCATGCACCAGTCCTGAGACAGCAAGAGGCCAATTGCATGAGAGACTGTGTCCCTCTGGGAAAGGACACAATACTGAGGATGCTGACTTTGCATCATCTGCTGACAGCGGGGAGCAGCGGGAGCACAGGACTGTGTGAAGGGAAGTGGCAGAGCAGGAGTCATTGCCTCAGCTGGTGTTCAAAGCGTGGGATCACCAAAGGACTATGGATATCAATGAAAAATGTGTCCTCTGCATCTGCATGTCTGTCAGCAGCCTCTAACCTGCCCTGCAGAGACAGCAGTGGGTCTGTGGCTTGGATACTGTTCCTGGTCCCTGTAGAACACTGGAGCGGGAGTCAGGACTTGGCTGCACACAGGCAGGAGCTGCAGCTGCAGGGGCTCCGGGCTTGGCCTCCTGGGACTTGGAGATTCATCAGATCCCTCTCTAATTTCCAAAGCATCTCATATTTTGAAAGGTTTTTCCAAATGGCCTCCTCACAACAGCCTTTGCCACAGTGTAAGCACAAAAGTGGCCTCTCCACCCACAGGCACAGCCACAGCCCCAAAGGCAGCAGCATCCAAGTAAAGCAGCAGCCACCTTCCAGCCCTGAAGGCCCCACAGCTGGTGGGGATCAGGAAGGGGGTGCTTACCAATCTGTCCATCCTATAGGATCCAAAAAAGAGCTCACAGACAGCCAACAGGTTCCATAACGCTGGCTCCTCCCTGTTTGGAGCTAACATGATGTTAAACACCCATTAAACACTTAACTGTTATTAACCTCCCAGTAACCAATCCCAGTGGCTGGCAGCAGACTGGGATGAGAGGCAGGAGAGTAGGTGAGGATGGGTGTGAGTAGGGGGATGCACGTACCCAAGCAGTCCTGCTGTCAGACCATCTTTCACTCTACAAAGGTGCCCAGGACCCCCAGCTGTGCCAAAGGATGATTTGGCTTGGCAGCTGCTATGAGAACAAGCTATGGGGAAGGGATGTTTGCTCTGGGAGCAAAAAACAACAGGCACAGCCTGAGAGCAAGCCCAAAAGTTATGTGCTCTGATGCAGCACAGCCCAAAGAAGGAGATGGGAGAAAAGATGTCATCAAGTGAGTCAGCAACTGAGATGAGAACTGCCTGGCTCCTTACCTAACCCAGCCAGCCTCCCTGTCCCTCCCTGAAGAGCTTACAAGCGAATGTGGAAGACAAAACAAAGGATGTTTCAGCTCTACCCACCTGGATTCTGGTCTTCCCAGCAAGGTCTCCTTCTGCAGACATGCAGTTCAGGTAATAGAACTCCATGCTAAGCCTTTCTCAAGGCTCTTTACCCAAAACTTATCTCAGGCATCTTCCCAAGTAACAACCACCAACCTCATGTTCTTTTCACATCTCTGATTCTCACATCCACCCTGCCCCCATGCAGGGAATGCCACCAGCCCTGCACACAACCAGGGCTGTGGCTGCCACCTGCCCTCAAAGTCTCACTTTTGATTGTAGGAAGCCCACTGCTCACACACCCACCAGCTAGCAGCAAAGGCACTGAGAGCTACCTGGCTTCCCTTGGGATGAGAGATTCAGCACTCTGAGAAGGTGCCTTTAGGGAGCCACAAAAGGGACAAAGCTGCAGCTAGCAGGAAACACCCCAAATCTGTGGGCAGATTGCACTGAGATGCACTTTGGAATGCTCCTGCAAATGCCATGCCAACTGGACAGGCACTAGCCCTTCCCATCCCAGAGGAGGCAGGGCAGTCCCACCGCCATCACCCCCCTTTCCACAGGGCATCCATCCCACTTCAGGCACAGCCTGACCAGCCCATCCCTGGGGAAAGCAGCAGAGGGGCTGCTCCTCTGCAAGCAAATCCACACATCCAAATTTCCTGTGCAATCCCCCTCACTCCCACATGCACCATCCCCCTGGGCTGCATTTCTGGAGGAGCGCTTGGGCTGCAGCTGTGTCCTATTTTTCTGTAGTTGATGACCTCAACTCCTTCCCCGCACCACGGGGACGGCAGTAATGTACATCGCGTCTCGCCAGGGCTCAACTGCAATTCATCATTATTTTATCTGCTGGAATTTAATTGGATCCTATCAAACTCTCCTGATACTCCCTTTTCACTTTAAACACTGCTGCAGGAAAGATAAATGTAGGCACCGCTAGGACGGAGAGCACGGCTTTGTTGGTGAACGGAGCTGGGGCTGTGGGCTCCAATCCTGCTTCCCTCTCCATGGCTGGTTAATTAGAGATACATATACTGGAGGTGTGCAGTGCTCAGAACAGGGCATGTGTGTATGATTTATGTTCCTCTATAAATACACCCTGGGCCGAGTAAAATACCGTCATCCGCACAACAGCACAACTTGACAGTAACGCTCAGCCTCTGATTCTGCATCTCCTTTTTCTCCTTTCATATGGGTCTCCTCCTTTCCTCCCCCATCACACACAAGCTTCTTCATCTGGATTCCTCTTGCCTCAAATCCAGCATGGTATGAGAACCTGAGACCCTGGGAATATGTCAGAGCAACACTCAGGTTCTACAGCAACAAAAAAATAGCCAGAAAACAAATCTGAGAGGTCTTACTTCACTCCCCAGCATCCACACTTGGGGTTGGGCTTCAGCATCCATGGTGGGGTACCACACATGTGCCCACCCTGCCAGCCCAGCTTGCTCTGCACCCACATGACTTTGCCCCAGCAATAATGCTCACTCCAGGGTGAACATCCCAACCCGAGGCTAGCCAGAGGGCAGGAACCTCCACAGCCACAGCATAAACAGCGGGCAAGGTGGGCTCTCCATGCCAGGGGCACCAGTGAGAAAGGAACCAAAAAGGAGCCAGGGAGGTGACACAGCTGCTCCTCACCACGTGGGGCTTTGGTTAAAAAAGAAAGGGAAATAACTTGGCATGACGCTTAATTTAAAGTGCTGAGACAACAAGCTCATGAAAAGGAGATCAGGGGTTCTTCCTATTTATACATGTAAAAGGAAACAGCAGCTCTGGGGCTATTTCAGCCTAAAGAGGAACATTTTAGAGAGAAAAAGCCAAACCCTTGACAGCATTAAACACCTGTAACCATTTTGCAAAGGCCAGGACTAAATCAGATCAAGTCCAACATTACAAGCATTAGTGCAGATTCGGGACTGTGGCACTTTTCAACTGCAGAAAAGTTGTTTCATTTTTGCAGCAATTAGGAGGATGAACTCTGTTGAGGGATGTCAGATGGGAAAGAATAGTCAAAGGCTATTTGGAAAATGAATCTTAGTGGCATCAACTTTATGCATTAAGACAGGTGACTATTTCTCCATCCTCTGCTGCAAAAAGCAAGTCTGGAAAAGTCTGCCTCCAGAAGATTAAAAGCAATCAATTCGCAAAAATTAGTTTATTGGCAAAGACCTTAATTTTCTTAGTTAGGCTTGTCTTTCCTTTTCGCATCTTTACAATACATGTGGAAAACCATTAAGGTTGCTTTCCTCTTGAAGAGCGGAAAGAGACCAAAGTGAGGACACAGAAAAGGTTCTTTCAGCTTGCTTTATGGCCTGGAATGCTGGGGAATACCAGAGCTGGTCTCCCGTGAGTTTGCCCAAGATCTATTGGGTGTTTAAAACGATGTTTATAGTCAACAGTCAGATCTTAATGAATGGACTGCTGAATATTTAACCAAGATGTCCTTTTTTTCAAAGTGCTAACAAGTCATTGGAGTTTGACAAGCACTGAAACAAAAGACAAAGAGTTTTAAGGGGCTTGACTTATTATGCCTTTCATTCAGCAGTGATTCAGGAAAGCATCCCTAATTCCACAGAGTATTTAACCTCTTGTTTAGATCCCACTGAACTCCTGGAAACACTACGTACTTAAATGCCTTTTGGCATCCATCTTTCCCTTGTTGGCTAGGAAGATGTCATCCCTTTCCTATTTCTCCACACACCAGTGTTCTCCACACCAAAATCCTAACCCAAAGGATGAAGTGTGATGGAAGAAGCCGTTGGGCCATGGCTGGGAGAGCCTGAAGCACTATCAAGCAGCCAGATGGACTGCAAAAAGGCATGAAGGAGACAAACACCACACAAGTGTGAATCTGAATCCCCCACACCATAATGCAGCCTGGCTCAATGCCCTCAAACATTAAAGCAAGCGAGCAGACCCTGAAAGCAAAGCAGCTTCTTTCAAGTCAAAACACTCTTTTTTTCTTTGTGAAGCCACCCTGCACCCAAAAGCCACATCTCTTGCCCCAGACTGCAGCGCCATGGAGCTGCTGCTACCTGTTCCCCATGCACCTCTCAACACCACACACATACCCTACTGACAATTTGTGGTGTTTTCATGGTATCCCTGACAATTTCCAGGTCAAACACCCACCACTGTCAGCCCAGGATAAGATGCTGATTACAGCTGTCCTGTCCCTTTGGAGAAGAGCTGCAGAGGCCGTGCAGCTCATGGCACCAATACTGGCAACTACAGCATCCCTTGGGAAACACAGGGAATGCATTGTGCTTTAGACTCTCCCTCCTGCTTGATAAGTTGAAACATACTGGGGAGAAATGAGTCCACATCATTCAGAGCCTCTCTGCAAGCTCCACCTCCGTTATGTAAAGGCTCCCCTCTGGCGCAGGCTCCTCTCCCCAAAACCCCACAGGAGCCATCAGGCTGCTGCTGTCAGCACTGTGCAGCCACAGCACTTCCCTACAGGGAGCATCCTGCAGCACACGTGTCCCAGACTGCTTTGAATAAACCCAGCCAAAGCCCACACTACAGAACTGGGCAGCAGACAGCTGCCAGCTCCGGGCAGAGGAGACCTGGCAGGAGGCTGGACTGGCTGCACAGCATCCCCCCAGGCCTGCTGCCCAGGGCAGGAGGCAATGGCTCAGGATGCTCCTCCTGTCCAAAGGCTCTGCAGCCCTGGGATCACTGGAGGAGGGAGGGAGCCAGTGCTCATCTTCAATGGCTTCTAAATGTCACTTGTGCCACCAAAGGGAGCAGGGATCGGCACTGGTGTTAGGCTGCAAATGAGCTTTCACAGTATGAGAGATGAAAAACAAATTTTAAAAGGATTAAATGGGAGAGCAAAGGGAGGGGCTCGCTCCATCCATTTGGATGAGGGCAGGTCGGTGTAGAGCAGAGCAGGCAGCTGAGGAGCTGAGCAACAGCAGCTCCCAGTGGGGCTATTAGCACCCAGAGTGGCTTTGTTCATGGGCCTAGTGCACAGCAAGAGGCACACACACAGCTCCCCCAGGGCTGCTAAACCCCTTCTCACTTAGGGGATAAGGTGCCTGGAGTGGGCAGAGAAGGCAGAGATGCCTGCAGGAGAGAGCTAAAGTGACAGGAATGCAAGGGGCAAGGACACAGAGGCAGGGAGCAATGCAGGGAGCAGGGGATGGAGGGCAGGCAGGGGAAGGAGGCAGCTGCTGGTCAGATCAGGGATGGAGTCAGGGATGGACAGAGGTTGCAGGGGAGGAGGGGAAGCACTTGCAGGACTGGGAGGTACAGCTGCATGTGAAGGACTCCATGTGTGCAATGGGACACAGAGGTGTTACCTCCTTCCCACCTGTAAAATGGGATATCTTGGTGTCCAGGGGGCTCCAGCACATCCGGGCCCAGCTGGCTCCAGTCCAGGCAACTTTCCTCAAATTTGCAAACCCAATTTCCTTGGAAGTGCTCCTAAAGCCTGGTGGCTTCAGCATTGATCCTACCTGGAACAACTCCAAGCAGCTTCCCAATGCACCTGGGGGTAGTAGCAGGGAGCCCGCCTCACATCCCAGCAGAAACAGAAACCCCCATTACCTGCCCACGAGAGAGCAAAAGCTGCCCATGCAACGAGCTGGGATGGTCCTGGGGCAGGCAGGAAGGAGCAGCCCACAGACAGGGCCCAGGCCAAGGAGAGCTGCCACCACTCACCGAGGTGTTCTGGCACTGGATGCTGGTGCTGTTGAAGCGCAGGGCGGTGACGCGGGTGGTGCTGCCGGGGATGTGGAAGATGCACTCGTAGTTGCGCTGGCCTGACTGCGGCTGGGGCAGGTTCTTGGCTGTCAGGGTGATGGGTTTCACCACGCCCACGGGGATGTAGATCTGGGTGGAAGGCAGGATCTGAGGGCAGTCCTGCAAGGGGAACAAGAAGCAGATATGAGACTGGAACACTGTACAGCCTCCCCCAGCATCCCTGTGACCCTCTCCTGGCTGGCAGACCTGGCAATGCACCGCAAAAATCCTCATGTGCAGCCACCCCAAACCAGCATCCTATGACTTCTCTGTCCAAAGCCCTGAAGACAGAAGAGCACAAAGGAATTTTTGAAGCAGCAGAGTGTTTTCTACAGCTCAGGTTGATTTAAGTGGGAGGTGGGGAGAGGATCCATCTCTGGAATCTGTAACCTGCCACTGCAATAGCAACATGTGTTTGGGCTGACCGGTAACAATATGGACTTCAATGCCATTATTGCAGCCAGAAGGTTTCAGAGTTAATGCCCACTGGACTGTGCATTGTCAAGCTACCTGCTCAGCCCTCCTGTTTCCCTTACAGACTCCATCCCCCTTCCTTCATAAGCAGACAGAAAAGCCTTTTCCCTCTTTGATACAGCAATGTGCTCCTGCAGTGTGGCAGAGAACCTGCTCTGCAGCAAATTTTGCTGCTGCTGCTTCTATCTGCACCAGCTCAAAGCAGTGTCACCCCACCCAGCCCAGCTGCAGACTGCCCAGCACACAGTGACTCCAGCCAGCCAGGGGATGCTGCTGAGTCTGAGATGGAGAGGAAAGCACCTCCCTGCCAGCCCCTGGGGAAGGAGACACTGGGAGGGCAAAGCACTCCACTTTTAATAGCCCCGGGCTTCCAGCTGCTCCAGGGGAGCTGGTGACTCTTGTGTGCAAAGCACAGGGGAGCAGGAGGGAGCAAAAATAAATGAGCTCAGGCAGCAAAACAGCTCTGCAGTTCCAGTGGGTAACACTTCAGCAACAGCAGCCTGATGCAATCCCACACCGGCTTTGCCGAGCCAGGCAGAGGTCTCACACCTACGGCAGCTACTCCTGGGAGTGCTGGCTTGAAATAACATCAAGAGGGAATAACATGTGAGCTGCTTTAAAAACAGAAATGCGGTGGACGCAGCTGCTCCACTGCTCTCACAAAGCTTCCGATGGCCACAGTGTGGCTGCAGGGGCAGCTCTAGCCCCAAGGCCACCAGCAGCCATGTGTGACCAAGGCTGCCCAGCTGCCTCCTGCCATCCTGCAGCAAGCCAGGCCGAACCTTGCAAAGCGCCAGGCTTTATCTCAGCCAGTATGATTAATTAACTTTCAAACAACACAGAGAAAAGAAAAAGAAATTGTTTCATTTAGCGGATCTTGACAGAAAAACCTAACTACTTTTATTCTTTGGGTTTTCTATTCTTCACAAGTCTGTATTCCCCAAAAGCACAATTTTCAAGGGAAGAAACTATTTATCTCCAAAACATACAAAACAAAAGCTGAGAGGAACAATAGTGTTAGCCCCAAACTGGTGGTAGCAACAGGGCTGGGACAGTCTGGGCATGCTGGACACTGCTCTGCCACCTCCCTGCTCCATATCTGCAAAGTGGGGATTCAGTTTCCCCCCACTTCCTGAATCAGCTCAGCTCACAGTGCGGAGACACCTCATGCCCGTTGCCATTTCCATGGAGTGTCCCTATGACTGCATGGTGGTTGCTCCCCACCAGTTCCCAGCTTGAAGTGCTGTTAGAGGAAGCTTTCCCCGCCTGCTTGATCTCCTCCACCTTGCAGGGGGACCCCATGGGTGGCACAAGCGTTCCCCACGGGGTACATGCACACTTGGCAAGTATTAACTCCTGGCTCACTCTCCAACACTTACATCTCCTCTTTTTTCAGCAATTATTGCCGCAGCCCAGCTGGGGTGGTGGGTAAGTCCCCGCCCCCATGGGCTCACCATGGCTGCTTGTGCCCAGGGAGCACAGCAGGCACGTGTGTCCCTCTCCCCACACAGGCAGGTGGGCTCGTTCTGCCGATTCGCAGTGTGAGCCGAGTCCCCCCATGATGTCACACGCTCCACATCTGCCAGCAGAAGTGCCTCATCCAGCAAAAATGTCAGCCTGTGCCCAAACAGGAAGCACCTGGTGCTGGTGGGCGCCCAGGGTGCCCGGAGGGGTGGGGGTACAAGGACAACTCATTTCCCCTATGAGCAAGTCCAACTGCTGACACAACTTGCTCTGGCATTGCCCAGCACTTCCATCCCTCAGGAGCACTCTGCACAGCCCACAGAGCTCTGTGTCCTGCCAAAAATAGCCCCTGCCAGTAGAGCCCCAGGCCCAAGGAGGAGGCAGCTACAAAGGCATGGGATAAGCAGAAAAGTAAGGCCCCAGCTCACACAATTTCCAAACATCACACAACTCAGATTTTCTCCATTAAAACCATTTTTTTAGTTGGATGAGAACATGACATGGGTGTCCAGGTTTGTTTGGAGAGGTAAGAGCTTTAGAATCACACTGCAAATGCTGCCATTTGGGTTTCTCTGGCAGCTCTCAGCCCCAGCTGCAAGGCTGTGCATCAGCAGAGAAAGGATGAAGGCAGTCTGGGACTGGGCCTGACCCCAGCTTTGAGGTTCCTTCACAAAGTCCTCAGCCATTCCCACGGATGGGGAATGAAGAACAAACACAAGCAGAACCTACCTAATCTGAACCAAAACACTTGTTCCCCACAGTTCATGAGCCTTTCACCCTCCATAGCAGCTCTGCATCAGCAGGGGCTGTCTCAGAAGAGCAGTCTTCTGGGATGGGATGCTCCAATGTCCATCACTGACCCCCTTTTGGAAATCACTACATACCAGGAGTGGAAAAAAATGAACAGCAGCCTGTGCTGCTTCATCACCTCTTCCCCAGCCCTGCATCCCCCAGCAAAGCCACAGAGGAGGGCAATCTCCAGAGACCAGGCTTTAAAGCTACCACAGCCAGTGGACAGGGACATCCTGACTGCTGCCACCGTTTCCAGGCACATTTATATGAGTGGTGGCTGCTACCCATGCCTCATTCCAGCCCTGCCACCCACAGAAATCCAGACAAACATTCCTGGCATGCCCAGGACAGAGTGCCATGGGTCACTCTGTTTTCCGACAAAACAACCACTTTCCCACCCAGGAAATTGTGGTGAACTACCCATGGGAAGGAGCAGAGACAGTTACCCTCTGTCCCTGCATTTCCTGACCAGTGCCCACCACACTCCAGCCAACACAGACAGACCAAATCCTGCTTAAAATAACCTTCCTGCAGAGAAAATGGGGATGGATGCCTACCATTAACTTGTCTGTTGGTGCCATGGGACTGGCACCAAGCCCCCCCACCCACCACACCACCCTGCTGGGGACCAGGATGGCCAGGGATGGGGACAGGATGCCTGGTCACAGAGACCACAGCCTCAGCTGGTCTGAGGGTGCCTCATCATCCCTGCTGGGAACTGCTGAGGCCACACCAATGTGCAAACAGGCTGAGCCAGGCGATCCAAACCTCAAACCAGGCACTGGTCCATCTCCCAGTGTGGCCAAAAGGTCTGCTGGGGGACACCCTGCTCACACTGGGGAGTGACACAAGTTCCTGAGCAGCCAGACCGTGGGAGAGGTGCAGACGTCCCAGGGGCATCACCACTGTGGGGTACAGCCAAATGCTTTGGGGTTCACCTGGCAGGGAGGGGGGCAGATCCCATGGCCTCAGCGAGGGGAACAGGCAGACGAGAACTGCTGGGTTCCAGTGGTCTGGACACCACGTGCTGCATTTGCAGAAGCAATGCCAGGGCTGGCTGGAAGCGTGACCTCAGCAGCAGCCTTCTGGGATGCCTGAGATAGGCAGATTTCTTCACAGCACAAGCTAGGAGAAAACAGCTTTCTCCAGATTTCTCAGGTTAGTAAATTCCCCTGAGGCCGCAGGACCCTTCTCCTGGGGCCATATACAGTCAAGGAGAAACCCAGATAAGTTAACTGGAGCCCCCTTCCAGAACAGGAACAGAGTTTCTTTACCGTAACTCTTCCTTCAGGATCCAAATCAGCATTTACTGTAGAGCCAGCAGTGGCTTGCCAGACCTCCATACCCAAGCCAAGCAGCCAATGATGCCACCACAGGCTGGGGGCAGCAGGATGTCCTGCAAACACCCTGCCAATGGCAGGCTTCCCCAGTGGGTGGCACAGATGCTGCACAGGAGGAACCCCCACAAAAGAACATGTTTCTTAGCAAAGCAGTTGAGATGAAGAAGGCGTGAGGTGCAGCAAAACAGTTTGTTTTACAGATTTCAACCTTCCCCTCTCCAAAAACAAGTTGTTCTGCAATGACAGTTCAAGCTTGCTCCCTTCACAAACATCAAAGGAAAATGCTTTAGTGTCTCTGCCTTTGTTTTCCCTTTCATTCAGCCTAAAGTGCTCTGGGCTTCAGCCGGCTTCCCAAGCTGCCTCTCCACATCCACACAGTCTCTCCCCATCAGCACATAGTTCCATCAGCATCTCCCTTTCCTCCCTCACTGCTCCTCAGGCAGTCCCAGCACCTCAGGAGAGGCAGTAGGAATGGTTTCTGATGGAGTTTGCCTTCTTCTAAACCCTTCCCCAGAGGACCAGAACAGGCGAGGGGAGCAGTTTCACACTGTCTTACCTCAGAGAGCTTGACACGTCCCTCCAGGAAAGAGCAGTCAGCAGCGTTGTGGGTGCAGATGTGGCGGTACTTGCACCAGTGGCAGGGGAAGGAGCCATTCACACAGGACAGGCAGCTGCAGAGGGAGAGAAGTGGGCAGTGTTAGGGCAGCATCAAGGCAGAGTCCACAGGGATATTTCTTGGGATGCTTCAGCAGGACAGCACTCATAGGTGAGGCTCCTCGGGGTGGAAAGGATCCCTTAGCCATGGGCACAGGCCACGCACTGGGAGGGAGATGCCTGCACAACCTGAACCCCCAGGCTCTGCCCATGGCAGGGTGGGAGGATACTGCAGGATTTGAGGCACTGCAGGATTTGAGTCCCAGCTGAAGAGGCCACGTTCCCTCTTCCTCTTGGCAGGCTGACCCTGACCACCCCACTCCAGCAGGGCCGAGCTCCAGACTTTGGGAGCCTTATTTGGGCTCACTGAAAGGCAATTTTAGCAAGAGGCAGCAGAACAAGGGCTCTGCACTACAGGGGAACAGGGGAGAAAGGGCCAGATTAATGCATGCTCATTGAGAGGAAAATTATAACTGGCGAAAGGTTGGGTCAGATTAACATTTCGGGACTGTAGCGCCTTTCAGCTGCTCACAATAGGTTGTGTGTGACCCCCTCCCTCAGCCTCCTCAGCCCCAGCCCTCCACAGCCATGGTGCGTTGTGTCTGTGGCTTCCACCCCCCCTCAGCCCTGCTTCTGTCCCCGCCCCAGCCTCCTCTCAGGGCTCTTTGTGCACAGGGACCACTCCTGCTCCCCTCCCCTCATCTTTTCTGGGGGTGTGTTCAGGACCCAGTGGACAACAGAAGCCCCATGCTCTGCTGTCCATTCCTTGTAGCAATGAAACCAGCCCCAGGGACCTGATGACTCTCCCCGAAGCAGGAGGGGACACAGAGAGTCTTTCACAGGAGTGGCACCTTGACAGCCTGGTGAGCTTCCCTCGCTAACCCCCTCCCAGGCATCCCTGTTTGCAGGCACAGGGCATCCCACAGCTGGAGGGAGGCTTTTGGGGGTTTCACCCCTGTGAGGAGGGGAAGGGCTAAGCCCTCCCTGCCATGCTGTCTGGTGGGGGGCATAGCAGACAGGTCCCACATTTAGTACACGATCCTTCACGGGGCAGGTCTGCACCAGGCATGTCTGTGCAAGCTGTTCTCCCAAGGAGGAGATGGGAGAGCTGCTGAGACATAAGCTAAAAGGCAGTAAAAATAATCAGTCTGGCTTAAAAGAAAGAAAAAAAAAAAAAAAAAA
>VYXF01007695.1:528354-554330 GCA_013397295.1 Polioptila caerulea
GGCTAAAAAAAAAAAAAAAAAAAAAAAAAAAAAAAAGAAAAGAAAAAAAGAAGAAAAGAAAAAAGCAGCAGCACTAGTTTTCTCCCCAGATGGCTCATACCTGCTCCTCACTGATCTGAGCATCAAAAGGATCAGGCCCAAAGCAATTATATTTAAACAAAGACAGGCTCTTTCCCTGAACACAGCTCTGTCAGGAGGCAGGCAGCCCTGCCCAGCCCAATTCTCCTCCTAATCACAGCTACCTCTCTGCCTCTACCCCTGGGAAACGACAGGAAAACACAGCATCACCCTGTGAGGCAGCAGAAAGACAATCTTCCTGGAGAAGATATCCTTGGTGGCAGAGCCTGGCATGCCAAATCCCTCGCCCTCCAGCAGAATTTTCACTTTGGAGGTGTGGGGACCTGAGGGAGCCCAAGGGTGAGGGCAGCCCAGGGTGCAAAGACACACCCAAGGCTTTGCAGGACCAGGTCTCCCGGCCTGCCCTGGGGTTTCACACACCATTACATATACAGCAAGGGCTTCCCAAATCCATGCGCACACACTAAGGAAATATTTAATTAAGCTGCTTGCAAAGGGGGCTGGAAGTCATTTCCATGTTTCGCTCACATTTTCACTTCCAAATGAACAGCCCTTTTAGCTTTACCCACAAATATGCTAATTGAGATGCTCCTTATGCAAATATATGCAATTTTATTTCAGCTGCAGAGATTCAACTTAAAAGCCGAGCCCCAGCCTCCTATCTATGGTTGCTTTGATGGAGGGAGGTGCAGAGGGTGGGGGGACTAGGGAACACAAACAAAGGCAAAGGACAGCTCCTGCCTTCCTGCTAAGGGCTCAAGCAGGACCAGTGGACAGATAAATCCAGGACATGGAGGGGCAGGACAGGGAACATACAGATTAACCCTCATGGGAGTAGCTCAGCCCCAGAGAGGCCACATAAGAGAGAAACACAAGCAGCCACAAGGCACATGATAGGGCCCAACTACCAAACTGCAGCACAACCTCCCATGAATCGTCCCCACTATCCTCCAAAGAAGAGATTTTCCAGTCACCAGGTCATTCAGGGTCTGTAAAAAGACTCCCCAGTCCCCCTTCCATCACCTCACAAGGCATCTCAAAGCAGCTGGGTAAAGTTCCTGATGCAACCCTGCTCTGGGCACCCCAGCCCCAGCTGCAGCTCCAGTTTGCCATTCTTCAGGGTCAAAGCCTAAACTTGGCTATTTCATTTAATTATTACAGGTCCCAGTTGGTTTCCTGGTCTCCACTTGTCAAAGGATCTCAGGTTATCCTCCACATACACACTGAGGTGCATGGTTCCCCCTCCCTACTTTAGCCTTCCCAGTTGCTTCTCACTTAACTGAGCCATTCCTAGAGCCCCATCCTCAGCAATGGTTTCCACACTCTCCCTTCTGCCAGGGTTCTCCTTCTGCCATAAGGACTTACAATGCCACTGTGAGGGCACTCACCACACACACCTTGCTCTGCAGCATTTCTGCTGCATTTAGAGCCGGTCCAGGTCAAAGTGCTGAGTAAGTCAGCACCTGGGTGCCAGTAACGTGGTGAAACACAGCCTGCCTCGGTCCTGCTGGCCTCAGCACGGCTGTTTGACCACCACAGCACCCTGCAAGGCTGCCCCAAGCCCAGGAGAGGAGCCGAGGCAGGGATCCCTGGCTGCTGGTCAGGCTGGGCAGTGTGGCTGCGGCTGTGTCCCGGTGTGTCCATACCCCGGCGTGTCCGTGTGCCACTGCTGTCTGTTCCTGGCACAGGAGCAGGTTGCTCGGCAGCATGATGCCATCTGTGCCGTCTCTCTCCTTCCCACGGTCAGGCATTCTTCCCTCATCACTTCTTGCCTAAGAGGCTTTCATCACTCCTGGTAATTAGAGGGAGGCTCTCCTTCATGTGTTGAAGTGTTCCGCCTCCCCAAAGCGTGCCAGGAGAGCAGGAAGCCCAGTGAGGCTGAAAACTGACGCTGGGGGTGCAGCACTGATATGGACCCACAGCTTGTTCCCCATCTGCCTCCTCCCCAGCCCTGCCAGGTGCTGGTGGAGATGAAGCCCAGGAGAGGCAGGAAAAGGGGGCCAGAGCCACTGGCAGTGCCCTCCTTGCCTCCTGATGACCTCGTGAGAGAAGCGTGGCACCAGCCTCAGAGCAGCATTTCAGGGTCACTCTGTGCCAAGTGCCCCATCCCAAAACAAGTCTGGGCTCACTGCTGGCCTGAAACCTCCCCCAGACAGGGCAGGAATCCTTGCAGGCAACAAGCATCTCTGCCCAACTTTGGGTACCTCAGGGTCACATCCAGAGCCTCCCCACAGCCCCCTCGTTTGCCCACATCTCACCCCACCACTGGGCCAAAAACTCCCAGCACTGCTCCTCTCCACTTCCATAAATGATCCCAAACTTGGTAATGCCATGCTAGGGAAACACCTGACAGGCTGCAGAGAAGCAGATGTGTGGATAGGACAGAAAGACAGCCAAGACACCTCTCCAGGGTGGGTAAAGAGCCAAAAGCATCACTGCAGGATGAGCCCAGACCCAGGGGTAGCTTCAGGGACTGACTCCTCCCTGAGTGTGCAGGCACCTCCAGTGACCATGGAGAGGTTCCAGCTGTCTTCACACATGACCCAAAGCAAAGCTGTGGCTGATGGGAAGTGTGGAGAGCCAGCAGTGCTGGATCCAGACTCCTCACTCCCTCTCTTTCCTGCGTTGCCAGCCCCAGGCATGCCATGTGCCCAAAGTTCTTCATCACACTGAACAGCGGGGCCAGAAAACAGAAACATCCACAGGAGTGAGATAAGCCTGAACAGCAAGCACGAGCAGGACAGGAGGTGTGAGCACTGCACACACACACAGAGACACTGGGGCTATTTCTATGGCACAGCACGTCCCTGAAGGAAGGAAGGACATGGAGTGAAGGGCAGGGAGGAGGAACTGGGGGAAGTTGAACGGCACCAAGAGCAGAGCAGGGGAGGTCCATTAAGAAGGGAAATTATAAACACAGTGTTGATGAAAACAGCATCTGTACAGGCACAGCACAGCCGCCTGCGAGCCCCCCGACTGTTCCTCAGATCTCCTCTTGGCAGGAGGATGCATCCTTAGTGAATACTCAGCTCCAGCACAGCCTGCATCTGGAGCAGCAGCTGTCAGGGCTGAGGGGCTGAACTGCAGTGCTTTGGGCTTTATATCCATCTCTCTACCCTAGGGAGAAGGGGAAATCCTGAAGAGCAGCAGAACCAGACGGTCAGTGTCCCCCCAGCCCCCACACAGACCCACAGGCAGCTTCCTCACTGGTGCCCAGGAAAGGCGTGAGGTGGGACTCAGCTCTCGCCTCCCTCCATCCCTGCCCACCTCAATCCATTTCTGCCCTTCCTTTCACACCAACCCAATTCTTCTCCATCCCTGCCAGGTTTTGCCAAGGTCCTTACTCACAGGGTGGTCCAGAGCATCCACCATCACACTGGAGGATGCAGAATCATGTCCTGGGTTTTAAGATAATTCTCTTGAAAGACACTCAGCTGCCTCCCTTTACTCAAGAGTAAGACCAGGCCGTACCAGCCCTCCTCATTCACAACATACATGACGTAAACCTGGTTATCCTGAGCTGTCTCTGGGGCCATCCTACAGGATTTTCCACCTGTCCCAGCCCAGGAACACACAGGGATCTGTTACCACCATGCAGCTCAGCCATGAAAACTCAGAAACACTCACTCAACTGCTTGCAGCCATCTGCCCATGCCTTTGAAAAGACAACATCTGTAAGCATCTGGAAATGAGCAGCAGTGGGCCAACAGAGAAGCAGCCACACCATGTGCAGGCAGAAAGAAAGGCTGCAGAGAGGAGCCCAGTGACACAAAGACTGGCATTGTCCCATGGGTGCCAACGGGTGCCTTGGCCACCAGAACAGCCCAGCCCTGCCTCACCAGCACAACCCTGCTGCTCCCAGCCCTTGGGACATGCATTAAAATCCCATGTACTTAATGGAGGCTTACAGGGAAAGTCTGACCTGTGGCACAGAGACACAGCAGAGTCACACCTCTCCAGCCTGGAGGAGTTAGAGCCATTAGGCATGTCTGCCCTTGCTCCAGCATCAGAGAAATTCAGCACCCTGCAGCTGATGGGACATGGGTGTCCCAGCTGTCACTACACTGAGGCACAACCACAAGGCTGATAGCATCATGACCACCTCCTGGACTGGGAAACAGGTTTCCAGGATGCTCAGATTCCCTCTTGGAATCAGACTTGCTGATATGATTTTTCCCCTTTCCTTGTGCCACCACCTGGATTTTTGCTTCCGTGTTGCAGTGGCAGGACATGCTGGTGATGTGCTGAGCACATTGGTGCTTGAAAAACCAGCAGCTCTGCAAAACCTGCCCACAGAATTGAAGGAAGCACCAAAGGCTCTCATCTTCTTCCCCATCCCACTCCACTTGCCAGCTCCCTTCCCACAGCCACACACTCCAGAAAGCCAAACCACAACAGGATTTATGAAACAGAGTTTCCAGAGGAGAAATCCAGCAAGGAAACATGGAAACAGCAGGAAGAAATAAATACATCTTACTATTCCCTGGAATTGCTCACTAGGTTTCTGTGAGGATTCCCTACTCCCCCACCTCGCCGGCAAGCTCTGCCAGAGGCAGGCAGGGAGCCTGGTGTTACATCTTTATCTTAAAAGGGGACTCATTTCCCCACAAATGCTTTGAAGAAGGCGTTTGACTCTGACAAAGACGACCTCAACATCCGCCCGTGCACGCGCTGGACTCGGGCTGATTCATTACACGATCAAAGGTGCTGAGCAGCCTTTAAATGCCTGCACTTGATCGGTGTCCCATTGGAAACCCCCAAGGGAATCCACCCAGTCCCTGCCATGGGCGTTTTCATCTCATTCTCGACTGCAGGAACCAGAGCCTGTCCCCAGGAGCTGCAGACAAGCCTGTGGGCAGCCCTGCTCCCCTGCTGTGGGCTGGCAGCAACTCTCAGCCACCTACATCCCCCTTTGCCAGGGCCCCATTTCCCTGCACTGAACTCTTGGTTTCCACTGCCCTGTTCAGTGCATATCCCACAGCTCAGCCAGAAGCATCCCCTGCCTAATGCCCAAGCCTTTAGGAGCAGGATGCCCAAAAGATGCCACTGCCTGAAAAAACATGCCTGAGTCCCTCAGGAGCCCTAAGTACATAAAGCTGGGATCTCCAGAAGCTTCCCAGGTGACTTGTGGAAAGGAGTGAAGCCCCAGAGAGGATGCAAATTCCAGACCAGGGCTCCCAGGGACCCTGCACAAAGTAGCCCAGCAGCCACTGATGCTGGTCTGTGATGGAGACAGTTCCATCACACAGGCATAAAGCCCTGCATTATCAGACAGGACACCTTTGGAGCTCTACCTAGAAGGCACCCCCTCTGCTCAGAACACCACAGCCAAACATACAGGCAGCACAACCCCTTCTGTACCCTCCTCTCCTGTAGAAGTGATCAGATGCATCTTCCCTTCTGCAACCCCTCCCCTGACCAGGCAGGTTCCAGCAGCCCTTGAAAATGCATGGGAAGAAGACCTGCCAAGGTGGTGGGAAATAGGAGAGTCAGGATGCTCCCGCAGCCGCAGGACCAGCCCCACAGCCCGCATTTTGCTGACGCCTTTCCAGATGTCTGCTGAAAATAAGAAGGGTCAGACTCTCCCTGGTGCACATTGGAGAGCTGCGCTGGCTTCCCTTGGAGCTACCCCAGCTGACATCAGCAAAGAGCTGCCTCACTAGCCTCCCATCTCTCCACAACCATCTGAAAAATCTCACTCAAACACTTTGTCCTCAGCTGAGAAATGATTTGACATGCAGAACTCTGCCTTCCAACCTAAGCAAAGCCACCCAAATATAAAAAGAAAACATAATGCACAGTGATCAGAGATCTCCGCAGGAAAAACATTAGCCTCATGGAAAAGCATATTGTTCCTAATACAGAATTTATCAGGCTGATGTATAGATTTTCCTCTACAAAATATGAAACCTGGATCTGAAAGGCTATTAACTCCAGAGAGATCCATTAAAGACGCCTGTCTACAAATGGTATTTAAAAGTATTGCATCATCCCAGGAGGTATTGTCATGCTCTTTGGCTACGATTCGACTGCAGGTCACATAGTTAAAACTACCTCCAAACCCTAAAACTCTTGACGTAAAAAAAAATAATAATGTTCACCAGCTTAGAACATGGACTTTTCTATCAGCTTCAATTGGAGCCCATAAATATTAATGCATCCATAATTAGCCTTTTTAAATAATGCATCCAAAATTAAACATCAACGCAGTAATAAATCAGTCAGGCTCTTTGTTGTAGGTTTGTTTCAGGGAAGGTAGGGGTTTTTTTCCCTCCTGTGTCAGGCACATAAAATAAAATGCCAATTCCCTCACCACCTCTTCCCACTGGACTGCTGATTGGACCAAATCTGATGCCATTTGTACTTAAAAGTCATCTTTCTTTCATTTAGAAAAATAAAAGTCATATCTGCTTTTTGATTTGCAAAATACTGACATGCAGCCAGCCCGAGCCAAAGCTGAGCTAATGTTATTGAAACCACAGGATGTGAAGGGAGACAAAGCTCATCTCAGAGTCAAGGTGAGGGAGAAAGTCAAGTTTGAAAAAGTCTCTCCTCCCTCACCAGCACGGCACTCCCAGGAGGAGCCCTGTTCCCTGTGCAAAGAGCAGGAGGGAAGCAATCCCTGTGATTCAGAAACTTTGCAGGGGCTCTCTTTTGATACATCCCTCCTGGAGCTCACTGAGGGTGGGTTCCCAGCCAGGGCACCTGCATCTCACCTGCTGCTCCCTGATCAAAGTTGAAACTCTGAACAGGCTTTGGAAGAGTGAACTCCAGCAGAGCCCCCAAGCCAGGCTCAACATTTTGCAAAACAACATCCAAAAGAGATCACTTAGCATTTGTTTGACTCTACCAATCAGCCAGAGCGCCACCATCCATGGGAGGTTTCTGGCAGAGTAATGAAATCTCTTGCATTCTTGAGCTACAAATTCTTTGCTCAAATACACCCTAGCATCAGCTCTGACATCTACAGCACAGCCATCCCCCTTTGCTGAAGAACACTGTCTGCAGCTCCTCATCAGGAGTTGTGGTTTTACACTTTAGACACCTTGCTTAGACAGCACATCAATAATCCACACCTCCTCTATTTTATCAAATGCATATCTCAAGCTGTCTACAAACCCTTACAGGAGTAGATTTCACAGCAGCCTGACAAGAAAGCAAATTCACAATTACTTCCAGTTAGGAAATTCTTGGGTAAACGCCCCAGGACATGTGGCATGTTCCATCCCATGTTGCTGTAACTTTCCAGCTCCCTCTCCAGCAAGCCTGGGAAGCAGGTACCGTGGCAGGAAAGTACAGGCTTCTCCTTTTGCATTGCCAAGTCATTCCTATTAACTGTTTCCAGGAATAACAAGACACTTGGCGTTTTCGGTCACAATGATTGATTTCTACAGGCTGCAGTGCAGTAAGCTTGCTTTTTCATCCAAAGTTTTGACAAACCCAAAGCCCTGTTTTTACATGAGATTCTGTCCTGACGCTACATGTTCCCACACACCCAAACCACCTGTGGGTGCTCTGGTCACCGTCCCAGTTTACACAGGCAGAAGAGGAGGTTTCTCACTGTAAACAGCACTGTACTCAACTGCTCTTTCCTCTTGCAGCATCAGCACCCACAAAGCTGAGAACTCTCTCTCCCAGTCTCACACCATCCCACCAATGCGTTCCTGGAGCCCTCCCAAAAAGTCCAGGCCACTTACGACTGATGGACGCTGCAGTTGTAGAAAACAAAATCCACGGAGGCAAATTTCTTCCCTGTCTCCTTGGATTTCAGGTAGAGCTTCACCACTCGCTTGTCCCCTGCAAGAAACCCAGGGAAAAAAAGATATCAGAAAGGACACAGTGCATGGTCCAGCATTCACACTGAGGCTTGTGGTGGGTTGGAGGGAGCTGGGCATCACCACTCAGTCCAGTTAATTAACAAAATCCTCCAGGAGAGGCAACAGAGTGTTCATCCACCCCCATTCAGACACCTAAGAGGCCAGCAGAACCCAAGTTCAGCTCTGAGCCCCTACAGCTAAACACAACCTGCTGGCATGGAAATTGGGGCCTCAGGTTATACTGAGCATGCTGAAGGAAGATTTAATAGTTTTGGGGTCAGGAGAATGTCTTAGACCCTATGGCCACATTTGCCCAGGAACAGTTCACAGATGGAAATAGGGCCAGGCTGCCCAGGAGTGGTCAGCAAGTAAAATTACAAAATGGTTTGGGTTGGAAGGGACCTGAAGAATTTTCTAGTTGCAAGCCCACTGCCATAGGCTGCATCCAAGCAGCTGTGTCCATAGCTTGGAGGAGACAAAAGTACCAGCCTCCCATGAGCAGCAATTCCTTCTCCTCCTATATCCTGAGAACCCAAGCGGGGCTCAGATCCCAAGACTGGGATCACTGTCATGGGAGAACTGTCCTCCTCCACGTCTGCTTTTGGGGTAATACACGGGACAACATTTGTCTCAGGCTTTTTTCCCACTCTGGGGCACAAGCTCACCGCGGCCCCTGGTGATGGGGATGACATCCTTGGCAGAGGGAGAGCTGCAGTAGATCTTCCCATCCTCAATGCGGCTCTCTGACTCGGTGAAGTCTTCAAAGGAGCAGTTGACTCCTGCAGAGAGGTCTGGGACATTCCAGGCCTGCAGGACCAGCTGGGGAGGAGAGGTAAGAGCATCAACACAGAGAACTAGGAAAATAGGCTCCTCTGTGTCTGCTACGTGTAAGTCTAGCCAACAGAAAATACCAAGGAGTGCAATCCCTCCCCCTCCCACCCACACATGGCAGGGAGACCTGCTCTGGGCTTTTGCAAGGGAGCCCCATCCATGCAACTCCCTGCTCAACCAAGGAGCACAGGTTCAAATGGGTTAAGAGCTGGAATGACTCACAGCCTCTGTCCTCTGCCCTTGACACACCACAAGCCGTTATGCCTCAGCTCTCTACACAGAACAAGAACAGTATCAGGACTGAAGTATGTTGCACAGAAAGGCAGAAAAGCACCCACTCCAGCAGAGGCAAGGAGGGGAAGAATCCACTTCTTCCTTCACAAAGTCATCCCCAGGGTCAGCAGTTCTCACTTTGCAAAACGCTTGCCTTATTTCTAATTTGAATTTTTCACAGCTTCCAGCCATTAGTTCTTGTTATGCTTTTCCTTGATAGATTAAAAAGCCCTTTAGTCCCTGATATTTGCTCCTTGTAAAGGCACTTATACTCTGTAATCAAGTCACCTCTTAATCTTCTTTTTGATAAGCTAAGCAGATTGAGCTCTGGAAGTCTCTCACTGCAAGGCATTTTCTTCAGCCTTCAACTCATTTACATGATGTTTACGGGAGTTTTTCAGTCCCTCCCTTTGAAAGCTGCACTCCAGCCCAAGCAGAGCATCCCCGTGTCATCCACCCCAGACCTCTGTGCAGGATCCTGCCATCGGTATGGAGATAATTACCCCAACAGAATGTGCTCCATTAAGCTCCTGGCTCCATCCCAGGAGCATCAAGAGCCTGCAGCGAGGGCTCAGCCGCAGCACCACTTTCCAGGACAACAGGTGAACCTCCATCCATGTTTAACTTTAGACTTGGCAACACCAAACCCCAATTTCTCTGCTAAACAGCTCGACTCAAACCCAACTGCTCTGAAGGAACTTCACCTGTACCATCCTCCAGTCCCAGCACCCCAGCAAGTCCCATCTGCAGTCATTTATCACATTTATCTCCACATTACCAAAGAACATTTACCCCTGCAGAAGTGCTTTCCAAACTGTTTCCATCCAATGTCAATTCCCCCCTGATGAGAACTTTTTGAGATCTGTCATGGAGCCAGTTCTTAATCCACTTAACATGTGCTTTATCAATATTGTATAATGCTAATTTTTAATCAGAACGTTGTGTTGTACCAAGTCAAAAGCCTTGTAGGAGCCTAAAGACATCACATCCCCACAGTCCTTCTTCTAATTCAAGTCATAAATTCACCAAAGAGCAAAATGGGGTTTGTCAGACACAAACCCACGTTGACTGGCATAAATTATATTCACATCCTTAAGTCATTATCAGGTGTATTCTGCACCTGTTCTTTTTCTTCTTTTAATGCTCAAGTAAAAGTAAGCAGTCTCTGGATATTTGGTCCTTTATGCATCTGAGAAAAAAAATGAGCACCTTTTCTGTTTCTGGGGCTTTTCTCAACATTTAGTTATTTATTACAAAGTCATATTATTACATACATCCCCAGGCCAACAAACTCCTTGGCCAACTTTTTAAGGATTCCTTAGTGCCAGATATCTAGACCTGGCAGTTTGTTGCTAGTATGTGCTGTTTCTTATTCTCTTCATAGTGTTAAAGGCCTGAAAAATACTTCAGGGAAGTGCCTCATCCTTTCTGCCTGCACAGAAAGAGAGCAGTGAGCTGAGCATCAAAGTCTCATACCAAAATATCTACTGCAGGCTGGAGTCAGAGACAGGCTATTGACCTAGAGTTAGATCGCTGGCCTATGAACAGCATTTCTGGTGGTTTTGCTGACATTATGGAGAAATATTTATTGCTCAGTTATGTCATTTCTGAATAATCATCAACTGGTTTACTATCTCCATCAATACGGAGTCAATGGCCCGCCCTCACCAATGCCTTGCACTTTGCTCTGCTTTGTCTCAGACCTCTCTTTCTCTTTTTCCCTATTCATGGTACAGTCATCAGAGAGCTCTAACTGCCTTCTCCGGGCCGTCTCCTCCAGAGGCTCAGGAGGTGGCTGGGGAGGAGTGTGGGGGAGCAGCGGTGCCTTACCGGGACCTCGGACATGGTGACCGAGATGTTCCTGGGCTGCACGGTGAGCTGGACGCACTGCTGCAGCTCGGAGGCGAAGCGCTGCGGCTCGTCCGCCCGCTCGCACCGGTCCTTGCGGGAGCAGCTGCAGGGGGATGAAAGCACACGGTGAGCAGGAGAATCCCTGGGGTCCTGCAGGGCTTTGGGCTGGCACCGTGGCAAACAGACCCTTTGGCATGTAAATGCCAAAAGTGTAGGGACCTCGGATGACCGAGGCCTGTCCCAGAGCTCTGCTCTCCTCTGAGACTTCAGGAGTGTTTGATACTCAGTTTTTGTTATTGGCACAAAAATGCTAAACCCAGGAGCCCATGGGCAGGATAAGCAGGCCCTGGCAGCAGCTTTACCATGCATGGATGCTCCTAAGCACAGCGTGGGCACCACAGGAGGGGATGTCTGACCCTTTGCACCATTCCATCTCTGAGCATTTTGTGGCCAAAGTCCAGGAGGGATGCCCCCAAGGAGACCAGCAGTGAGGATGGACACATTTTGTCAGCTGCAGGTCACTGGCACAGCTCCAGGGACAATCCTGCTGTACTCACATGTTGTGGAGGACACACCAGCCGCAGTGGGGGTCCCGGGAGCCCAGGCACAGCTCACAGCTCTCGTACTGCTCACAGCTTTCCACCGGCACACGCGTCACCTGGGGGAACAGGCAGGAGTGAAGGGCATCAGGCTGCTGTGCCCACACCTTGACATGGCAGAGGCAGACCCAGCACAGCCTCAGCCTGGCCTGCTAGTGGGAAGGCAGGAGAGGGAGCAGGCTGAGTCCCTGCCATCGCCCACTCCTCTCCCAGGCCCACGCAGCGCATTTGCAGGCAACACTCCACCCCAGAGAGACTTCTACTCCATACAAGCTCCTTTCATTGTTGCACCTATGCAGTATTTGAGAGTGGGCTGGGCCAACTCAGTTCTACATCCCAGTGCCAGACAGGCACCCCATGGCTGCTGCAGCCCTGCTCTGAAAGGGTTACCAGTCCTTTATTAATTGCTCCTCCAGATTTGATTAAAATCCCCTCATTCTCCAAGCCCTTCGAGCTCTGTTACAACTGTTCATTTAATTACTTTCCACCAGCACTCTGATAACACTGAGCGTACTAGGGAAGAGAGTGGGCTTTATTAAGGAGAGGGGAGGAGAAGAGGGGGGACAGGGAGGGGGTTCCTGCTTGCCTGCCACAAGAAATCTGCAGCACCAAGCAGCTGCCCTTGCCTGCTGTGCTTGTGCCTCAGTTTCCCCACTGCTCCCAAGGGGCAGCACTCACTCATTAATTAAAATTTGCAAACTTCTCTACTGAAGGCTAAACCTGGGGTGTTCTCCCTCCAAACAGCACAGCAGAGCACAGGCTCAGCATGATGTCTACGGGGCTGGGATACTCTGGCCGACTTGTCCCCCTGGGGTGCTGAGGACATGTATAATGTTCCCATTTGTTTGTCCCTGAATTGCTTCAGGCAGGTGGTGGCAGAGGGTACCCCCCAAGCAGATCCTGCACAGACAAGTGTCAGGTCCCAGCAACTGTGGTGGTCCCTGGAGGAGATCCCCAGTCCAGATCAATGCAACTGCCCCCTTGGCATCAACTCCTCCAACATCTGCCCCGCAGAGGGGAAGTTCAGCTGAGCAAGCTCTGGGACAGAAACAGCCAGGGATGGAAACACAGCCCAGGACAGCTGCATGGAGGAGCCCAAATGCAAGTTCTGCCCCACCTGGAAAGCCGCATGTTTCCTGCAGCAGAGCAGAAACCAGAAACAGCCACTGGGAGGAGGGGGAAAAGAGCTCTGCTGTCCCCTCAGGACTGTCTAGACAAACCTACATTCCTGCTCCAGCATCCTTTCCCCTCCCAAGCCCTCGGGCTGGTGGCCAGGAGACTCTGAGGCTCCCAGCTCTGCTTGCAGTGCAGCTCACACGCATGCACCCCTGGCTGGGCAGAGGAGCAGAGGTGCTGGGAGACGCAGGCACAGCACCCCCCAGCACGGCCACCCTGTGTCACCTACCAGGCCTGGTGTGCTGACACCAGATCCAGAAAGTGTCACCACCATGACAGGAACCCGCTTCACTCCCTCCAATTCAGCCCTTGGATAGATGAACTCACTCCAGCAGCCCTCCCACAGGTCATGGATCAAGTAAATGCTCACTAAGCAACCAAAACTTCCTATCATGTGCCCGGACCACGCTGCCAGGATGACAGCACCAGATCCAGATTAAGTCTGTACTCAGTTAGCTCAGCACAAGAGAGGCAGGGACCAAGGAGTGCACACCAGGAGCCTAGGGATGCACCAGTCCTATGTCCCCTCTGCCCTGTCATGCAAAAACAACTGCTCCAGAGGACAAAAAGTTGCTCAGAGCAAGAGCTCCAGCTGACCTGCAAAACCCTTGCTCAGGAGGGGACGGGGAAAACAGGGAGGAGGTTTATGGCCAGCCACTCACAGCAAAGAAGGGTCAGGAAGCCCTTGGTCCCCAGGGACCATGGGAATTTCAAGCAGCTGCTGCTAACAATTAAAGCCTCAGGACAGTGTTTCTGCAGGGAGAAGCAGGGAGGAGCTGCCCCAGGATCCCCAGGCAGCTCCAATCCCAGGAAGAAAAGGGCAGACCCTCCTAGAGAGCTGCCTAAGAGGCTTCCCAGCACACAGGACTGTAGATTAGGACTGCAGTGTGGGCTGCCAAGTCAGGGGAGCAGAGGACTGCTGACCCCTCCCCTTACCTGTTTCTCAGTCATGGCATAGATGTGCTGACGGTCAGGGCTCAGCACCAGGTCTCGCAGGATGGAGCTGCCTTCGTGGGCCACAACATTCTCATACTGCAGAGCTTGGTGCTTCCTCTCGGCTGGCAAGTCCACGAGGATCTGTGGGGAGAGCAAGGGGGGATGAGCATGATCCCTCACACACCTGAGCCCCCACCCAGGATACAGAATGTGCTCCATTAGGGACACCACCCCTCCATCCCACACCAATGTGGTGACTCTACAGCACAGCAAAATATCAGCTGCTCTGCAAGCATTCCAACCCTTTCCAGAAGACCAAACTGCAATGCCTCCTTTGCTTTACTACATGTGTCTGCTGCATTAGCACCACATTCATGCTGATGGCATTCATCTCTCTCCAGGGCGGGAAGACACATCCCTGGTTCTCACATTGCACGCCACTATGTGCTGCTGCTCAGCCCCAAAGCCCCTCCAAGTTGTAGCATGGAGCAGGTGAGTCCCCAGTTTGCAGCCAAGCACCAAAGCCCATCCTGCCCCAGCAGCTGGCACATCACAGCTCCGAGCCCTGCCAGGCAGTACGCTGCAGCACACGCAGGCTCGGCTCCCCCGGCCCATCCATCAGAGGAAACACTTGGACTCGTGACCAGGGAAGTCAAGAGGGTCTCAAGGAAGTTGGAGGTCAACAGAAGTTCAGAAAGAGCCTTTGTTCCCTGAGCAGGAACATGGTGAAGGCTTTAATCTCCTTATGGCTCACAATTACCTTAAGCTCTTCCTAAGCACACCCTGGCAATCAGCACATCAGGAGGCACCGTGAGGCTGGAGGCACACACCACACAGGGCTCTGCCACCCAGCATACCCTGACGGGCACCTCCATGAGCCAGAGGCACATCAGGCTCATACCATTACTTGTGATACCCCAGATTCTGGCTGACCCTGGCATGGGACAGCCTCAAGGGGGACAGTGCCAGAGAAATGCCCAGAGAATGGGATGGGATGGGATGGGATGGGATGGGATGGGATGGGATGGGATGGGATGGGATGGGAACCCCAGCACAGCCTGAAGGGCCTGCCCAGGGTGATTCACAAATCCAGCAGGGAGAGATCCCCTCTTTGGGAGCCCCCTGGCTTTTCCCAGCACAGCTGATCCCTGTTTTTATGAACTCCCTGACTGAGGCTCTGAGGAGCTGCTTGATGCATCCCGAGCTGGAGTTTGGTGCCAGNGATGGGATGGGATGGGAGCCACACCGGCCATACATTCTGCAAAAATCCCAGCGGTAGGCAGTGAAGCCTCATGCCCAGGAAGATGGAGCAAACTCTACCTGTGATCAACTCCACACTGGTGCTGGCACACACAGAGACCTGGTCCAGCACCTCCATCTGCAAGACTCAGGATTCCCCCCCCACAGGAGAGGGGCAAATTGGCTGTTTGGAAGCACCCCCTCCAAATACATCCCACAGCCCTGCCTCGATTATCACACTCCCACAGCCGAGCACCACCCCTTGTGCCCCCATGGCAGCCACCTCAGCATCCCGGCCACCTTGCCCCCTCCTGCAGTAAATTGCTGCCAGCATTTGCACAGTTCCCAATCAGGAGGCTACGGGCCGGGAAAGCAGGATCCCGGTGTGCAGCTGATTAGCATGGAAATGTATGCGGCTCACAAACAAACCGGGGCCCGTTTAATTAGAGCGGCGCCTTTGATTCACTGCCAGCCTCCTGCATGCACCAGCCCTGGATTATTTTTAGGCAGTTTTACAAAACAAATGTATTTAATTAAGAAAGAGACCCCTGAGCAACCAGAAAGAGATGAGTCCTGCACAGCAGTCAGCAAAGGGGCCGCCCTCTCCCCAGGGATGTGACAACTGGGCTGGCAGTGCCAGGCTTACTCTTGGGAGCTCACCACACAGCCAAAATCCCCCTGCAATTCCTTCCACAGGACTGAAGAGCCTTGACCATAACCCAAAAAGGCACTCTCCTTCTCAGCATCCTTTGCTAAACCCCTACACAGTCTCTGCTCCCGATCAGCCCCACACTTGGTACCACTGTATCCTGGGGAACCCAGAGGTGCTAAAGCCTCTGTCTGCCTTTCTTGCAGGGCTATCTTTCTGCCAGGAAAGGCCCAGGACCATGTCTGTTCCTACTCCAAACAGATCACAGGAGGTCAAGACCCCGACAGCTGTAGTACAGGGCCATGTGGCACCCCTGCCCAGCAGTGTCTCTTGCTCAGTGGTACCCAGCATCACCCTGCCTGCCCACATCTCCTCACAGCTTCTCCCCCACAAAGTCCTTCCCAAGCCAGCTCTCTGGAGGAGAGTAACAGGGAGCACCCCTTCCACTCCCCAGCAAGGCACCCTCTCCCCACCTCCCTATGGCAAAGTGACAAACGCACCTTTCCAATCCTTTTATGGGTCGCAGTTGCGGCACAGAATAATCGATACGGTTTTACCCTGGTTCTAAAATAGATCTACGGCTGGATGTCGCGCTGGCAGTAATTTTTAACTAGCGGGGTAATTTCCCCATTACATTATTGCACTGTGCAGTGCTGGGAAAGAGATGTATTAAAAAAACAACAGACATGAAGCACTTCCAGTTAATTTGAGGCTCCAGAAAGAACCTAAAAATACTCTCAGTAGTCAAACGGGGCTGGAATCCAGCCTGACACACGTCAGGATGTTCTAGTGGGGCCACGCACACATAAGAACCCTTCTCTCTAGCATCATTCCCCCTGTTAAGGATAATCTGTAGGTGTGTTTGGGAATCACGAAAATGGAATTTGGAAGACTTGGTAATCAAGATGTTTTCTGGTTGGCCAAAGTGCAGGGTACAGAGGGAGATTGTGAGTTAGCTCATGGTAGGAAAATGCATCCTAACACTCCTCTGCAGCATGAAGAGATCATAGAATCATAGAAAGGTTTGGGTGGAAGGAAGCTTATAGATCATCTAGTTCTAACACCTCTGTTCCAACTCCCTGGTTCCATTACACCAGGTTGCTCAAAGCCCCATCCAACCTGGCTTGAACTCCTGGGGATGGGGCATCCACAACTTCCAAGAGCAACCTCTGTGAGCAGATAGGCTCCAGACTTCTCCCACGCCAAGCAGGACGCAACTGCTCAGAGCACCCACTGCTGTGCAGACAGAGGAGGGAACCCACATCAGGGCCCTTGCAGCAGAATCAGCCTAACAGAACCTCCCCACCCTGGCCAGCAGGATAAGGATGGGCTGTTTGGACTATAGCATGGTGGAGCAGCACAAGGAATGCACAAGGAGCCTCCCATCTCTTACAGACTCTGGAAAGGGCCACTTTCCTCCCACTCCCTGCACCCGCAGCATAGCTGGGAGCAGGGAAAGGGGGAGAGGAAAGGGGGAGAGTAAGTTTAATCAGAGCAGACCCCCTCAGAAACACACTCCTTCCTGCCCTCCCTGGCTGCCTTCCCACCCAGGGGAAAAGACATTTACCATAAATAAATAAATAAATAAACATATTAACCTTTCTCCTCATCCTGACGCTGATATAATTACCCAATACTAATAATTACTCACACTAATTTCTTGCTCAGGATTCCTGCCCTCACTCCTGCCTGCCTCAGGCTGACTTCAGGCAGCAGCTCGGCAGTGGTGCCTCCTCCCAGGAGCTGCAGGAGCCCCAAGGGGCAACCAGCTCCTGGGGCTGTGCTGAGGCACAGGAGCAGGAGTGAGGGTTGGCTTGAAGAGCTGCTGCCTTGTTAAGCACATGGGAATGACCAGAGGCATGAAATTATAAACTCCTTGCTTGGGTGAATCATCTCAAAGCAAGCCCAGGGGCTGCTCTGCCAGAAACGCATGAGCACACCCTCCCCACTCAAACAACGAGCCCACCCCCATGGGGCCAGCACCCAGCATAACTTCACTCCAAGAGGGGTTTAAGACCTGCACCCCCAGAAGCTGAGAACTCTGTCAAAGGAAGGATGAGGGAAAGGATTGGGGGCAACACTCCAAGCCCTGGCAATGAGTGACACTCCAACCCCATTGTAATGAGTGACTGCACACTGCACATATGCAAAGTCCTCTCCCAAGAGACCCAGAGAGGCTTCCTGGGGATGGCTTTGTCTTGGCTGGAGAAAGGAGTTGCCATCCCATACAAGGCTTTGGGGGAGGCAAGCACGGTCACCTTGCTAACAGTTCCTTCCATGGCATCGCACTTCTCCCCTGGGCAAGGTGCCCTTCAGGCTTGTCCAGGTGAGGAGGTACTGCCCCACTGCCATAAGCACTGCTGATCAGCCCACCACCAGGAGAAAAATCCCCCAACATCCTTACGGTACCAGCAATGGGCACGAGGCAGAGGAGCATCTCCCCAGAACCAACTTTTGGATATACAGGCAATGAGAGGAACGTGGGGCAGCAGCTACGACCTGGCACCCACCCAACGCTGGCAGCGGGTCCAGAGGATGGCACTGGGGGACAGTCTGGGCCAGGGACACCAGGCAGAGAGGGAGGAAGCACAGCTGGAGAGGGAAGGCAGCTGCAGACACGCCAAGACTGGTTTTGGATTTAACACATGCCAGCAGAGTTCTGTGCAGGGTCTGGGAGGTGTTTGGGCAGGCCACAGGCTCCTCACAGGACCGAAAGCACATTTTTGGGAGCCTACAGAGAAGGTGCCCAAGAGACCTGATCTTGCAGGGGACACCCCTAAGCCCAGCACCAGGAAGAGGAGGCTCTTCACTGCCCCACAGCCAGTCCTCCCATGGGCCCTCCCACCCCAGCCTTACACCTCCCCACCTCCAGGCTCTCAAGCCTCCACCCTGAGTCCCAAGCGGTCCCCCGCAGACCCCTCCTCCGGGCAGGAGAAGTGCTCAGCCAGGCTTTGTACTCTTATCTGTGCAGGGCTGTGATTAATTCGCAGCGGCTGGCAGCAGCAACAAGAGGAGGGCGCTTTTGCCCGCCTGCCACACTTCAAAGGCAGGGACTTATCTGCCTGAAACACACTCCGAAGCCTTTTCACGGGGACCCTTTCCAGTTCCACGGGGCTCGCACGGTACTGACAGGCAACGTGAAAGAAAGGCTTATTTATGGGAGTGCATTTCAAAGCCTCCCCTCTTCCCTCTCAACACACGCCGAGGGAAGCAGAGAGGTCCCCAGCCCCAAGGATCTCCACTGGGGACAGAGATTAAACAGGCAGAGACAAGACACGGCTGTGAGGAGAGGATGCTGGAAAGAGAACTCTGCCCTACCTGTGCCCATGTCCTGGTCCCCTCCTGCCCTGTCATCTTACCAGTGAGCAGCCCGGTAGCACATCACTGAGCTGGGAGGAGGAAGATGCATTGTCATGGGTGGAGGGCAGAGTGCAGCCCCTGCAGTGAAATCTTCCCCTCTCAAGGCCATTGGTGCTCACAGCTCAGGCACCATGGAAGCCCCAGGCTCCCACACCCAAATCAGCAGGCGCACATGTCCCCTCCTTGAGAGCAGGGCCATGTGAACATCCACAGCATTCTGCTTTGATTTTGGCACCACCCACCCAAAAGGCATGGGAGAGGCCAAACATAACCAGAAGAGGAAGAGGTCTTGGCAAAGCTGCCCCCACAAGCCAGGGCACCTAGGGCCACCTCCCAGAGGCAACAGAGGGCCTATGCAGCCTGGACACAGCGGGCAGAGGTGACAGCTGCTGCATAGTGTCACACAACACCACGCTGACAATCCTACAGCTGGAAAAGGCTCATCCCATGTCCAGGCAGGGGGGCTCACAGGGAAAGGGATGGCCTTGGGGGGTCAGCCTGCCCAGCCCCTCTTGGCACATGGCCTGGGATCACCCCAAGGCAGTAAGACAGTGTGGGGACAGGGACACCAGCTGCTCCTCCACATGCCTTTCCCCAGGACAAGCAGCTGCCATGCACACGCCCCTCTCCAGTTTCCAAAGGAAGGGAAAGGGTTTAAATTAAATTTCTGGATCAGCTGCTCCAAGGAAACACACTCTCTTCTTCTCTTCACTCAAAAAGGTGGCCAAAAAGGCAGGGACAGGAGCAGCTGCAGGGCCATAACATCATCTGTCCCATGGACACAGCCTTGGGAGCTGGGCACTGCTGGAGAGGGGGACACTGGCATGCTGGGGGTCAAGAGCAGGGAGGTCAAGGCAGTGGATCCTGCTGCCTCCCACTGTATTGTCAGATTACCAAACTTTGGTGTCCAGGATGGTGAGGATTTGCCTCTGGCTTTGCTCAAATTACCAGGAAATTGCCATTAGGAAAGCCTCAGCCACATTTTACCAGGGCTAACCCTACAGGTGCTCTGTGCCAAGGGGCAGGAGCTGGACACCCAGGGGAAGGGGAGGGACAGCCAGCAGCAGGGCCACGGGCAGGGCTGTGGGGAAGTATCTTGCAGGGGCTTGTCCCAGGATTGATGACAGGATGGGCCCCACAGAAACATCCCAGCTATGAGAGGCAGGCTGGCAGCCGACACCCCGGCTCCCACAGCTCCCCCAGCCACCTGGCCGGCCACCTTCCCGGCCATCCCGCCAGCTGCCGGCGCAGGAATGCACCAGGATCAGACACACCTCCCACCGCACCAGGATCAGACACACCTCCCACCGCACCAGGATCAGACACACCTCCCACCGCACCAGGATCAGACACACCTCCTGCCCTACCGGCAGGCAGCCCAGGCTGCTCCAGTCTGGCAGAGCTGGGTTCTGTCCTCTTGACCTCCTCTGCAAGAAAAGTTTCACTGATTGCTCACACAGGGCTGGGATGCTCCTGCCCCATCACTAACCTGCCGAGAAGCAAGGAAACCTGCCCGATTCCATTCAGTGAAACCCATTCACTTGATAAAGATGAGTACAAGCCAGGCTTTTGTCCTGGGCCCAACATCACCCTGAGTTGGAGAATACTGGGACTTTAATCATATTGGTACAATAAAGCAAAAAATAAAGTAGATACTTAATCTAAATCAATGTTCAAATGCTCAGCAACAAATCTGGCACCTCACCAACACTGGCAGATGTGACACAGGTTTCAAAGCACGTGTTACTGCCAGTGTGCCATCTCCAGGCAGGATCCTGAGCTTGGCCATGCGGGCTGAGGACAGACACACTCACTGCCTCTCTCAGAGGTAGGGTGGGAACTGGGTGGAGCACTGGGGTTTGCCATAGGAAAAAGAAGAAAGAAGGAGGCAGGGCAGCAACCCTGCCCAGCAGGCCCCCAAAACGCAGCTACACCTTCCCCAAAACTTCTCAACCGCCTTTTCCTTTCATTTAAACTCATTTCCATCTTTTGCTCTTGTTCAGCCACCCACACAAGTGGTGCTCCACCATGCTAAGTGGGCTCAGCAGAGCCAGTTACACCGGCACCAGCCCACACGGCACAGCATAGGACTGACCAGCTCCATGCTCACCATCTGCAAACCTTCCCAAAATCTCTCCCAATCAGGTCTGCCAGCATTGCTCCATCAGCAGGATGGGAAGTACAGCTCAACACGCTGTTCCAGCAATTTTGACAGAATAAAGACACTGTCAGAAAAATCCTTCCCATCTTTCTGTACCAAAACTGAACTGCTGGAAAGAGGGAGCAAGTGCCAGGATAATGCCTAGGAGAAGCACCTTTGGCAGAGTCCAACCCAGGTGCAGGAGGGACTGATGGATGCTGAAGTCACAATGAAGTGGTAGGAGGAATTACAGGCTCCCACTGGGAGCCACACAATGTGATGGGTTAAGGCAGTTGCCTCACTCTCATCTCAAATAAAGCCCTAGGTCCCATCCCCATCCCTGCCAGCCCCACACCCCACAGCAGCTCTGGCAGTCTTGAGCCATTGATTTCTCAGCTTTGCCCTTCAAAACCCTCTTGGCTCAGAGCCCAGTTCATATCGTCTAGTCACTCAGGAGCAAAATATCTCTATTATTATTGCAATTATTTCCCAATCAGCACTGCTCAGGGCTGAGGCGGTCAGAGGGGGCCCCCAACAAGCAAATCAATGGGCAGGCGCTGCCCTGGGGCTGCTGGGGACTGGGCAGGAAGCACTGGCAGCTGTAGACTGGCACAAGGGAAGGGGGATGGGGGACCCCAGGGACCCCTCCATGTGATGCTATGACCTGGCAAGGTGGCAGTCTGTACTGACACTCGGCCAAGCAACAGTGATGCAACTTAACCTCTGCACAGAGCGTGCCTGCAGCCACCAACCCTGCACGATCTGGATGCCTCGCAAAGGCTCTGCCTCCCAGGCTAAAGAGAACTGACAGGAATTCCAGGGTGTCCCTGGGGGCAGCATTGCAGCTGCCACAGCATCAATTCCCTGGAGAGGGAGCGACAGAGAGCCCCAAAACTATGCCTCAGTTATGCACAGTGCCTGTGCCCATTCCAGCAAAAATATCCAGTGAAACCCCAGCACCACATCCCACCAAAGAAATGCCCCCTGCAAGGGAGAGGAGCACAGGAGGGTAAGAGAATCCTGCTTTTTCTCAAGCCTTGGGAAGAATGGAGGGAGCTCTGAAGGTAGGAAAGCCCAGTAACAGAGGGAGAAGGAATTTTAGCCTTGCAAAATGGAAGGTAAGGGCAGGAAAAGCACAAAGCAAAATGTGACAGGGATCTCCTCTCTGCATCCCACTGCTCTTCTACATGTAAAAATAAAGCCCTGGGTAGCAGCAGTGAAGGGCAGAGCACATCACAGAAATACTGGATTATTTTTTCTTCTGTTCATTAATTACTGTAGGCATCCCAAGAGTCCCAGCAGGCCCCAGGCATGAAAGGCATGAATGAAGCCATGGCAATGTGTCACCCTCCCAGCTCCCACAGGACTCAGACTGCACGTGATCAGCCTGGGGCAAGTTAATACCTAAACCTTCCAGAGAAGGCCCTGGGAAGAAAGCTCTCACCTGAAGGACTCAATACTAAGTTTTCAAGACAAAAGCCATCTCTCCCACTGCCAAGGCACTGGCTCCTCCAGAGATCCCATGGGGACCAGCCCAAACCCATGACTACTGGTCCCCCCTGACACACAGCCCATCACAGCAAGCAGAGCAGACCCAGCCTCTCCATAGCATAGAATCTGCTATTTATTCTGCAAATCCAAATTATTTACCTCTTAATGATGCTGCTCAGCTTAACAGGGCAGCATCAACCTTCTCTCCTGAGCTTCCCTCAGCTTCTGCCCAGATATGCAACCAGACCAAGATAACTCCAACAGGAGTGACAAAGGCCTGTCCCACCACTCTCACTGTCTCACTGTCCTGTCCACTTAGGACACGGAGCAAGGATCAGGTAAAGTCTCTGCCTATGGCCGGGGGCTCAAAGCCTTGCTGCCTGAGAACAGGAATGGGGACCACCCCATTTCAAGGAAAAAAAGCAGGGAGGGGGTAACAGGCCATCACCAGGGACATATCAGGGAGGAAGTATGAGCCCCCAGAGCTGCAGCACAGCTGGAGATCAGCTGGATCCCTCCTCCCCTCTCTGCTCCAGGAAAATAGCTGTTTCCTTCCTGGTCCCTAAACAACACAGCATGGAGAGAAGAGCTGCCTGAGGACTAGGCAGGGGGCTGCAAACAGAAGAGCCAGTGGTAGGAAAAGCCCAGAGAGTGGAGGCTGTAGAGGTACACACGTCAGAGTGGGATCTGTTTCAGGGTACTCCCCCTGGCCAGCTCCCCTCCCACCCCAGTGCCCACGCCAGCAGCCCCACACAGACTCAGCACCAGTCAAACCCTGTTTCAGTGGGGCTGCCTGCACAGGCACATGGCTCATGTCTGGACTTACCCATGCATCAGACTCCAACACCTTCTGCACCCCCATCTCACCCCCCACTCATTCAGCTCCAACCACATAAGTGCACTATTTCCACGGCATGAGAGCCAAAAGCCATTTCCTGCAGCAAGGTGACTATAATAGGAACAAAATCCACTGCACATTCACCTCCACACAGGGAGAAGGACAACACCATGGCATGGGGGGGTCAGCTTCACCCGTTTAACACCAGCTTTGATCCCTTCCTACCCATCAGTCCTCTTTTTACTGCAGCTCTGGGCTGTCCTGGTGTTTTATCTCCATGGACAAATCACACCAGACTGCCCGGGAGAAGCTGATAAGCAATAAACAATCAGGGTCTAAATATCACAGGGCACAGTGACATTAAATATTAAGAGCCAGCACAGGCAGCAGGTCTAGGCATGCAGAATCTCTTATAGATTCAATGACAAATCATACATTACATGATGGACTCCATGAGAATGCCAGCCATGTCATCAGGAGAAGACAGAAAGTTACAGCCACCCTTTTTTTTAACCTTTTCTGATCAACAACTCCACTATCAACATGCTACGATCAAAACTCCAGGCCCTGCCTTTCCTCATAAAACAGTTCCTGCTCCAAACACAAACACTTTCAAGATTAGAGAAGAAATCCTCCAACATTCCATGGCCAGTGATCCTGGTGATAACAGCCAGCTAAGCCTGGCTTCACACTGAGCACACCAGAGTGACTGCAAATATTTTGCCTGCAATAGACTTAGACCCTCTCACTCACTCCAGCTTGAGCTCTCAATGCTTAATTCCCTGACCTTCTTTTTTGTTCACATTTTAAAATTTCATCCCCATAATCCAAACTTCTGACCCTCCTACACCATTTCCAACACAGAGAGCCACATCCCTGGCTACACTAGACCCTTCTATACACTTCTAAAAAGCCAAGGGAAAGCTATGGGGCCATGGCTCCCCATCATGCAGAACCCAGAGCAAAGAAAACCACTTGTCTGCAGTGGGCTCCCTGTTCAAAACCAGGATGGAAATTAGACCCTTCAATCTGTGCATTGGAGCAATTTTGGAGGAGAGATTGAGAAGATTTAAATATAGAGATTGCTTTCCCTAAGGATGCTGCTCAAGATATTTAAGAGCTCAGGTTTTACACAGCGTGGATTTCCTTTGGAACCGATGCAGAACTCCCTGTTCTGCTTCTGCAGGCAGCAATCCCTTCTGCAGGCTCTTGGGGAACACAGGGTCCTGTTGGCCAACACAGAGCCCTCCACTGACCACAGGGTGGTGTGGCCTCGTTTTACTCAGGGGCATAGAATGGGGCACAGGGGGCCTGGAGCCCACCCTGAGCTTTCCAGGTGTGTGTGATAGCACTCGGCCACAAATCACTGAGACCTCAGCTCTTGCAGGTCTGTGCAATGGGAAATGAAGAGTCTGTCTCCTTAAATGCCTCCTCCTGGGAATGCAGGGCTGCTCTCTGAAAGCACAGCTCTGGCTAAGACCAGACCAGACCACATGCCACATTCAAAACTAAGTTCTCAGAGGATCTTCAAGGAACACCTCCCACCCTCTCCACCATTCCCAGCACTTACAGGAGATCTCAAGTGGAGCTGCTACCCACAAGGACTTGCCAGCACCTTGGTCACGGAGCATTCCCACATAGGAATGCAGTTGACACTTGGCAGCCTGGAGAGAGCTGGGCTGGGGTCAAGAAGAGCTGGACCTTACCAGCCTGGTGCAGGAGGGAAGGGAGATGGGCGCAGGCAGACAGCGCCCAGATAAACAGTTTTATCCCGAGATGCAACCCTGGCAGACACCCATCACATGCCTGAGTATCTGTAAAGGGAGGCCAAGGGGTGGGAAATGATGTTAATTAAAGTTTTAATTACTGTAACCAAACGAGTAGTATAATTACTTTATTCTCACAGAGACTTCAAACTGATTAAGGACCACGTGCACAATCTTTGGGTTGATGCGGTTTTTAATTAAACACGCCATCGAAGATGGTGAGGGGTGGGCAGGATGATGGCTCAGCCCTTCCTGGACCTTCAGGGACCTCATGTGAGGAGGGAGGCCAGGCTGGCAGAGACATGTGGGTCAGCTGCAACCAATGCCAAAGGCAGCTGCTCTGGGAAGACTGAAGCTGCAGGGTGCACACCGGTGTCTTGCAGGAATAGCTCCTCTCCTCTACATCAGCCCTCAGCTTCATATTCCCCCAAAACATCTACCTTTACAAACATTTCCAAAACAGCCCCACATGGGCACTGAAAATATTAATAAACTGGCGCTGCCAACTGGAGGGAATGATTAAAAAACAATTTTGCAAAGGTATCCTTTTCAAATAATAATAATACTAAAAGACAAAGCAGTAGAAATTAAATTCCCAGTCCCCTACCTCAAATAAATAGTATCAGAATTTGAAATGAGACATAATTACCCCGGCAAGGTTAAAGCCGCTAATGCACACGGAATACAGAATCACCATCCATCATAATCATATCTCATATCGCAGCCATTATTTATAATTAGGAGGCACAGTTTAAAAAACACATAAAGACGCCCATGCAATGCAGTAATTCTTCTGTTATTGTTCCTGGAGGCCCAATCCTGCTCCCATTTCTGGAGTTCAGGATCAGGCAAAAGTAATTCCCTAAAAGTCATTCCCAAAGATCTCCTCTCATGGGAGGGGAACCCACCCCAGCCCACCCACAAGCCACGCT
>VYXF01007695.1:554402-566525 GCA_013397295.1 Polioptila caerulea
CCCAGCCCACCCACAAGCCACGCTGGCAGCAGTAGGGCACATCCAGGCTGCACTGCATTCCTCACAGCCATTTCAAACCCAAGTGGGCTCACAAAGCATCCAGACATGAGCTCACAATTTTTTTCCCCAAATGTCAGTGCAGGAAGAGTGGAGCTGAGCAGACAGTGGAGGCACAGCCTGGCTCAGCAAGGCAGAGACATGCAGGCCTGGCGGGCTTTGCCTGGGCTTTCTCCTCAGAAACCTGGGTGGCTGGGGGTTTTTTTACCTATTTTCAAAACCACAGAACGAGTTATAGCAAGAGCTGGGAAAACCAAAAGCTAACCCCAGAGCTGCTGAAAGCTGCCCTCCTTTGAAGCATGGGCTTTGCAGTCTGCCCCCGTGCCCCAGTGAAATATTAACAAGCTTCCGGTGAAGCAGGAGGAAATTACGCTTAATATATTCTGGGGAAGTCCGCAGACAGCAGTGCCTAAGCAGCAGAGCCTGGCTCTAGAGGGACCTGCCTCCAAATCCCCTCTCCTGCCAGCAAGGAGGAGCAGCCAGTCAGCAGCCCTGCAGGGATGTGCAGCAGCTCCATCGCACACACAGGCACTGAGCAAAGCCTTACACAGAAAAGCACAAAGCCCTTGCTCAGAAAAGCACAAACCCATGGACATGGTGGGGTACACAGCTGGCTCTGAGCCCCTGGAGTCTGGGAAAAGTGGATTTACACCCTTTGATGACAAAATAGAAAGCAACAGTGGTTGGAGACAGCGCCCTGGGGACATAGAGCCACCATGGCAGAGGTGACAGCAAAAGCCCAGGTATAAGGTCACAGGAATGAAAGATGCATGAATATATGGGTGCAAATCTAAGGTACAGCGTTTTTGTGGATGGAAAAGCAAGCTGGGATAAGGACAGGGAAGAGCTGAGGCACAAGTCTCAGACTCAAGCAGACCCAAGAAGGAGCTCAACCTTCAGCAAGCCAAAGCCAGCTCTCCCCACCAGTCTCATGACTCTTACTCACAGCAGAGCTGCACTTTCTCAGAAGTTTCATTAAGCTGTAAAACAAGAAAAAAATAACAAGGAAGGAAAAAAAAAAAAAAGGCTTGCAGATGCACATACAAACACACAGCCCCCAGAACCCAGGAAACACTTTTCAAAATAAAGTTGCCATAAAGTCAGCAAAACCTCAGCAAAGTTTTCAGCCCAGGTCCCATTACTGGGAGTGCTGTGCTCCTGCAGCACAAGAGGATAAGAGGCACATGGAGTAGATGGAAAGAGGGCACAGCCTGAAAGAGGGGCTCTGTGTAGAGTAGCACTGCCCCATTGTCACCATGAAATGGGGGGAATAAGCCTTTTTGGGGTTCAGACACTGTGCCCACCTGGCCATCAGCTCTCTGGGGCAGGTTGTCTTCTTGCATGGTGAGTCCCAGCCTATGCACCTCATTGTGAGTGAGGACTGACCTCCAGGGCTGCACACAGGGGATGTAGGGCACCTCTTGGGCCTGCCCTGAGCATTTTCCAGCCAGTGTATCACCCAGCATGCCAGGGACCTGCAGGCTTGCAGGAATCAGTAAGTTTGGGGAAGACCACTTTGGGAATGCCAGAGAGGGGACAGTCCCCACAAGACTATGGAGGAAGAATACTGCAAAGTCAAAGGAGAGTGGGTCATCCCCCTGCAGCCAGTGCTTCCCCGAGCCCTGAAATGGTCATCAGTAGATCACCGGGCTCTGTCTGACATCCTTCAGCCATTTCAGCCCCGACAGCACAAACCAGAAGGAATTTTAACATCAGTGGAGGCTGAGTTTACTGCAAGCAGAAGAAGCGGAGAGAGGAGGAGGTGCTTTGCAGGCTTGGGCAGAGGATCACTATTTGCCCATCCAAGTGCTGAAAACTAATCCCCCCTTCCCCCTTTTTATCCCATTGAAAACTTGACAGAACCTCCTAGCGCTTTGCAGTTGAAATTGGCAGGTCTTAAATTAATTGACTGCAATTTTACACAACAACATGTTTAGCTGTGAGCTGGCCTGCGGCCCGCTTGGCTCGCCACCGCTCCCCAGACACTTTTCAAGCAACCTCCAAAACTTCATAACACATCGAAGGCGAGGCGAGCAGGCTGCCAACGTGACCCTCTGCCTGCCAAAAGCCAGCCCTGCCTCCCCTCGCCCCTACCCCGACCCTGCTCCAACTCCTCCGGTGTTTTCCCCCACTCTCGTTAATGGCTCGTTAAATTATTCTTGTCATCTCCGAGGATTTTTGCTCCTCCAAACGCTGAGGAGCACGGGGCGGGCTGGGTTACAGGCCCGCTGCTTTACCATGGAAACGGCAGCCATGGGACCAATGCACGCAACAGGAGTGAGAAAAGTCAGGGTGTTGTTCTTATTTCAATCCACCCTGACGCATTCCTGTTCTGCTTAATACCTCGAAGGACAAAACCCAAAGCAAAAGATGATGATGCAGTGGCAGGTTTGTGATGTCCCCATCCAGGACTGAGTACTTGGGGTAAAGTAAAAATACACAAGCCTAGCGCCCAGGAGCAAGAAGATGCCTGCAACCCACCTCCCACTCACCCAAAAAAGCACCATGCTCCTCTTAGGAGAGGGTCTGGGGGGGCACCATGCCTCATGTGCAGCCTGCCTGCAACCCAGCCCCCAGAACCAGGGCTGGTCCCGGCCCGAGGTGTCCCAGCCTTTCTGCCGGCTCCCGCGAGATGCTGCTGCTGCCTCGACCGAGCGCCCCAGTGATGAGTCAGCTCCCAACCCTCATGCAATCCATCCCCAGAGCCGGGCGGCTTTCCAGGGCATGTCCACAGCAGGAGAGGCGCGCTCTCGCTCTCTCTGCACTGCTGGGTCGAGAGCTGGAGGAGGAGAGGGGAGTATTGCTCCGGCTCTGCCGAGGACTTGGGTCGAGCAGCTGATGCTCTGTGAAAGCCAAACTGGGGGTGGGTTGTTTGTGTGATTTCATTGCTTGAACAAACAGAAACATCCTGTATGTGATTAAGAGCCTTTATGAAAAACACACCAGCACTGAACCCCACAGCTGGGACCAAAGGTATGGCTGTGGCTGAAAGGCAGCACTCAGCAGGGCTTGGCCGCTCCGGGGTGAGCAGAGCTCCCTGGCAGGTTCACAAAGCCACAGCACCCCAGGGATGTTTCAGACCATGCAACAGAAACAGACATCCCCACTAGGAAATCACCTCCCCCATAAAATGTCAGTTTTTCCATGCCAACCTCCCCAAGCTCTAGGGGAGCACAGCGGGGTTACCGACAGCCCACAAGCCGCAGGCAATGGCTGCTCGGGGTGAGGCAGCCAAGGCTCTAACATCACTCTGAAGCTTTAATTCTTTCCTTTATCACCTTCTGCCCCAGGATATCAAAGTACTCCACATGCCTCAGGATTGCTCCTCCTTTTGGCTGCAGGCATCACCACCCACGGCTGGCACAGAGAACTGGGCAATGCAGGCAAGAGAAGGGAACTGACCACAATCCTCCACCACCACCTCCCTTCCCCCCCGCCCCAAAAAAGGGAGAACTCCAGCTCCTGCCAAAAACCAGGACTTGTCTGGACTTGTGCAGCCATCACCTCCACAGCCTCTGCCCTCTACTCCAACAGAGCTGCCTCGAGGGAGCCACGCCAGGAAAACACATGCTTTTGTTTAAGGAGCACAGGCTGAGCAGGGAAAAAAGCACTTAAACGTTACACACTCACACACACACACACAAAAAGAAAAAAAAAGAAAATTGAAGTTTTGTAGTTGTTTCTGTTTGGCAAGGTTCAAAATAGGATAAGGCTTTTGTTTTGCTGAAAGGCTTTAAAAAAAAAGTGTATTTTATCCAAACCATCCTTGAAACATTCTTGACATTTATTACCAGAAACTTTTCCTCCAATTAATTGCCTGTATACAACTATCATTTTCCTGATGAGAAACAACACCAGAAACTCGCAAGCTATTTAAAAAACGTTTGCTCTCTCTCTGTTTCTCCCTGGTCTCTAGCATAAACAGAATTAGGGAGGTTAGAGGGGTCAAAAACAACAGTTTTGACTCAACAGCCTTGACCAGTGTGAGCTGCCACCCATGGCAGGAACACTGAGGGCAAGACTTGGAGCTCAGTATATACTGCAAAAATATCTCTGATCCTCAGGTATGACCTCTGGCTCCAACTCAGAAATGCACAGTGGGACAAGTCTCAGCTGAAAAATCATGTACTTGGGGATTTGGGCTGGGTTTCCAGCCAAGGCTTTCACAGCACAGTGGTGAAGATGCTCATACAAGTGTGATAGCATATGAAAAGGGAACCAAAGCCAAACAGAGGTGAGTGGAGATTCTTCCATCCCAGCAGGGAGGCATCAACAGCCACCCTGTTTGAGATAAGATCTCAGGGAGTATCAGAGCTGTTTGGATGCTCTTTATCATTTCCATTTCCAAAACAAAGCCCTATCTCATTTCAGTATCCCAGGAAAGCAAGCAATAGGCAAGGACAACCTCAACTGCATGAGGTCAGGAAGGATGAGGCTGCAGAAGGGGAGGCAAGTCATGATGCTGGACTCCATGAAGGGTGGGACACAGATGCTCTCCATCTCTGGGATAAGTGGCTAAAGAGCAGGGGGACATGCTCAAGGCATGCCAAGAGCACATCCAGCAGGGACCACAGGTGGTGGGTGCCAATCCAGGCTGTGCCAGCCCTGCCAGAGTCCCCAGCCAGAAATGCTGATGCTTCCATACAACTGAGTTACCACAATCTAAGGAGCACACCTGCAGATGGGCAGCAGCACCACATTGCCACATGGTGTGTCCTTAGCCACCAAGGTGAAGCACACTTTGAAGCTCGAGCACAAACATTTACCCCTCCCCGCTTCCTGCTCCTCCATCTCCACGCCAAAGGCAGCAATTTTTTGCCCTCTTTTAAAATAAGAAGCCACTGGAGGAAGAAGCCAAAGCTCACACATCCTGCATTGCAGCTGACTCATCCCCCTGGGAGAGCCCAGGAATCTCATTCCCAGGTTATGTACTCCAGCCACAGGCTCACACTTTCCCACCGGCAGATTCGAGGAGGAAAGGAGAGGCAGGAAGGAAACCCCCAGCTGAGACAGGGAGTTATCTCACCTACTGGAAACACATCTTTAATTTTAAACGTTGAGCATAAAAACAAGATCCCTTGAGGCTCATAAACATACCAGAAAGAGAAGGCGAGCAACATGGATTAATCCTGGAGAAATAAAGGGAGAATTCAGTTTGGGAAGTTCCCATCCCTCACACAGGGTGGAGATCAGCTGGCATGAGCCACACATGCAAGGTGCAGTTTTCCGGGGTTTGGATCTTTGTAAAGGACTTTGCTTAGTTCTCAAATAAGCCATCACAAGCATCACCCTCCCCCAGGAAACCAGGGGTGGTGGCAGTAAGCCCAACCCAATCCAGTGTTTCCATCCAGGGGGGCAGAGGCTGCTCCCCTCCCTCTGCCAAGGAAACTGTCAGTACTAGATGCCTCCAAGGTCCCACATCCCGACATCCTCACCAGGGATGCTGAGCATTTCTGTGTGGCTGTCACCAAGATACCCACTTTCCTTAACTAATTACAGATGCAGTCACCCTGGCCAAGACACAGACCTATTTCTGGAAACTTTCAAAGAAAAATAAATACATATGCAGAAAGAGAGAGACACACATGCGTGCACACATCAAACTGCATCATATTTTCCTCCATTAATTTTTTCAGTTGCATTCTGCTCAACAACTACCAATTAATTTTTGACCACTGTTAACAGAAAGCAAAAAGTCAGGGGAACCAGAGAACAGCCAGGCACTGACCCAGCCTCCAAGATCAGCAGGACTGCAAACTGCTCTACAGACCTCAAGCTTGCCCACAAGCATCTCTGCTGAACTCAAAATCCAAACTCAGAAGGATTTGGCTGTCTTTCAGGAAAAATTTAGTTTTAAGTTCTGCTTGGGAGGTGCATAAGCAGTGACATGAGTCTGGTGGAGCTCAGGTTTTGATTGGGGTTGCTGCAGGAGGGTTGGGAGGATGCAAGAGAGACAGGGAGGACTACAGGTGGGAAAAGCCCTGCTGGATACATATGCATACTTTGTCCTTCATGGTGGGAAACATGACATGGGGTTCTCTAAGGAAGTGACATCAGTGTGCCTATAGCTCCCTCCTCCCTGAGCTCCACTGAAGAACAGCCACACCAAAATCCCGTGTACATTTAACATCATTCCTTCACCTGTCACTAGCCCAGCTCCCACTCCCACAGCTCCAGAGGTCCATCACATGCAGCAAGGACCACAAGTTGTCCCTAGAAAGGCAAGGAAACCCCTTACCTTGGGAACTGCCTGCTCATGGAGCAGCATTACCAGCAGTAAGCCTCCAGCTACAGCAGCGCCAGGTTTGCTCTGTGGATGCCGGCACATAATTAAGATCTCCAGGGCTCTGTCAATCAAGGGGAGAAAGAAACGGCAGGGAACCCTCTCCTGGGATACAGCAGAAGCCCACGCATTGCTGGTGCCAGGATGCCCAAGGGATGCTGGTGGGATGGCACAAATCCAATCCACCCCTGGAGCAAGCAGCCAGTCTCTCCACCCTCCAAACTGCCTCTTCTCACCTACTTTTATGAACTGTAAACCCCCCAAAGCCAAGCCTGTTCTCTCCCAGTGCAGCATAATTCCTAATTCTTGCTCCAAAGGGAACAGCCTCTTAACAGCCCATGGGATACTGCAACCCAGGGTGGCTGTGGAGGGAAGAGCCAGCACTGCATGCAGGGGACATGGGGTGCTACAGGGTTTGAGGCTTCAATCTGGCCCACTAAGGAGGCAGGGGGGAAGGGGGGGTGGGGAAGAACCTTTCCAGGGCTCCAGACACAGGGAGGAAAAGTCCAAGGAAAGCAGAGGCGGCAGAGGACAAGTCTCCTCCTGCTCCAAAACATTCTCATCAACCCTTCCCTTCAGGCCAAACCACGGGGCTTGGACCCACCGGCTCCCAGCCCACGCTGCAGCACATCAGGGAGCAGCATGGGAAAGCTGCACCACAAGAGCACACACAGCCTGGAGGGCAGCGGGACAACCCCCCTCTTCTACCCTGGAGCACCAACCTTTCCCAGTCTGTTCCCAAAGAGGGACTGCCCAGCAGGGTGGAGCGGCATCCCCACTACTCCAGAGCCATGCACAGCCACGCTAGTGCACAAATTGCTTCATTAAATGTCATCGCATTAAGCCAGTTTCATGAATTTAACATTGTCCCCGGACTATTGTTTGCCTGAAAATTAAATTATGGCAACATTTGTTGTTTCAACGAGTCTGTCTGTCAGGGACAGGGCTGGAGGAGGAGATGCAGGCACAGGCAGGGGATTCAACTTCAGCAGTCGGGCTCTTGCAGACACGTGGCTTCAGTGAAGATGGACAATACAGCCACAGCTTCCCTCATGGGGGTGGGAGAAGGGAAGAATCAAGCCCACATGTTGTTTCAACAAAAGCCAACCATAGCAGATGTGGAGACATGAGCCAAGGTGCCTGGAAAGGGAAACTATCTCTGTTTTGGTGCAAATAAAGGCTCTGATCAGTCCCAACAGCCACTGGCCAGCACAGAAAAGCATCACCCCATGTCTCTCAAGGCACCATGGACCCTGGCTACCTCCACACAAGGAGCTCACATTGGCAGTCCAGGGCTTTTTGATCTTTCCAGATTACAAAGCTTTGCCGCATACAGGAACACTCTGAGAAATTTCTCATTTATTCTTCCTTTTCCCTAGAGCAACTCCTCTCTGCAGTATCAGAAACAAAGGTGACAACCTTTCGCTTTGTAAAGAAAACCACCAAACGAAGCGGACTAAAAATAGCACCCAAAACTGACCTGCATCCCCAGCCAAGGGGAATGAAATGAAGACAAGTGAACGAACAGCTTCAAGGTCAGAAAGACTTTTTTATTTCCCCTTCATTCAAGGACTGGTAATTTTTATCCATGCAGGAGAGCAATCCAAAATACATCATTAGGGTTGTAGCTAATAAAAACCACGCTGGCTTTTTTCAGCCTGGCGTTGTTTCCTTTGCCCATACAGGGATTATAGTGGGAGGGAGCTGCTTCCCTCAGCACCTGCTCTGCCAGCAGAACCCCTCCTTGCACCCCTCTCCTTGCATTCCAGGGCTGAGCACCCCAGTCATTCCAGATCTGTCCCAGCACAAAGCTACCAAACGATGCTGCCCTCAAGAGCACAAAGCGTGGACAAATTAAAGCACTATCACATTATCCTGCCTTTCTCTACCAGACTGTAGGGATGCTCCCCACTACTTCAGCCCATTCTCTGTCTGCAGAGAGCCGGCTTGTCACACAGCACTGGCTCTCTTCCTTCTCTCCAGCTGCTAAATGGCATTAAAAGAACTAAGCATCCATTAAATAAAACTTTCCCACTTGCTTCCCATGTAGACAATTGCTCTCACTGCCACAGGGAGGTTTCGTGCTGGCAGCTGGTCCATGGGTACACAAAGAGCAGGGAGGTGTCAGAATCAGCTCTGGTAGCACAGGTCATCCAGGGAAAGCACCAGAGAGAAACAGGGACATCGTCCCAGGAATCTACACCCTCACCACCACCCAGCACCCACCTCAGCTCCTCTATTTCTATTTCATCCCACAATGCTGACCCCATGGGGCACCTTTCTGCTGCCATCCCCATCAGTACCAGCCTGCCATTAGCGTCCTTTCTCCTGTTCCACTTCAGAAAAGCCTGTAATTAACAAGGGCAGGGGACAACAAAAGGCCGAACAGCAGCTCTTCCAAGCAGACTGGGACTGACACCATCCCCACCCGGACTCGGAGACAAATGACCATCCATGTATCAAAGTCTCAGAGATGGATTACAGGATCCAGCAGCCACTAAGAGGCAGCTGGAGTCCACATCCTGCATCCCCAAGTGCCATACCACACCTCTACCTTGCTCTTGATCTATGATGGATTTTCCTCCCAGCCCAGAAGGGAAAAGCAGGGAGGTCAGCTCATGGGGATATCTGACCTTCCCTGCAGTCATGTCTCTACCTTAGGCAGGGCTGGAACACGAAGAGACCCAGACAACACTGGAGCTGCCTGAGTTCCTGCTAAGCACACAACCTCCCTCCTCCAGCAGGCCAGGGGCTGAGGGCAAATTCCTCAGGCACCATTAAATCTGGGTTAATGGGCCTGCACAAAGACACCAGCACTGCGCCTTCACACCAGGCATAGCGACAGTCCCTGCCTCCCAAACCACTGCCCAGATGAGCCAAGCCATCCTCCCTTGCTGCCTTTGGTGGGAGGTAGGGGCCATTCTCCCACTTGAAAAGCCAAAATTAGTCAGTGTTTGTGAAAGTTAGCCAGTGAATAGGCACAATGGCTCCAACAGGAGGGATCCAACAGAGCTGGGCCCTCCCAGCTCATTTCCATTTTAATGGGGTGGCTTTTCCCCCTGCCCTGTCCCCTTGGGGCCACCACAGAGGTCTCCAGCAGGAGGCTCCGTCCAAAGCAAGAGTCGTGCTCCCGCTCTTCCCGGCAGAATAGAGGTCACAGACAGGGGCCACAGCCCTGCCTTCAGCAGCAGAGAGATGCAGAAGAAAATGCTCAGCAACTTCATGCTTCAGCAACCAAACCAACCCCACCAGCTAGGAGGGAAAACCCACTGCTCACTGCTGGCACTGCACACCCTCAGCCAGCCCACACACCCCTTTTCCTAACAACAGCCCCCAATGAGTGTGACCTAAAAATTTATGGGGACTCAGCATCCCCATCAATGACCCCAAAGATAGCTCATCTGCCTTTTTCTCCCAGCGCTGCAAAGCCATGGCCACCAACGCCTTACACAGCCCTGCAACAACAGGGGCAGGACCAGCAAGGCACACAGTCACAAACCCCTGCAGGCTCTTGCCTTTTCCTTTCTCAGCCTTATTTCCACAATATTTCCAGGGTGGCAGCCCCTGCCAGGGCTCAGGATGGTCTGCAGGGACCAGCCGTGAAGGTGATGCTGCCGTGTTTGGCTGGTACGGACCCGCCAGCGCCTGAGCATCCCCTGCAGAGCGGCACCGACCTGTCCCGAGGGTGCCAAGCGGCGTTTTGCCCTCAAACCCCTTCACAGAGCGCTTATAAAAGCCAGGTTTGCACTCGGCAGCCCCTTTGAAGACGCGGGGTCTTTGGGATCCACCTCCACCCCGAGCCTCCTATGAGGCTTTCACCAGGGGCTGCTGCCCCAAAGTCACCTTCCCTGGGAGCGGCGAGGTGCAGCAGCCGCGCTGCCGTGCGGCGGGGCCGCAGCGCGCCGGGGATGGGGGCGAGGCACACGGCTGCCTGCCCGCGGGCGCCCGGCGCCAGCGAGAGGCGAGACGTGCACCGTCAGCGCTTTCGGCAGCGAAGGTTGGAGCAGGGCTGGCTGCTGCTGCCTCCCGGCTGGCCGGGCGCCAGGCTCCCAGGCCCCGCTCACCTGCCGGCTTTGCGCGGAGAGCGGAGCACATGGGGGGAAAGAAGAAAGAGAGTTGTGGCTTGTGAGTCAAAAAGCCTGGGGGCACGGAGGGCGGAGAGAGCGGACTTTGAGGGCAGTGAGTCCCCTGAAACCTCCTCTCCTTCGCCAAGGCTGTATGAGCATGCTGGAGCATCCCTTGGAGTCCCAGGAGCCTGGAAATGTTCATCCCTATCCATCCTGCACGAGGCAGGAGCAGGAACCCCCGTGGCATTCCCCTCCAGGAGTCACCCCAGGACGAAGCTGGCAGCTGCCTGGAGCCACGGCCTCGCCGGCCCGGCAGATCCCAGAGGCCAGCGGTTCACGATGAATTTCTAATTGTTTCCTCCAACAATGAGACATCCTGTTCAGAGCCGGGCGGCGCAACAAAGCCCAGCGCCGGCGAGCGGGGCCCCTTCCTGCTGAGCAGCAATGGGGCGATGCCGAGCGCTCCCTGCCACGAGCAAGGGGACAGGAAGGCTCCGCCGCCCCCTCCCCACAACCCCATCCACTTAACACGCCTGCTCTCCAGCCTCCACCTTGATTAAAACAGCTTAACGACTCCAGCGAGAGCTCTCGAGGGGGCGGGGAGCCGCCAAGAGGTATTTGATGGATTCACTTTGGCAACCGTCGGCTACCTTGTCATGCCAATAAAATTATTGCCATTGATTGGGGAGAGGCGCGGGCGCACGCTCCGAGGAGCGCATCTCCCTCACAGGGCTGAGCACGGGCACCCACGGGGGCTGTACCCGTGTGGGGAGGGGGAGAGGGGTCTCCAGAGGGTGGGGTGGGGATGGAGCAGGAGAGGGCACGGGGAAGAGGCAGGAGGAACAAAAGGCCCTTGTGCCGGGCAGCCAGCTGGGAGGAGGCAGCAGCACGGGCAGGAGAGCATTTCCAGGGGCTGAGCAGGGGTCGATGCCTGGGGACTCCTCAAGGGTCACCGGCTGACACCGCCAGGGCAGGGTTCATGCCCCAAATCTGTCCTGTGTCCCCACACACACCCCAAAAGCAAAGCTGGCCAAGGCACAGGCAGTGAGCAGGGGAGGCAGCAGCAGGGTCACGAGGCGGGCCAAGCCTTCCCGCGCACTCCGGGGCCGGATTTCAAGCGCCCAGACACAAAGGGCCCCTTTTCAGCCAGAGCTGCTTACCCTGAGCACTGAGCAGAGGGTGATGCAAAAGGATCCGTGGGGACAGGGACCGGCAGGGTGGGCAGGGAGCCTGATGGCTGCTTTTCCCAGCTCACATGGACCATGATCAGGTCATGCATCATAGCCAGGAGGCCAGCACATGGGGGCTTTTGTGAGAGAAGGGAGCCAGCAGGCAACAGGGAAATCCCAAAAACACCCTGGTCAGCAACTCCCTCTCCCCACAGCCCCTATTTTCTGTCCAGACAGACCAGGGGTTGAGAACACACCGAAGCATCCTTAATCCAAAGCTTTTAGAGAACTCAAGGGAGATGCCTCCATAGGCTGCCAAATCTGCTCCCCTAAAGCAACATCATCTCCCTGCCCATAGGACAGGGACCTGCAGGGGAGCCCCTCAACCCTCTCCAAGCCAGGAGAGCAGCACCATGTCCTGCTGTTAGGGGTGGGGATAACCCACTTAGTGTGAAGAATTTATTATTAGTATTATTATTATCAAAGAAGTGAAATCCAAGCAGCCAGACACAGGCCCAGTTCAGCTGTGCTTTCTGTGGGAGAGAAT
>VYXF01007695.1:566567-589398 GCA_013397295.1 Polioptila caerulea
AACCCCCGGGGGGGGGGGGAGCAGATTCCCAACGGAGACACAATGCGTTCATGCCCAAGGCCAGCCAGTTCCAAGACAGAACAGGGAGCTACAGGGATTGCAGTGGTGACTGGGGAGACAGATAATCCTCAAAAAATGAGAGCTCAGCCTGACTGCAAGGGATGTGTAGTCTAATGCTATCCTGGCTGGGATGCACTGGCTGCACTGTCCTGTAACCACACCTGCCTTAGGGATCTCCAGTGCCAGGATCCCCACTGGTGCTGGGTATCTCCTGTAGGGCTGTGGCAGGAGGGACAGCTCACAGCTTCCCTGTTCCACAGCAGCCAGGGACAGCTGTGGGCAGGGAGCCACTGGCTGCTTTGAGAGAGGAACTCAGCTCATTCCCCCAAAAATAACCAGACAGCACCCAAAACTGGGTCAACCCACAAGGGCTACACTGAGCTCAGCAGAGCCCCATGGCGGTGCCATGTTTGCATAACGAGGAGCAGATGGCAGTGAAGGAGGGCAGCCGGCTCTGTGCTGCACCTCCCAGAATGTCCCACTGCTCCGGCTCCCAGCCGCCAGCCCAGCACGGAGCAGTCACTGGGAGGGGATTGCACCACCCGCACATCCCCTTCAGTATCACCCTTCTTCCCTCTCTCCAAACAACACTTCAAGCACACCCAAAATCACCCTTGGCATACACAGCTCAAGAGCTGACACGGGTGCAGCATCAAACGTGCTTTTCCAGCACATGACTGAGCATTCCCATTGCAATCATACACACAGCTTCCTCTCCACCCGAAAAATAGAAAAGACAGCCTGGGAAAATGATAACTGCCCAATAAAAACATAACCAGTTGAGGACAGGTGGTTTCCAGGAAAAACCCAAGCATTAGGACGCAAGCCTCATTTCCCTTTCAAAAACATCCCCTGATATCCCTGCTGCAGCATGCTCATGGGTCACGTCCCCATGTCACTTCCCCATCCACAGCTCTCTCAGACTATGGGGTGCAAGGCCAGGTCCCTGTCGTGCCAGGCTCAGGAGTACAGGGGAAGTGGTTCAGTGCCAGCTCCAGCAGTGTTGGAACCCATCCCTGCATTGTTCACCTGGGCATGTCTGGAATTCCCTGAGTGCCCCAGTCCCATGACTGCTGGCACGGAGGACAGCGAGCACGCGGTACCAAGGGCTTTCCAAGCCTGGCCTCTCCACATAACTCGGGATCAGCCAAAGATAACCACCTGCCTGGTAATGCTGCAGGATGAGCTGAGACTGGGCTGCCACGGGTTCCACTGCTGCAACCCGCTCAGCACCCCAGGGGTTGTGATCTCCACCCCCCTGGTGCCTCCACAGCCCAGCCCACAGCCCCCGTCCCACAGACGGTTTTGCAAATCCGACACTGCCTGCAAGATCCTTCCACCTCCCTAAAGTTGGGGTCTCCTTGCAGCTGTGGTGGCAGCAGGTGCTGCCCAGCACCCTGCCCTCCCGACAGCAACTGTTGGTGGCAGGGCTGGGGAGAGGCTGCAGGGCAGCCACAGGCTCGCGTGGCTTTTTGGGGGGACAAAGGGAGGCTCTGTCTGCACGCAACAGTCTGGACAAATGCTGGGCATGGGAGCTGCCATCCAAGGAAAAGCCAGACGCAGCAGTGACTCTGACCTGACCTTACCCCAGCCCAGATGGTGAAATCAGTGCCCCTCAGCAGAGCAGCATCCATTACAGAGCTCCTGGGGGTGGGGAGGGGGCACCCAGCTGTCGGTGCAGCCCGTCCTCTCCCAGAGGAGATGCCAGGGCTTCTGGAAAGGGCGAGGGCGATGGCAGGCTGCACCAAGACTAGTGTGAATGTTTGCCAAGGGATCAGTGGGAAACACTAACAGTTGAAAAGCAGAGGGATTATAACCACCACTGAAGGCTGTACCCTCCCACTCCCCTCCACACATCCTCTCTGCCTGGAGGAGCCACCTTGGCTACACTCTGCTGAACCCCTGCCAGGTATCGCATCCCCTGGCTGGGGACACATTGGTTCTATTCAAAGATGGGTCAGCAGCCCCTCCTGGCCCTCCCCTGCCTCCGGCCCTGGCAGCCAGGCAGCAGGATCAGGTAGCTGCTGAGGCAGCACTTTGCCGGGCAGCCAGGCAGCCCCTGCAGCAGGAGGGCTGGGCTGCCCACCTCAAGGTCACTGCAGGGACAAGGAGAGGACCTCGTGGTGCAGGACTTGGAGCCTGCAAAGTGCTCCCATGCTGCCATTAGAGAGCTCTGCAGCACCAGGTGACTTGGGGGGTCGAGGCAGGATAAGCCTATAAAACCTACACAGCATTCCAGCACTGAGACAGGACTGAGACCAATCTCTTGAGTCCCATCAGCTCCATGTATTCAGGCCCAGCAGGGCCAGAGAGCCCCACGAGCTCTTTGGGGCACCAAAGTCAAAACTAGGAAAAACAAAGCCTGAGAAAGCCCTGCAGGGACGGAGGATGCTCAAACCACACCTGGGCATCAAGCTCTGGCTGCAGCCATGGCTGCAGCATGCAGCCCACACACCAACCAGGCACCTACACTAGTTGACCCCTTCCAAATGGCTCTGAAGGTGCAAAGACCAGGGAAAAACTGAAAAAAAAAGCAGTTAGATTCAAAATCCAATCTCCCATCTAAAAACCAACCACCAGCCCCTCTAGGTAACTGAGGAACTAAAGGTGTAACACTGTCGCTGTGGCTTTTTGAACCCTCCTCCCACATGCTCCTCCCTTCCCATCATCACCTAAAAGCTCCCATCTGGAGCCCAGAGGCAGGAGAAGCCGGCAGCAACATGACACCACTCCCTCTGGATCCCTCATCGATCCGGAAGGGAGGACGAGCTGCCTCCATCCCGACAGCCCTGCTGCCGCTTTGCTACCCTCCAAGGACTGCAGAAGGACAAGCAGGTGGTGTAGGGCTAGAGAGGACCCCTCCATCCTGCCCCCCACCCCAACACGTGCTGCCCATGCCCCAAAAACGCTGCTAACAGGCAGGGGCACAGGCAGGTCTGTCAGGGGTTGTGGGGGAACAGGGGCAGAACAAGTAGAACATATGGGGACTACACAATGGCATCCTGCTCCAGATTCCTCCAGGGAAACCACCCTGGCCAGCACAGATCAGGAGATGTAGCAAATATGCAGAATGCTGTGCCAAAAACTGAGTACTGAAGCACCTTACAAGTCACACAGAGATGGGCCAAACCCCCAGCCAAGCTCTGGTCAGTAGCAGGGACCCTACCAGGACATTCAGCCTCTCCCTGGCTGAGGATGTGTTAATGGAAGCTGTGTTTATACAGGGCATGTACAGCTGTAATTATAGGCATGATGTTATGATAACAGGAAATCCGTGCCCTGTGGAGATGCAGGCAGAGAAAGGCACGCATGGAGCTATTTGCTAATTGCCACCACAAGCAGCCTTTTGTGCTGTGGGGGCTACAGGAAGAGAAGTCTCCCCTTCACCAGGCTGGAACCATCAGCACCCACCTCTGCCCTGGTCAATGACAAGGCCAGATGGACAGAGGACCCAGATGGACAGAGCCTGCCTCGTGGCAGCTCCAGGGCAAGTCCACCTGCCCCCGAGACATGACAGGATGGGCGCTGAACAACCATCAGCAAGGACTCAACTTCCTTATGTCATAACCCTTCCAAAAGGCAGAGGTTTTGTAAACCTGGCTGGCAGAGAGAAGCAAGGAGAAATTGCCCCTCACTGTCCCTTTGCACATTACCCCAAATATATAAAGTCACTCTATTATGGAGGCCCAGCCCAACCTGTACCCTGCAAAGGGCCAGTGAGGCAAGCGGTCACCCCTGCCCATCAGCATCCCTGAGGGCTTTCCTACCTTTTTGATCTTCCCGCTCCGTGTGCCTGCAAAGACAACAGTTTGTCCTCTGTAGTCATAGGCAGCCACCGAGGTCATCCCATCCTCCTTATCCACAAACAGTGGGGTCCCCTCGATGGTGACAGTCCCGCCCAGAGGCTGGTTAAAATCCTGCCCACAGAAATTGTCGTCGATCTGCAGCGGCTGTTGGAAGAAAGCAAAGGAGAGATGAGCTTTTTGCCAATGCCTCAACGTGCTGGACCTCACAGATGGCAATCAGCCATCTCCCACCTTCACCCTACAGCTACAGCACCTTTGGCAGTCTCCTACTGCAGCCATCCCACCTCACCAGCCGAGGGAAGGCATGAGTTGTCATTTCCCCAACATTCCCTACACACTGATGTAAGGCACTTGGGGCAGATGCACTGCATGCAGGCCCTCTCTACATCAGAACAGGCTTTGCAGATCAAGACCAAGGCTCTCTGTCCTCTGCATCCTACAAAGCAGCACTTAAAAACCCAGCAGGAGCCAGTGGAGCATCCCTGCTCCCGCCTCCATCCCTGCCAATGCCATCTCAGACATGTGGGATGCCAGCATAAGCTCCCCAGCGCACACACATCCCTCTCCTCCTCATCCCGGCACTAGCTTCAAAAAAACCAGCTTAGCAGCAAGGCAGGAGGGGCTGAATCCTGCACCCCAGCCTTCCCCCAAAGACAAAACACTTCCCAGACAAGGCCATGCCAAGGCAAACAAGTCAGGGCTCCTGGAAGAGCCTCACTTCACATAGCAAAGCCTCCAGCAAACACACTACCCACCTGCCAGCCCTGTTCCTCCTCCAGCAGGAACGTCTTCGGGAAATCCCCACATTTTTTCCATGCTGCCTTGCCCCAGACAAGGCGCCTGGCTCAGCCAGCTGCCTCCTCAGTTCAGCATGAGCCCACAGATCTGGGAGAAGCTTTTCCAAGCTTTCCCCCTGCCCGGGGAAAGGCAGAAGCAGGGCTGCACTGGCCTCTTTCCACTCTCACAGCCATGACAGCAGGGACCTCCATCAAGGACAATCAAGGATGGGCAAGGCAAAGGGATGCCCCCTGTGAAAGCCGAGATGCAAGCAGGGGAGTGGGACCAGGAGCAGATCCACAGCATTCAGCCCTGCCTCGAGCATCCTCACCCTGACCTGCTGAGCAGAACAACAGACCCTGGCCACAGCTGGTTGGCCTGGGGGCACATGGGCCTCCCAGTGTTCCCACACGAGGCAACAGCCTCACGTGGTCACACAGCACCAGCAAAATCCCCATTTTGTCCCAGGCAGTGAAGGGCTTTGCCAAATCCCCAAGGATGGCAGCCAGCCTGGGTGCAGGAGGGTAAAGTGGCAAGGCAAGCACGGCTGACAGGGAGGCAGCCTGCTCTGGTCACGGGATTCTTCCGCTTCACAAGGCTCCTTATATAATTTTGAATTTAAAGGGGAGAGAGGTTTTTTGGCAAGCAGCAGGCTCCAAATGCATGCCAGTCCCCAAGGGGTTTTAAATCCATACCGCATGTGTACAGAGCATATGGGAAAATGCCGAGCTCCCAAGCTCCACGTACGCAAGGGCAGTACAGAGCTCTGTAATTCCCACTCATCACTGCCTGGGAAGTGAGGATCAGCCCAGACCGGCTCCCACCAACAGTCACCCATGTGAAGGGGAGAAAACACAGCACTTTTCTGTGCCCCAGCACAATACACTTGCAGCTACAATGGCAGCAGCCTCCCACAGCTATGGCAAGGCTGCTCGCCCTCCTCACTGTGCCACTATTCCAGCTCCAGGGCCAGTGGTCCCACTCCCTGCTGCAGCAGGAACTCAGTGCTGTCCCAGCCTTCCAAAAGGGAAGGACCAGTCACACTCAACCCACCAGGCACTCCAGGGATGCTGGGCTGCTCCCTCAGTTACTCTAACTTCTGGTTTTGGGTGTTGAGTTAATGTACAAAGTTCAACTCCCTTCCCCGCCTGACTGTTGCTCATCCTTCCCTGAAGCAGGGGAACTCTTACAGCCAGTCATGAAAGACACGGGGATCCCCAAAACAGGAACATGGGGCACCACGTGTCTCTGCAACCACAAGAAAAAGAAGGAAAGGAAATCACAACCTCCCCTCTCATGCTGAATACCAGCATTACCCTCTTCTATCCATTGGCCAACACACATATTAAGCATCCTCCTCTGCATTACAAGACTAGGAATTTTAAAACAGCAGATCCTAGAAAATTATGTTCCTAATCACAGATTGAGATGTGAGCAATGCTCCAGCCAATACACAGCTCCCATCTAAATACCTGGGATTTCTCAGGTGCTTTGCTGGGAAAAAGATTCTGTCCCTCACAGCCTAAATCAACCCAGCACCTTCCACCCAGCCATCTGCAGCAGCAGAAGGTTTCAGGGAAATGTCACAAAGGTATTCAAGCCCTGGCACCCCTGGGTGCAGGTTCTGCTCTCTCTGAGCTCAATCTGCAGCTTCCCCAACCCCACGGCTGCTGAATATGCAAGAGGAGAGATGTTTATGGTGTTTACTGCTCTCTGCTTTGTCTCAACATACTCTCTGGGAAATGACAAATACAGCTGCGCTCTGGGACCGAGGAACTCCCGCCGCCGCCATGCCGACACCACCTCGATAAATAATTACGCCGACAATTAGCTCATTAACAACAAACTGGCTCGTTAGGGAAGCGCAGGCGGCACAGAGGTCGGGCCAAGGGCGGCAGTGCCGGGGTTACGGAACCCACCGACATCTCTGGCAGATGCGGGCGGCGGGGAGAGGCAAGGCAGAGGGACGGGGGGAAGGACGGACACAGGGGGACAGCTGTCCCCCAGCCGGTGCCGGCAGGGACCGACAGGCACCACGGCACGGGAGGGCCACTGACCTTGCAGCGTTTCAGCCTGCGGATGCTGGCATGTGCAAGAGCCGCTGGGATCTGCAGGAGGTGTTGGGATCTCCCCACTCTCACATGGGCATGGGAATTTGCACGGACCACAGCCCTCAGCCTATTGCAAGGGGGGGGGTGAGGTGTTTCTTCTGGGGGCTTGGGGTTTTTTTTTTAATTATTTTTATCTTTTTATTTCCATGCTTTTCTTTGGCACCCCTCTCAGTTGCCCCTGGGTCAGACACCCCAGGGCTGCTATCTGCACAGCACAGCAATCCTCTCACCCAGCACTACTTTCTCCTCCCCAAAGCAGGGTCAGGAAATTCGGATTTCCTGGGGAAAGGGATCTGAAGGAGGGGGAAAGCAGGCCCACAGCACCAAGCGAGCAGGAGCGGGTGTCTCCTGATATGCCTTGTCTCATTGCCTCCCTTCAAGCCCACTTACAAAAGCAATGAGGGAGCAGACAGCACGACAAGGCTCGCATCACTCAGCATTATTAATTAGCCAGTAATTCGCCAGTTAACACCATTATAGGCTCACCCCATCCCCCTGTGCACCTCCAGGGCCTGTGATGGAGGATGTGGAGGGATGCAAAGAGCCAGGGAGGAGGTTACAGGAGGCTGGTACTAAATGCCAGGCTGGCATGCCAGGTTTTTTGTGCATTAATCGCTGCTCAGGAATAATCCGAGTGTGGTACACTTTGTTACCACCTGCATTTCTCTGGCTGCCCCGGAAAGGATTTGGGGCTTATCCTGGCCCACTTTCAGCCGGTTTGTCACCAGCCATTGTCCTGTGCCAGCAAGCTGGGCAGCAAGCCTTACTGAGAAGTCAAAACTCGTTTTCTCCCTGGGGTAGCCCAGGGAAAGCTGATGCCCACATCCTGCTGGCTCCAGGCACTGGCTCTGCCCACACTGCCAGCCCAGGAATCAAGGGCTTCAGGAACTCTAAATTAAACTCCCTGCTGCAACATCTGCACTCCAGCTCCATCCCACTGCCCTTTCCCAGCCCTTCTACACCAATCCTTGTTCCCCCCAGTTTGGAGACAGGAGCACTGGGCAGATGCACTGAGCACATCTGGCGACCCCCACAAAGACCTCCCAGCCTTGCATTGCACAGGGGAAGAAAAGAGCCTGGCTACACAACACCAAACCCCTCCCAGTAAAACACTGGGAGCAGGAAAGCCTCTGGAAAGGTTCAGGGGCGATTTAGGCAGTAGGGCTGGCAGAGGGAAATGGCCTGGGTGCTTCCACAAGGTGCCTCTGCTGTGTTTGGAAGTCCATGCTCAGGTCTGAGCACACCAGTGTGAGGGGTCTCCCTACAGAGCCAGCTCCCTTCCCCTTCCCCTTCCCACTTCCAGATCACTGAATCCCGGAAGGAGGGAGAGGGAAATGGGAAGCAGGAATTCACTCCACTCACCAACACTGGAGAGGGATCACTAACATCTCCTGAGCTATCTACCAAGCCTGGTGGCCTCTCCTCCCAGCTCCAGCACCAGCTCTGGAGAATCAGAGCTACCCTGCAGCACTGGGGATGAGTATCCATTGGCCCTGCACTGCTTGAGGTCTGGGAGTGCAGTGCTGACAAAACCTCCTCCAGCATGGACCGGCCTCAGTCCCTTACTGCTATGAAGGAGCAGAGCAAGAACATTCCTTGCACATTTCCATATGGATGGGGTATAAATACCAAGCAACTACTGACTAGAGCAATTATATTTTGCCTCCTTAAAAAAATTAAAAAGCACATGTCCTTATTTTCTGGCCAGTCCTCACCACTAAAAGATCCATCACTGCCATGACCTACCCTAGAGGTGGCTTTATTTTATTAGGAGCACGGAAATCCCTGCCAGAAAGAGGCTACATACTTCCAGTGGTCTGGTTTGGCCTGTGCTCAACACAGCGAGGAGCTGAGGGCTTGACTCATGATCCAGTCATGTCTTGCCCCACTCTGGCTGGCAGCTGGAGAAGGCCTGGGACAGAACACACCACCTGGTTCCCCTGGGGGAGGGTGTCACTCCCCAGCCCAACCCGTACAAAAGCAGGAGCCTCCCCATCACAGGACATATCCATCCTTCCACCCCACAAGAGCCATATCTGCAGGACCCAGAGAGTGCCTTGAGATCCACTTCCTCCCAGGGGCTGGCCACCAGGTAGCAATCCTAGCACCACTGGAGTTTAAACCCATCCCTAGAGTGCAGGGATCATCCCTAGAGTGCAGACCCATCCCTGCACTCTCCCCCCACCCAGGGGACACAGCATTAGTGGGGCAGAGGAGAGCTGGGAGTGCGGGAGGCAGCAGCGAGCAACTCCGCCGCCGGAGCCAGCAGCTGCGCGACCCAACAGGCAGCCGTGTAACGATTTCATCATTTTCCAGCAAAATTGAATTAGTTCAAAGCCAAAATCTGATTTGCGAGCCCAGCGCTCTTGACAGCAAACCCTTTACTTTGTCAGGCAGCTGTTAGCTGTCTCCTTCAGAGCGGCGGTGAGGACAGTGGGAGAGAGGGCAGGGCTGCTGCACAGGGACCTCCCTGCCACCCTCCCCGCACCCAAAGACCTGCCTCAGCAGGGCTGGGGGCTTGCTGATGGGTGCTGAACACCAGCAAGATGGACCTGGGGGAGGTGGGTGATAGCAGGTGGGTCAGGACCTCCACCAGACTCTCCCAAACACACACAGACCAGCAGCCCAAGCCTGCCTCAGCCCCATATCTGACCCTACTGGGGGACTATCCAGCCTATGACCTCTCCATCACCCGGAGTTGTAGCCTCCAGCAACTACTTGTGGGGTATAACTTTGCCCAGAAAAGAACGCAGTAACAGTAACAGTTCAATGAGAAACCAAACTCCCAGAGCCAAGCTGGGAGGTCCCCTGCCTACCACCACTCAGAGGTCCCACACTGAGCAGCTGAGACACCAGCAGGGAGCAGAGGTACCCAGGTGAGAACCAGGTGGGAAAACACCTCTCTGGGGACAGAGGAGAGTGCTCCCTCCGTTGGGAATCACTGTTCCAGAATAGCAGCACTCACCTCCTGCACCTCTGGATGACAGTTTGTACTGGTCACTCCCAAAAACCACCTCACTGACAGTGCCTTGTGCCCTCCCAGCACCCCATGGAGAGGATGTGGTCCCTCCATGCTGAACATCTGACCAGCTTCTGCTGGGACCACCAGCCTCCCCACCTCCCTCCATCAGGCCTGTGCTCCCTGTCCTGCACATCCTGCTGTTTCCAACACCTTCTGCTTGGCCACTGCCAAGCCCCAGGTGACATAATACCCACAAACCCACACATGTCATCTGCAAGGGACTCCACAGCAGAGCTCTGAGGCCTGAGGGTACCACCCTCCCAGTCCAACTCATTGACACTACCCAAATCCACAGGGAAAACACAGCTCAGGTCAAATCACTGGGAAAGATCCAGCTAGAGAATACCACCAGAAACCAGAAACAGTCTGGCTTGAGTAAAGGGAGGTGGGAACTTACCGAGTTGATGCAGCCCAGTTCCTTATTCAAGAGCCAGGGCAGTGAGAGTTTCCCTTCCCCTCTGTAGCATGACTGGATACGCTCCTTGATCTTATCCTTGATCTTCTTCAACGTGAAGAGGCAGAGCACAGACTCCTTGGGAGGCTTAACCCTATTTTTCTGGCCCTGGGAGAAGATGGTGAAGAGGATATCCTCCTGCTCTGAGATGCCCAGGTACTTGGCCAAAGCCTTGCCAGGCTTGGTCAGGTAGGCGTCCTGGATCAGGCGGTACTCGATGCCGTCCTGCACGCAGCCAATGGGGAATTCCACATAGGAGTAGAACTTGGGGTCATCCACACAGAGGCGGACGATCTTGGAGGTGAAAAACTGCTCCCCTGTGGAGTCGGGAGAGGTCAGCTGGGTGTCCAGCTGCAGGGTCAGGTAGTAAACAAACTGCTCGCTGCTGAAGCTGTAGATGTAGTAGATGTCAAAGGTGGGGAACTTGGAGAGTGTATCCGAGGGGATTTTGAGCTGGGAAGAGACAAACTCATCCTGGTAGACAAAGCCAAACATCTCCGCGTTCTCCTCGTTGGCCATCAGCTTGCGGCTGGAGAGAGTGGGGAAGTACTCTGACTTCCCATCAATGGGCGTCCCAATGAAGAGCTTGTTCTGCCCGTTCAGCACCTCGATGATGACACCAGACATGGTGCCCGACTCGTTGACACTGGAGAGGTAGTGCTCCTTGCGGTGGTGGGGCTCACCCAACTTGAAGAGGTCGTCCAGCCGCAGGAACTGGCAAATCCCCTGGGAGGCACTGCCGCAGGCAATCAGCCGATTCCCCGAGTAGTCCACCAGCAGCAGTTTGTTCACGTTGTTGGTGGTAACCAGCCCGTGTGGGCAGGACTGGACACTGGGCGGAGGGTAACACTTCTCATTGTCCTCCACGGGCCCCGTCACGTGGGTCCGCAGGAGTGTGAGGTTGTTGGAGAGCTTGTAGATCCGGTTGACAGCCCCCACGTAGACCTCCCCGGTTTTGTTATGGACCACCAAGTGTGTCAAGCTCCAGTCTGTAACCGGGAAAGTCCTAAAGGGAGATTTGGGGCTGCCTTCCGCCAGCGGTAGCCAGGTGCTCCCCAAGAGCAGCAAGGTCCAAATGTGGATGGACAAGTGGTGCTTGAGCCAAAGGAGCCACATTGCAGCAGCCTCACATCCAGCCAAGGCCATGCCCAAACCCAGCCACAAAATAAATAGAAACAAACCCAAACTAAAGGGATGGGGGAGGGAGGAGGAGCTAATGGGATACACTTTCCTCTGCTTCCGCTGCGCTCAGCATTCAGGGCATCGTGGGCACGGCCAGTCCTGTCAACCCTAGAGGGAGAAAGACAAGAAAAGTGGTGTTAGGAGGCTTTCCTGCAGTCTCAAGCTTGCTCCACTCCACCCAGAAGACTCTGCTGCTTCACATTTTTCTAGCAGGCAGAAGAGACCCTGACCTGCTGCCCCAATCCCACTCCACGGCAGTGCTGGCAATGGATGCAAAATCCCAGTTAGCAGCAAGCACAACCCAAGCCCCTACACAGAGGAGGATCTCAAAAGCACCTTTTAAAGGAGTTGAGAGAGCCAAGAGCCCTGGCATGTTGCCTCCCATCCTGCCACCTGCCTGCCAGGAGGGTCATGGGCAGGAGGGGTTGGAGGGAGCACGCAGGCATGGCAAGGACAAGCCTGTACTTCTGGCATTTCTATGAATTAGAAAACACAGGGCCAGACATGAGGTAGTTGGTTTGAGAGGCTCCAGAGGGACAAGGGGGCACATGCAGGGAGGATGGAATGCTCTGCCTGCTGCTGTGCCACAGCTGGGGCTCAGCAACACGGATCGGCAAAGCAGCAGGGAGCCAGCCAAATACCCCAGAGCAGGGTGATCTTTGCATCCCAGCAGCAGGGAGGGGATGGACACAGGAAACCAATGCACAGCTCTGCTCTCTGAGTCAGTTCAGCAGCCCCTCTGTTACATCCCATCCCTGTGCTCTCCATCCACCCTCTCCACACAGGCACAAGCACCCCTAGTCTAACCTGGGGCTGTGTAAAGCCCCCTGCCAGCACACAGCCCATGCTACCATCACAATCCATCCACCCCAGGTGGGACCAAGGTCCATGGCTGGGGCACCAGCTCAGTTTCCCAGCCAATGCAGATAAGCAGCTCTAAAAGGGAGTGGCTCTTTCTCTCTCTCTCTCTCTCCCTCTCTCTCTAAGGCACCTGTCCTTATCATCCATCTCTGACTCAGCCCAGGACAACCTCCAAGAGGATCCCCAGCAGGGAGTGGCACAGGTAGGAAATATAGCCCACGGTGACTGGCAGCACCGCCAGATCCCAGCCCTGGCAAGGCAGGGTGTCAGAGGTCAGCCATTTGCCACATCAGCAGAGCTGTGTGGGGCTGAACACTGCCCCAGCCTCAGCATTATGCACTTGGCAGGGCTGTGGGACCCACCAGCTAGGCCACATGCAAAGCTTGGGGGGCTGCATCATCACTGAGCCAGCAGTGAGCCATATGGCTACCCCAACATTCCATACAGCACCCTTCGCTTCTGCTGCTCCCCTCCCAAGCCACAGAGCCAGACTGGGAGAGATCTAAGGAAAGGGAGAATTTTTTTGTCCCCTCCTCCAACTCCCAACATACACAAGACCCCCCTCCTTTTTCAGGGTAAGCCCAGCCCTGGCCACCCCTGCAGCCCTCTCAGCTCCCCTGAGCCCCCGATACCTTGGGCAAAGCTTCTGCACCACTTCCAAACCCTCTCTGCAGATCTGCCTCTGCCCACAACACTCCTCAACCTGCTCTCTTTGACTTTCCAACACATCCACCTCCAAGGCAACAGTCTCAAGGGACATTTGGACAACAGCATATGAGCAGTACAGAGACCAAATCCAGGTGCCATAAAGTTCCATGGGTGTGGAGACAACCAAAGCACCACCCTGAATATCATCTCCATGGTCCCAATCACCCGTTCCTACCACCTTTTCCAACACTGGGAGCCACCCAGCAAAGAGTAGGTAGTCACAACACTGCCAGGGCAAGGGCACTCCCACAAGACTCACACTGCCCAGCATCTTCATTTTTCTGAGCTTGTTGGTCAGAAAATAACGACAAGCACCCCAGATCAGAGCTTATTAGCCCCAAACCACATTGACATGGGACTGAGTGGCACTGTCAGCACAAACCCACTGGTTAGCCCAGAAAGCCACAGCCCAGCAGCTGAAGGCACTGGGGTTTCCTGAAGGAAACCAGAGAGTGGTTTCCTACCCTAAGAACCTGGCACAGCTGTCACCAAGCCACTGCTCCCATGAGGCTGAGCCCCTCAGGAACAGCACAGCAGCTGCCTGGCAAGGAGACCAGCACCAACACCAAATTCATGTGTCAGTGACGTGCCAAGGAGAGAAGGAATGGGGAAGATGGGGAAGGTGACAGTGGGAGATTGGTGCAGTGTGGGGATGCCAACCAGAGCATCTCCTGCCAGGATGAGAGAGCACGACAGGGAACTCACTTTTTTGGTGCATTTCTATGATTCATTGCTTCTATTTCAGGAAGTGGGTGAGAGAACTAGAGGTCGAGCTGCTGCCACAAACCAGGGCTAGAAAGCCCAACAGGAGATTCCCAAATTAACGTAGGGAACTGCAAATCAGAAGTTGGAACGAGAGCAAAGTGAGGCAGAGCTGGGGCGAGCTGAGAGATGACACTCTGCAGAGCTCCTCTGAGATTTCTGCTCCTAAATATACTACAGCAGCAACATCTTGTCCCAGTGACCTGACACCAGTGGTGGTTTTGTCCAGTCCTGCTTAAAACCATCAGCAATGATTAGTAAAAATAAAACAGCACAAATGGTTAATTTGTCTGCTTTCTTCAGGATTCAATGATATGGATTCCTGAACTTTGGATTAAACTAAAGCAGGGCTCAAGCCCACCATGGTGCAGCCAGCCCTGCACTGGATCATGGGTGTCAGCACAGCCCCTGCTCCCTGCCTGTGGGAGCAGCAGCCAAAGGGCATTTCCCTGCTGTCACACAGCCTCCAAGTCCCACAGAGTGGTCACAGTGCAGCTAAGGCAGGGCACATCCTCCACTGGCACACTCTTTAAACCACAGGGCACCCAACTCCCCTGGGGCTGCAAGCAGCACCACGCCCCAGGGGGACCCAGTCCAGGGCCACAATCTGACTGCTACCACCAGGATACAAAACCTGCACCACAAACACATCCAGTGCAGTCCAAAGGCATGGGAAACCCCGGGCAGGTACCCTGGAGCTGAGCCCTGCCCTGAAACAGGCAGCAACAAAATAATTCACCCCAGCTCGGTTGCACACATGCCAGCTGGGAGAGCAGGACCACAAATACAGCAAGGGATGCAGCACAGAGCACCTGCAGCACTGAGCATCCCCAGGGCTCACCCCACAGCGGGGCCACACCGCCAGCCAGACAGCACCACAGGCCTGTGTTTTCATTTCCACATGCACACAAACACACACACACACACGTATCTATAGAAGGAAACCCGCCATCAGAAACAAAGCCAGCACAAGAGCCAAATCCACCCCAGTGCCCTTCATCCCCCACTGGAAAGGACATTTCACCTCCAAGTGGCCACACTGAGATGGGTGCAGCCACTGCAAGTCTTGGATGGGGGTTACCCACCTCAGCCAACACTCACACATCCCAGCTCCCAATGGAGCAACAAGCCATGGACATGCCCCAGAGATGCCAGAGCCCCACTGCCTGGCTACTGGAGAGCTGGCAAGGGGCAGCAGCACTCATCCCCCGAGGATGAGGGCTCCCTGGTCCTGCAAACCAAAAATCTGTGTTTGGGATGGGAGATCACACTTTGGGAAAACAATCATCACTTTTGATAGCACAAAGCAGGAGTACTGGGATGGAAAAACTAACCTTAAAAGGCAAAGACTGGACAGAGCATTAAGGACCAGCTCTCCACTCATTTGGGCAGCAAGTCCAAGAGTCAGCACTAGCCTACAAAGCAGCAGCCCTCATGGGAACACCCAGGGACAGAGTTTAAAACATGCAGACTGGCACAGAGGTGCATATCTGGCACTCACAGACCCACCTGCCACCCCTGCTCTTCCATCAACAGGACCCCAGCATGTTCACTCCCAGCAAAACACCCCAAGAGCTTTACAGCCTTGCACTTTTGCAAGGGAGGTTGGAGGAGAGAAGGCATGGGATTGAAAACCCCCAAACAGGCAACCCACAAAAGGGGAAATGGCATCTAAAGGGCCTTTACCTGTAATCCCTCCAAGTCACTTGCTGCTCTCAGCAATAAGAAACAGTCAAGAAGGGACCAGCTATAAGCTGCCAGTAATTAGCAAAGGGGAGAGAGGGGAGATTATCCAGGGGAGAGAAAAGACTTCGGGCCACAGGAGAGGCAGCCTCACCATAAAGCTGCTGTATTTTTAGGTTCATCTGCCTGGGAAAAGCCTTGCAACAATGAGGAAAGCCTGGTGGTGGTACAAATTCGAGCTGCACTACATATGCAATTGCTGCAACAGGGCTAAACTTTAACTCCTTCCTTCAGTGCATACAGTCATTGAAAACTATTTGACTGGGGTCCCTCCCTCGCCAGTGAGTTAAATCATTAAAAACCTTATCCCTGGTTTAAACCACACCCTGATGAAATCAATGGCAGGCTCTGAAGCTGCCCCAATGCCCCAATCTCCATTACTATCACCCAATCAAGAAGATCTTCAGCACCTTCGGTTTCCTCCCAGGCTCCTGCCATCCCTCCCAGGCAGGGACTGAGGACCCCATCCTGCTATCCACCCCAGCTTCCACTCCTGCCCTGTGTGGATCTTCTGGGCAGAGAATTCAGCCTCTTTTGTCCTGAGAAACGTGACAAGGAGAAGCAGCCATCCACTGCCCAAGGGCTCATGAAGCTTGACCCTCAGCAAAAAGGAGCATAAAAGAACAAGCAGTGAGGAAATTAAATAGCATTTCTCAAGTGCGCAATTCCCCTTCTCTGGTCCTCTGCAAGAAGTCATGTCATGCCAAGAACAGCTTGAACTCCAGAACAGCTCTGGAGCCACGACGTGCACTCACCACCAAGAGACTGCTCTGCAGAGAGCCCTTCCAACAAGGGCTCACAAGCATTTCCGATACGGAAACCCAGGCTCCCCGCAACCACAGCGTCCCAAGGCAAGGAGGCACACGAGGACAGCCCCAGCAGGTCCTGCCAGGAAACCAGGGCCTTACACATTTCCCAGCTCTGTCTGGCTACACCAGAAGTGAGTTATAAATGCCCATATAAATGTCCCAAAAGACCCACCTGGGTATCACAGTCCATGCAGGCACCCTACAAGGGCTGCCAAGGGGCTTTCTGTTTGCAGCCCACATGCTGGATCTGGACCTCCCAGGAGGAAAGTGCACCCCACCTTCCCTTGTGCTCCCTGCAGCCAAGACAGGAGTACATAGACCTGGGTTGACTGATGCCTGGAATGGAGACAGTGCACAGCCCATGGGTAATCAGCCACACAGGACATAGCACGCTGCTTCTCATCCTACTTCAGGAAGTTTGTCCATCAGCATACACACCTCCAACCCCTCTGTGCCTCTCATCATCCACAGACCCCAAGCCAAGGCACCAGGACACCAGCCATGGGACTGTGGCTTCCTACTGTCAACACCCAGGTCAATTCAAGGCTTCAAACACCAGACTGATGTGAATTTTGTCACCTCAATCAGGACCAAGTAATAACATCTTTCCCCCATTTTAAGAGCAAAGAAGTACAAACCAAATTCCCTGAAGGCCACGTCCCCCTTTGGCTTTGGCCCACACACTCCCAGATGCTGATTCTCACAACCCATCAGTCCATATAAATGCCCATATAAATGTCCCAAAAGTCAGCCCTGCTGGCAGAGGTCACCTTGGTCCAGCTGGACCTGCAGAGACCCAGAATGTCACCCACAGTAAGGTCTCTCAACAGCAGAGAAGTCCAGCGAGAGATCCTCCGGCCATCAGCATCCTTCCCTTTCCTAAACTCCTTCCCTGGGGCATAATGCACCACTCCCTCACTCCCCAGCCTGCTGCTCCACATCCCTCACTGGGCCAGGGCAGCCACAAACACAAGCTATGATCTTATCCCCAGATCAATGCCCCTCTTCCAGCCCAGCTCTCCCAGCTGCATTTTCACCTCTCTGTCACAAGCACTTCCCCCATATCCCAGAGAGAACCTGGAGAGCTCCCTCTTTGCAAAGGAGCCCTGCCACAGGAGGATTCCTGGTTGCTGGATCCCCTCTACTCCAGCAAAGGCGGGGGGGGGTCATTCTGGGGTTGGTTTAATCCCAGTTAAGCTGAAATTCCCGTGCTTCTGCCTACCCCCTCGTTGACACCAGCACTAGTGCTGTCCTGTGGCGAGCCAAGCACGACTGCCATCACATTAGCTCTGACTAAAACAACCACAAAACTTCTCCAAATGAACTTTCCCAAGCCATGTGTGCTTTTCCTTCCCCTGTCAACCTCCCATCCTTCCCCCTCTGCTATTTCAGTTACGCTGCCCCAAGAACCACAGCTGGAAATGGCTCAGGTCCTGGCTCTGCTTCCCCTGCAGAGTTTCCAGCCCAGCACAGCCCCGTGGTTTTTTTGCCCAAGGTGACGCTGACCTAGGAGGAGTGAGGCATAGAGAGAGATAGCAGAGCCTCACACAGCAATGGGATAGGCAGAGACAGGAAGAGAAAGGGGCCAAAACGTCCCCCCGCAGCAACACCACCACAGGAAAAACTGTTCTGAGAATCCAAAGAGGCTTCATTCACGGTACCATGGGCAAAGAGCATCTGATATCCACAGGGAGGTGCCACAGTAGTGGCTGTGTCTGCACTCTGCTCTCCTATGGGCAGTGCCAACACAGCACACCCCACCCCAATTTCCCACAGCAAGGGGGTCTCACCTGCCTGATCTGGGCAGAGCCCACTTCAAAGCATGGGTGCAGCCCAAGAGCGGCTGGCTGGGAGGGAGAGCAGAGCAAAGCTTCTCCTCTTCCTGTAGATCTCATCTGCAGCCCCAAGCCATGCTAGACACAGGCATCACCTTGCTACTATGGCCTGATGCCATGCACGAGGAGCTGAGATTCCAACAGGCATCAGCATAATGGATCGGCTCCTTGAGTGCAAAACCGAGAAGAGATGGCTGCTCGCCTGTGCCGGGAGGGCTGTCCAAGCACCTCTGCCAAAACCCCACTTTCTGCTAATGAAGGTGGCTGCATGGCAGCTCCAGCAAGTGCCATCATCCCCATGGAAGGCTGGGGAGCCATACAGGGCACAGCCAGTGGGCCAAGAGATCCAGCTCCATTGGGAACTGACACGCTCCCCTGGCACCGTGGCATCCCTCCCTGCCAGCTCTCTCCCACACAGGCATGAGGCCATGCAGAGCAGGACCTCTCCCACACGTGCCAGCAGCCCCATGGGCACCTCGGCCGTGCCAACAAGGAATAACAGCGGGAGCTGTGGAAGCCGGGGCTGCCGGCAGCGTCATGGGGCTCAGCAGCGGCTCTCCTTCGGAAACAGCGCTGCCTTCCTGCCTTCCTCCTCCCCCATTTCTTCCCGATGACATCAGCCTGAAAAACAGGTTCTTGACTTCAGCAGGGCTCATCAGGCCGATTCTGGAGAGGGGAGAGCCCCCCCTTGACTCCAGAAAGGAAGCAGCCATCCAGGAGCCGGGCACGGAGATAAGCAGCAGCGAGCAGGCAGGGACCCTGCCAGCATGCCAACACTCGTAGGAATAAAAACCATGGAGAAGCAGATGGGGGTGGAGGGAATGCAATGCTGGGGAACAGATATAAATGTTTTACAGAGGCCATGGCAGCTGTAAGCTGGGGCTCACACCCCGGCTCCGACACTGCTCCGCTACAGGGCAGCCAGATCTACCCAGTGCAAAAGTCAAATCCCAGGGCAGACTCCCATCTCACTCCAGCTCCCAGAGCCCAACACCGAGCCCTCAGGCTGGCCAAAATGACAATACAGGACTTAACACTATCCAGCAAAGCCTTCTGAGGGCCACAACGCTGGACACGGACCAGCAGGGAACACGATCCCGCGAAACATCCTGCCCACCAGCCAAGCTCCAAGATTATTTTTAAACTCCTCCTAAAATATTTTTGGGTTTTCCTCTTCCCCTGTTGAAACTAACAGTCTGCACAGGAAGAGCGAAGCAACTGCCTGTACACAAAGCCCGGCCAATGCACAAAGCAAACAACTTACTGCCACTGTAATTACCTGCGATGTTATCGGCAGCTCTGCCGGGGTCGGCATTCGCAGAAGGAAATGTGGTTTTCACATTGTGCCACTTGAAACAAATGTGACCATCCTTCCTCCCCCCCTGCCCCCCAGCAGCACCCATGCCAACACCATGGTAAAGTGAAGGAAAAACCCTCTGATGTGGGGCTACATAAGCAGGAAATTTCTCCCCCTAATAAAGGAATCTGCCTCTTCTCTTGCCAGGAATTTACTTCTGTGACACAGCCTGAATATTTTGACACACAAGCAGTCCTTCAACTAAACACATAAAGCAAAGGGACTCGCAGGGCTCCTACAATGACACCAGGACTTGCCTGGATGGGGCACATCCATCAGATGTGGATCTACAAAGGATCAGGCCCCCGACACTGACACTACCCCAGAGGTGCTCAGAGCATCCAAGCTTCCCAATAATTTTGGGAAAGCATTTCTGCTCCCAACCCCTCACATGCCAGGCTGCATCTCTGCTCCTCCAATCTCCCAAGAAAGCATAAAGAATCACTCAACATTTATCAGTTCAAAACACATGGGCAATTAGCAGGATTTTTTTTTCCTCTCTCCAGTATAATTATATATGTTTTAATGCAATTACCACCCCTGTATTTTTTACATTAAACAGTAGGCAACCCAAGGAAGAGAGAGGCTTTTATTTTTCTTGGCTTTGCCTTTCTGAAAATAATACTATGTTGCAAAATAACTCCGGAAGAAGGGCTTATCTTTACCAGAAAAAGAGGGAGAGAAGATGAAAAACTGGAAGAGGGAAGGAGAAATCTCCCAAAGACAAGGCAGGGATTGCAGTGTCCCTCCACGCTGCCCTCACCCTCCAGTCCCTACACATACCTATAACCTGGAAAGCATCCCTGATACCACGGACAGGACTCAGAAACAGCCTCAGCCCGTTCACCATCGCCGACAGAAAGGAAAACTGAATCAAGCAAATGGTTGTGGTTACTCAAGCTGGGGTCATTAGCCGGATTAAAGCTCCCGAGCTCCGGCCAGCAGCACGGAGAGCAAAGTGCAGCTAAACTGCCCAAATTGGATTACCAGCGCTCCCAGGTCTCTGTGCCAATTTGGCTGGCAGATTGGGGGATGCTCAGGATGGGGAGGTGGGCAGTGAGCCCCAGGGCGGATCCTTTTTCTGCTGGTGAGGAGGAGAGATGAGGAAGAGATGGTCTCCACACAGCATATCCCCCAGAGCCTTGCAGCCTGTCTCCAGCACCCCTGGCATGTTCTCACCTCAGGCACTTTCTCTAGCAAAATCCCTCACAATCCAGCTCAAGGAGCAAAGAGGATATCCCACCTTGGCTCACACCAGGCCCTAAGTTGACCCCAGCAATAAAAAATCTCTGTGCTTCAGGCAGCTCACGAGGGTCTGTGGCCCCAGGCACAGACCAGCACACAGGAGCCCACAGGGCAGGGGTGGATTTGGCCCTCAATACACCGAGACACCATGGGGACAGAAGAATCACCCAAAATAGTCCATCTTGCACCATGCAGGGCAAGTTCAGAGGAGAAAGGAGCAAAAGTGTTTGTGGAGTGTGAGCCTGACAATCTGGATGTGGAGCTTTCTTCCAGACTCAAACATCTCAGCACACCAGCAACAAAGAGGAGGTGTGCCAAGCCTTGGCTAAAGGGAAAATAAACTTTGAAATGTTTTTCATTCAGGTTTTTAAATGGTGGCTTCCACCTGGAACAAGGGCTGGAGGCAGCCACAGAGTGCTCAGGGAAGCAAAGCAAACAAGGACACCCTCCTGTGTCTGGCCACACCTTGACAAACCCATGGGAAAGTGTGGGTTTGGCTACACCATATGCCGAGTGCAGGGCAGGAGAGCCAGGACTGCCCGTGCCTGGCACTGAAACCACCAAAACTTATTTATTGTCTGCAGCTTTTGTCCTCCATGATGCACAAGATGTTTGCTCAAACGTGACTTCCAAGCGGAGCAGGCAGACCACGTTGGGATATCCACACAGCTTCCATGCTGCACCCTGGGGAAGACTAAGAGGGGCATGGATGAGGCTGTGGGTCAGGGATGGTGTCAGGGCACACAAGTTCTCACCAAGTACCTCGTATCTGTAGTGGAATGTTCCCCATAGCACTGCGCAGAACATTTCCCAGGCTACAGCCAGACAAGAAGCTGGTGGTCTCCAGTCTAAAGCCAAACCAGCCCCCTCACCAAACACTTGCTCCTTCCTATTTTGCATGAAGCCATGGCACTCAGCACCTTGCTGGGAAAAGGGGCCCCAAATCCAAACTCAGGAAAGGTAAGGAGTCACGGTCCATGCCGATCCAAGCTCCACATCACTCATGATTCCCGGCTTTTGGGCCTTCCTCTACACACATGGTACATCACCGAGCCATTCACTGGTCAAACCCTGGCCAGGAACCCTCTACTCACTAGCTTACATAGCACACAAACTTGAAGGAGACATTCATGGATCAGAGACAACAAGACAACACCACCCCAAGTTCTCAATATATGCATTCCACCAGTTCAGATCAATGAAAAATTCAAGCTTGCAGCCAGTGAGGATGGCATTATGTGTGTTGGGGTGATCCATGCCCACCCTCCTGTTGCTGCACAGAGTCATGGCAGCACCTCTGCTGTCCTGGTTCTTTCAAGGTTCCCCTTCCATTGAGCCAGAGGTGCCAAAAACCATGACTGACTCCTCATTGAAGACACAAACGACCAAGGCACCGGAACACCCTAGACAGAAAGGCAACTACAACAAAGCCCAGTGGGACTCAGCAGAAGCATGACACAGGTCACACGCCCCCCGTGTGCAGAGAGCCGGTGTCGCCAGCACGGCAGCACCAGTCTGTGCTGCTCGGGGATTGCCAGCTCAGGGCCGGGTCCGGCTCTCGGCGGCAGCGAGTGCTGCAGCCAGGAGCAAGGCAGGCAGCAACAAAGGCCCTGACCCACACTCAGCCTAGAGAATAAACACACCCGAGCTCCCTTAATTGAGTCCGATCCCAGGGCCAGATCCTCCGCTTTGTTCGGCAGAAGTCAAACGCAGCGAACCCACGGAAATAAGCGGCCTGGGGTGAGGCTGGCAGGCAGGGAGCAGGGCAGGGGCCAGCCCCGGCTGCCGCCGCCATGGAGGAGGGGAGGCAGCCGTGCCAGCACGGAGCAGCGCCGCTTTATTACCCCTTCCCACTTGGGCTGCGCAAAGCCCCGGCGAAACAGTCCCCGGGAGCCGCCGGCACGGCCCTCGGCCCCGTCTCCAGCGGAGTTCAGAGGAGTTTGTTTATCTCTCGCAGGGCACTGCCTCGCTCGGGGAAAGGGCTTTGTGTGACGGAGCACAAGCGCTCTGCTCCGCAGCTCCGTGCACAGCCCGAGCGTGCACGAAGGCAGATGCCTGCGCGCTGCTCCAAATCCGATGCTTCTATTAAAAAAAAAAAA
>VYXF01007695.1:594202-724881 GCA_013397295.1 Polioptila caerulea
CCTTCCTCCAAGAGACTAAATTTAGTGAATTCCTTTCACATTAAAAACTTGTCAGGTATTCACATCCAAAGAGGCTGCTACTCCTGTCTCTCAGGGGAGTTACCGAGACAGCAAAACCTCTTAAACGAATAAAAAAGAAGGGAGAGATACTCATGCAATCTCCCACTACTGCTTTTAAATCCACTCTTTCCCAGGGCTGGTGCCGGGGCACCTCAGTCCCACGGCTGCTCTCCTGCCACAGAGGCAAAAAGAGAGGGATGAATTCTCCCTCCCCAGAGCAGGACTGAGTGACGCAGCAGTACCGGCCCCGGGGCCACTGCTACCATTCCCGTGCGCCCCTGGGATAGGAAACTGGAGCGATTTATTTTTGCTGGAAGATGTATTTGTCCACATACATCCAGTGACAAGGGGAACCAAGGTGGTGGAGCTGAGAAAAGAACGGGCTGAGGGCGCACCAGCAGCCCCTTCCTGATTCACCGAGGAGGGCCCAGCCCTGAGAGAAGGGAATAAGAGAAGACAGAAAGAAAATCCAAGAACCACCCATGCCCGTGCCCAGGGTCAGGAGGGAGCTGGCAGGGGAGATCCCGGGTTTGTATTGGGGGGAGCGCGGAGCTCCCACGGCTGCTCCGATGGCTCATCCGCCACCACGCCCGGCGGGCACCGGGACACGCTTGTCACTCACAGGGCTTCCCCCCGTCTGGGCACCTCACCCCCGCAGAGAGACTCTCGTTATCTCTGGAAGCTTGGCCTTTTATCCTGCCTCCCAGGGGGCTGCTCTGTTCATCCACAACCCCCCTGCTCATCCTCGGCCCCTCCCGCCAGACCCCGCGGGCTGACAGCCTGGCTGTGCCCCGAGGACAGCGGCTTGAGTGGCACCTCAAAAGCACTGCCGAGCTCCGCGGGGTGCTGGGAGGAAGGGCTGGAGGCAGACGATGGCCCCAGAGGCAGCTGGACCCAAGTGAGGGGTGGGGGGTTCACCTGGCTCCTTCTCATTGCGCTAAATGCTGACTCGGTGCTTCTTACCCAGCTTCGACCAAAATTATATTGAAACACAAACTGTTCTTGGGGTGTCTGAGGCACTTTGCCGATGTTACCAGAGAGACTGAGGGGCATCTTGATCCCTAAAAGCAGCCTGACAACTACTTAGTCAAAACCAGAAAGTAATTGGGAGAGGGTCAGGTCACTGGAGAAAGCTCAAAGAGATGGGGAGGCTCTTCTACTTTGCTTTCCCAGTCTGAGTGGTGAGGGACCAAAAACAATCAGAAAAATTCACAATTTTTCTACTCTTTACAGTTTTTGTTCGCTGAAAAATTCTGCTCAAAGGCAGAGTTCTGCACAGTGCAGGAGTCCAGACCATGTCACTTCCCTTGGTTATCATCCAAAGGTGGGAAAATTTTCAGGAAATGAATCCCCAAGAACCTACAAGTCCAGTTTAAAGCCCTGGCACTGAACACACAGGGATGAGAGAAACCCAGTGGCCTTAGCCCAAAGGTTTTCTGGCTGTGAAATCTGAGTGGCCCAGAGAACAGTCTGGAATCCAAATGTGGGCACTGGGGAGCTTCACAGCCACGCTCTGCAGCTCTGCTCTGCCCAGATGGTCCCAGGCTATCCCTCTGATGGGCATGGGCACCAGGAGGGATCCACTCTGCCCAGATGGCAGCAATGGGGGTTTTTCCCTCCTCCCATCCTCACAGACGACTGACTTTGCTAATCCAGCCTCAGGAACAGAAAGGCTGAGCAGTCAAGCTGGGGAGCAGCACTGGGTCTGACCAGAGGGTTTGTCAAAGTTTTCCAGGAGGCATCAGCAGCTCTTTAAGCTTCTTGACAGCCAGGATAACAAACTGTGTCTGCAGAGCTCTGGGGATCCAGGGTGGAATTAAAATGGGTAATGAATAGAGCCATTTTTCAGGGGATCGCAGCTGCAGAGCCATGAAGGGCAGCGGGCAAAAGGTGCCAGAGAGGCACACGGGGCAGGGACACGGTGTGGCACAGGGGTGGCAGCATTCCTTCACTCCAGGTTCTGCCCAGAAAGGAAGGCACTTTGCTGTCTGCCAGGGTGGCTTTCATCCTCTGCCTGCTGCTACAGGCCCCCTCCGGATCACCGGTGTCCACAAAGAGGAAAGCAGCCCCTTTGTCCACCCCACCTGCTCACGTTCCTGGGAATTTTCTTGCAGCGGCCTCGCTGGGCTGGCAGCACCACTTTCATTTCAGTAAGAGGATCTTCTTGAAGGAGATCAGGAGAGAGACGAGTCTGGGTACAGTCTCATTTTCTCAGCCTGTCACACTGGCTGTGATGCACACCTTGATTTGGGAAGAGTTTGGATGGGATGGGTGCTGGGAGCTGTGGGTGTGGGAGAGGCTCTGGGGGCCCCTGCCAGATCTGTGACAGGAGATTGGTCTGGACATCAGTGCCAGCACATGGGAGCCAGGGAAGGACACAGCCACAATGGGGGAAGACAGACACCCAGTGGGATGGCTCGCTCTGCTCTTCTCCAAGCTGATCCCCAGCTCCCAAAAGACCGGCCCGCCCTGATGATTGTTTATCCACCAGCCGACAATTCATGCATGCCCCAGCCCATCCCCGGTGGGCAGGGAGGTCCTGCAGAGATCCCCTCTGGCCATACCTGCTCCGGCTGAGCTCCTTCCCAGCTCCTTCATCCCTCAGCCCTGTGACTCATGACGGTGCTTAATTAGCAGGATGCCTGATGCAGACACCTGTCAACTCCTCCGAGACAACCAGCATTTCACGTTAGCTGCCCCGGGGCTGTTCGGCAGGAACAGCTCGCTCTCCTATTGATATTCCTTCATCTCAGCCTATTTTCCAAGCCGTCAAGCTGCCATCTCAACCCTCCCAGGCCTGGCAGTGCTGGGGAAAGCAGCCCCATGTCCATCAGCTCCTAGACTTTGATCCCACCTCAGCAGCCACCCAGGAGTGCTGGAACCATTTTGTGCTTCCCCTGGCAGCCCCTGCACAGGATGCACCAAGCACAGACTTTGAGTCAGGGCGATGTTGAAGACAGGGAAAAAGTCACTGCCCCATTCCCCAGGTCCACAAAGTCTCCAAGACACACTGCCATGGACGTGGCATCACTGCCACATGGTGCAGGGACACCCTTCCCACCGGGAGCCCGGGGAACAGCCAGCAGAAGAGACACCGGGAAACTTTGTGTCCTTTGGAGCACTCCTCCTGCCCTGCTCTGCCACCGCCCCCTGTACTGCTGCTTATTCCCACCTGCTCCACACCCTCCCCTGCCAGGGTCGGCTGAGGACAATTTCCATGGAACAGATTCACCTCCTCCCTCACTCTTAGGATCATCTGTCACTATCCACTTCCCAAAGGTTTTCTGGTCCTCCACCAGCACAGGGAGCAGAGATTCTGTGCTGAGCATGTGTAGGCACAAGGGAAGGCTGCAGCAGCCTGAGAATGTCCCCCCCTGCATTTAACCCATGGGGAGAAGGCAGAGAATGGCACTATCAAGACTGGATGATGCATCAGTCAGACAAAATTTCAGGTCATAGCTCCCCCCACTCCAAGGTGCCAGGCTCCATTTCTAGGACAATTGTTTTCCCCGTGAGTCAAGTCAGTGGAAAGATCAACACCAAATCCTTTGGTGGCTCAAAAATTCACCTCTGTCACATGGAACAAGTGGATGGCCATTAGACACCAAGGAGTCCCTTCCCTTTCTCGAGTACCCATGTAAAATTAAAATGGACAAGGAAGAAGCTGCTGTAAATAATGCATTCGTGGTGCACTACACAGCTTCAGGAGCACATATTCATTGTCTAGTCTTATTTAAAGAAACCCAGCCCTGCCTGAGTCATTAAAAATGTATCCTGGTTTCAGCTTCATCCCATATACACTCACCACTGTGAAGCAGGTGGTTCAGTGGCTATTTTCATGCCTCCCCTCTCTCAGCTGGGCCTGGACAGCCCCATGCTGTTACAAGTGAGGCCTCTGGGTCACATGAAAAATTCAGACCCTTGGCATCAGGCATTTTCCATCCCTGTGCTCCTGCTCCTCCCTTGCACCTGGGCCCAAAGACCGCTGCGTCCCAGACCCCAGCAGCACCCTCCGAGCTGATAAAGGATGCTAACGTGAACTGATAAGCCCTGGTCTGGCCACTGCATCCATCCCACCACTTTTCCATCCCACTGCCTTCTCCCCACCTCCCTCTGGCCAGCCGTAGTGCTCTGTCACATGTTCCCCTTGCTCATACCCTGCATCTCCTCCTCACCAGTATCTGCACCTGCCCCTGCAAGGACAGCCGGGCGCCCTGGGGTGCTCTCACCGGACCAGAGGCAGAGCCATCCAACCACACCCAGCCCATCTCCCTGTCGGAGGGAGCTCCTGGGCAACCACCAGTGCGTGGGTGACCCCAGCAAAGGCTGGGGCAGAAGCATTATTCACAGCTTGGAGCATCCTCCTTGTCTGGGAAGTACTGAAAGCAATCCAAGGGGTGGGACAAGCTGGCAGCATGGCTCGGGCACACGGACACCCACCCATGTGCACACAGCCAGTGCCTGCCCTGCATCTCCCCCACCGTGGAAGAGCTCCTCCAGAGACACTAGGGGAAAACCTGGGAGATAGCATGTGCCTGCGACATCAGCAATTAAGGAACATTAATTATAATAATAATAATTATCACAAAATAGCATTTTTATGGCACAATATTATGCTGAAAGATTTACAACATACCGAATCATGAAATTCGTAATTAAAGTTATTTTAGTTTCTAATTTTGCTTTAATTCTATTCCAATAAAAGATAGGATAAGTATACCTTAAAAAAATCTGCAGAAACCATTACTTAAGACAATTTCTCTAGACAGGGATGTTATATTGCAGCACAGAGATCCCTTGAGGAGCATCACAAACCTTGGAGGAGGGAAAGGAAAAAGGCCTGTGAAATACCAAACACTACAAGCCTCACCTGAGGGCAGTAGGACACTGCAGCCTGAGGGTACCTGTGGTCTCTTGGCTTGAGCTTCCTGGCCATGAACCCTCCTGAAGTGGGTCTGTAATTCATTGTGTTCCTTCTGTTTCTGGGGTGGGAGGAACTGGAGAGCCTGGTACCCCCAAGGCAGCCAGAGGAAGAGCTGAGATGGGTTTGTTCCTCACATCACTGCCAGAGGAGTCCTGGCATCACCACTATGAGTATAATGGTGCTGGGATGGAGCAGGGATGTCTCACTCTGGCTCTGACTTCAGTCTGTGCACCTGTAACAGTCGGTAGGAGAGAGGGCACAACGAGACGACCCAAATCCCAGCCTTCCATGGAAAAACTATTATTGACTAAAGTGGTTTTTACAGAATTGAAACCCAGTCTGCAATTGTTTTGATGAAAGCTCATCACCACAGTAAGAAAAGGTGTGGGGGGGGGAGAGGAGGGAAAGGAAAAAAGGGAAATTCTTTCAGACATGGTCAAAGGTCTACGTCTTGGAAGAAGGATTACCATTATAAAAGGATTTTTCAGTTCCCTTTTGTGAACAAACCCCACAACATTAACCAAGTCAAAATCAGAATACAAAGCCTGATGCTTACCACTCTGACTGCCCCCTATTTTGCAGCACAGGAATCCTGAGTTACAATTGTGTCACCCCACTCCAAGATGCATTTGGTTCTCCCACCAAACAAGTCCAGGCTCTGCTTTGCTGAACTCGCACTGTTGGAAGCCTGCACCACCAGCTGGACTCATGTGGGTTTGGCCATCCCCACCTTGATGCCTCTCTGCATTAGGAGACCTGGGGTCACCCTCAGCTGGCCCCAGACCCACTCACCTGGGAGCTGCGCCCCACTTTCCCTGCCAGCACTGAATGGCACAACAGGAGCATAGGGAAATGGATGAGCTGCTGGGCTTGGAACCATTTACCTCCAACACCATCTCCATGTACACCAGCCCTGCTGTGCCCCAGAAAAAGCCACCATGGAGAACAGGCATCACATCCAGCCCTGAAGAGCCAGCACAGACCAGCTGGCACATCACTGTCCCACAGTGGTTATACTCATCTGGCCTGAAAGCCAGAGGATGTGCCACATCCCCTTGCCCACAATGCCACCCCCTCTTGCTGTCTTTAAGGAGCCCCCTCCCCCTGCCCCCAGCTGTGGTCTAATGCTGGGGCAACTCCTCACAGCAACGGAGCAGCCACAGGGCAGGCGAGGGACCTTTCAGCCCCTGCCCAGAGCAGTCAGCACGGCCGACTGCCTCCGAGCCCAGCCTGAGCCCCGCTCCCCCGGGAGCCCCCCTGGGACTTAACTCCTCCATAATTAATTTAAGTGCCTCTGTGCTGCCCACCGGGCCTCCCGAGCACAGATTACTCACCTCGCTGCGAACGCAGGGAACATTAAGAATGTGTCCGGAAGATGAGAGGTCTTGGCTCCCTGACAGCCCCTAACTGATGGCTGGTTTGGGAGGCAGCTGAGGCAACACCAGTTCTCAGAAAAGCAGCAGATCTGCCAGAGGGTGATCCCAGCACCCACATTTCCAGATGGCTGGGAGGGAGACAAGAACTCCCCAAAAGCTGAGCAGGAATGGTGGGGTGTGCATTTGAGGGAAGGGTGAAGGCTTTAACTAGAAGAGATGCCTATGTTGCCAGTAAGGTCTTTAATTGATTCTGGGAGAGTGATTTCTAAATTACATCCTGACGTGTACACTGCAATCGATAAATGCATTAAGGAAGGAGCCTGCATGCCCTGGGTTGTGCTGCTCCACACCATTCCCACAGCCCAGACCCTGCTCCCTGCCCTCCAGCCACAGAGGAATCCCTGTGAACAGCAGGGCTGGCACTGCAGCACCTGGAGATGTGCCCCACAGAGCATCCCTCTCCAAGCAGGTTCCCCCACACCTGGGAAGGATGCAGGCATCCCGGAATACTGACTTTTCCAAGGATTGGCACCATGGTTTGGCAGCAGAATGCTGTTCCAGGATGGTGCTTCCACTGCAGCCTTGAGCTCCTGCTCTTACCCTGCTCTCCATCTCCTGGGTACTTCTTACAAACCAATTCGATCTGGAAAACCAAGAGCGAGGCAGAGTGGGCCTTTCCACAAGGATGTGTCAAAAAATCCTGAAGAGCTTGGCTGCCTGCCTATTTTAAGATGACAGATTTAGGAAGGGGTTTACCATCTTTAGGAAGGGTTTAGGGATTTGAAGAAGCTGCCTGGAAGTTCCTGCTCTGCCTGCACACTGCCCTGGCACATCCCTGCTGCCTGAAGAGAGAGACGGAAGCTAGGGAAACAAAAGCAAATGCAAACACTTCAGCCTATTTATTAAAAAAGTTTACAAAATGATGAGTGAAAGACAGCTAATGATGCATCGTATGGTTAGTGCCAGGGAAAACATTCTAAATTAAAGTCCTCAAATATGAAAAGAATCAACATTTAATAAGACAGTTAATGTATGTTATTTAAATGTCACTTCATTATTAAAAGTGTATATTTTTTAGGTTTAATAACCATGTAATTGAGGCATCTTTTCTATAGTTAAGCCTTGGCAAATATGTTTTTCATAATTAGCCAGTATTTATTTAACATGCAATAACCATCCCATTAAATTTAATGACTTCAATTAATAGGTACAAAGGGGCCTTTTTTAATGTCAATATGTATTCCTAAAGCCACTTCCCGACGTGGTGCCATGAGGAAGCTCAGCCACCTGGGGGTCACCAGGGAGGGCAGGCCCCTGAGCCAAGCCATGGGGCTTTGCTGGTGCCTCATTGCAGGAACAGGGACACACAGGTGGCGAGGGGGTGCTGCATGTCCCAGCCAGGGCTTGGGGGTCACAAAGAAGGTGATGCCAGCAGAAACCCTGTGGGGACCCAGCCCATCCTTGCTGGCACCTCCTCACCCCACAAGCCCTGCTGCTGGGAGTGAGGCTGAAGGGCAGTGTCTTGGGGCAGTGAGGCAGCAGAGGCTCAGCCTGACACGGCCACAGCTGAGCCTTGTAGCCCACTTCAGAGAACAGCCCAGGGTAAATTAACTCCTTTAACGAACCATCCAGTACAGAATTATTAACTGGCTGGTAATAAACCCCAGCACGACACTATGCCTGCTGCAATCCCACTGGGCTCCAGGCTATAGAACCCCACTCCATCAGCAAGGAAAGCCCCATCCTGCAGACATGAACCACCTCTAGAGCCCGTGCACCTCCCTGGCCCTTGGCAGGGACTTTGCTGTCACTTCCCAAGATCCCTGCACCCCCATGAGCTCTCCCTTAACCCTGGCAGGACCCCCAGCTGCCTCTTCCCCATCCTTTGGGCCCCTGCTCTCCCCCTGAACCTCAGCCCACGTGCCAGGGACCTGGATTTGCCTGATGGCAGAAGCACCTGAGGAACAGAGCAGGGAAGAGCACATATGGCAAACAGGGAAGCAAACTCAGGAACACAGAGGCAACCCCTTGGAAAGCAAAATCACTGCTTGTGGGAAGCAGCACACAAGAAACACATCACCTCTGTGCTCTGTCAAAGGTGCTGCAGTACAGAGCCATGGCAGCCAGTCCCAGGGCAGGCTGCAAGAGAGGTGCTCCCCCAGAGACCCCAAAATGCCAATGTCCAAGGCCAGCAGCCAGCATGGCCCCCTGGCTTGCCCTGGGTGCAGCTGGGGGAACCCTTGTGCTCCCCTGCACCCCAGAGGCCACCTCACCTGGGGAAGTGATGCCAGCTGCAGGCACCAGGCCAGGTCACATCCTCCTGACTTGCAAACCAGTGAGATGATGTTGGAAATGCTCACAGCAGCCAGGGCACTCCGAAGAGGTGGTTGCAACCTCTAGTTTTCTTTTCCAGTTGTTTTGAGCCAGGATAAGGATAAGAAACACTAAATCCTTGAAGGCAAAGGATTATAGATTGGGTTATAGCTCTGGCTGTGCTGGCCTAGGCTCAGGGTGACTTGGATCACCCTAGGACAGAGATCCAGCTCTAGAAAAGCCAACGTGCCCAAAAATACCCAGGACATGGCCCTGGGTATTTCTTGCATCCCCAAATTATTCCTACCTCTTCCAGCCTTTTCCATAAGGACATGACAGGGGCTGTGGGGCAGCCACCATCTCACTGCCTCAGTGTCCCTGGCTCCTCCTTCCCCAGCTAAACCCCTCTGAGGCCATTTGCAAGGAATGGTCAAACACACCGAGGCTCGAGCAGATTGGGGAAGCATATGTCTCCACACATATCCCAGGGCATGGAGAGAGATGCCAGCAGCACTTCCAGCCTCCGCTGGGCAATGCACCGGCTGCCAGCGCCCGCCTGCCCCGTGTGCGCCGAGGCAGCAAGGATTCAGCAGTGATCAGTGAATCCCAATTAATTGTGGTATCGGTATTTAAGGGACCCCATTGTGACAAGGCTGCCGTGAGCTGGCTGCAGCCATCTGCTCCCCCGGCCTGGGGACCCTGATGCCTGTGGGGGATGCACCAGTGATTTCTCACTCCCACCCTCTCCTCCCTGCAGCTTGGCTGGGTAGCCAGGATGGTTTGCAGAGCCGATGGGGTTATTTAGAGCCTCAAACCAGGCATGGGCTCCCATCGGCGCGGCTGCCAACCTGCGAACAGCTGCCTGCACCGATGTGGCCATAAATTACCCGCGGAGCCATCGGGGACCCGCCCCGGAGGGCAGGCGGCAGCGGCTGCAGCCCCGCACAGGAGCCCGGAACAGGCGATTAATCCTGGTTAGCAGCTCGCCGGGAGATGGGCGTGCGGCACGGGGTGGCTGCTCCTGCAGCAGGGCTCTCTCCCTTCTTTGTACCCCTCCTTCCCCAGTGTCCTCTCTGTGCAACTCCCCCTTTGCCTGTCCCCTCTCCTGCCTCTCCTAGCTGTCCCTGTCTCCTCCTGTCCCCCTCCACCCTTTCCTCCCACCTGCCCCCGCCTGCGCTCCAGAGTTGCTCCGTGGCCCTGCTCCCGACCCCCAAGCTGGGGTGAGGCCGGTCCCTGCCTGCCACACTCGGCTCCCAGCAGATGCCCAAGAGCCCCTGCAGTGGCCACGGGGACCTGGGCATCCTGTGTCAGTCTCAGGGACCAACCCTCTGGCTTTCCAGGGAGTAAGATAAAACCGTGACAACCCACAAGGCCACCCTCAAGGCCCAGAGCCAAACTGCTGCAGCCCAGCCCGTGGGGACACGAGGCTGGCTGGGCATGGGCAGAGTGCAGCCCAGGCGGGACAGCCCAGCAATGCTGAGAAGGGACGTGTCATCCCCAGTGTGACATCCCTGAAGCAAGCAAATGCCGCTTCTCACACAGCAGATGGCAAATCCTACAGCAGGGAGGGGAAGAGGGGTGCCCATTAGCACCCCCAGCTATCGCCTTAACTCTGCATCTCCCTTTTCAGGGCTGGGAGCCAGCACCAGGCTCCCAGGCTCTCCCCTCCACCACTCTCCTCCTGCCAGCTCCAGACATCCCCAAGGACACCCCACACAACCAGAGACCAACTTCTGACTTGTGTCCCCAGCCCTCTACACCCAGATCCATCAGTCATTGCTCCAAGAGGAGCCACAAAGCTGCAGCAAAAAAGGACCCTGATTTTAAAGAAAATAACAATTCTAGAATAAATAAATAAATAACAAGCCCAAGCTCAAGTCTGCTTTTAAATTCAAATGTGCAATATGGCCCAGAGCCTCAGAGCCAGAAGGAAACTACAGATTTGGGCAAGGAAACAGAGAATATTTCACTTCAGCTCAGTCCAAGCCGTCATGATTTACCCAGCAGTGAGGGAGGTAGGGAGAATGCTGCTCCCTGAGGGCTCTGCAGCTTCAGCAGTCACCCCACTCTCCACCCCCAGGCTGCTGCCCCTGGACTTAAAAGGTTTCTCCAGACTCTCACATCCCACCTCAGCTCCCCATCACGTCCCACCTATTCCATTTCAGGGTCACGGCTGTGCCAGGATGGGGAGTTCTCCCTGGGGCTCCTGTTGGAACTTCCAGGTCCATGGGCATCATGGTCCTGCCCTGCCCAGTATCCCCCAGCCCCAGCATGACACCAAACAGGACCCGACACCCAGTGCTGTGCAGGGGTTCTCTGGAGTCACAGACACGCCAGTGGCCACAGAGGTGGCTGTCCAGCTCAGGTTGGGCACTTCTGGGGCAGCAATGCCAGGACCTGTTCTCTCTCTACACCTACCTGAAAGGAGATTGTAGCCAGGTGGGGATCGTCTCTTCTCACAGGTAACAAGCAACAGGACATGAGGAAACAGAATCAAGTTGTGCCAGGGGAGGTTTAGATTGGATAAGAGGGAAATTTTTTCACTGAAAGGGCTTTCAAGCATTGGAATGGGCTGCCCAGGGAGTCTCTCTCTCGGGCAAGGGAACTGGGAATTTCATTTCAGCTCAGTCCAAGCCGCATCACCCAGATAATGCCGGGAGCCCGTTCCACCCCCTCAGCACGCTCGGGGGGCCGCTGCTTGTCCTGCACCAGGCAGGCAGCGCCCGGCTCGGCCAGACCCTCACCGGGCAGCACTTCGGGCAGCGCAGCCCCGCGCCCCGGGCAGCCGGGGACCAGCGCGGCCTCGGCCCCAGCCCCGCCGGCGGCCCCGGCCTGATGGAGCGGCGGCGGCGGCGGCNGAGACGGACTGAGGGACGGATCGAGGGACGGACCGAGGGACCGACCGAGGGATGGACCGAGGGACCGACCGAGAGACGGACTGAGGGATGGACCGAGGGACGGACTGAGGGACCGACCGAGAGACGGACTGAGGGATGGACCGAGGGACGGACTGAGGGACGGATCGAGGGACGGACCGAGGGACCGACCGAGGGACCCCCGCTGCGGGCCCGGGCCCGCGGGCGGCTCGGGGCGCTCCGCATCCCTCGGCAGCGCGGGGCGCTGGGGACCGGCGCGGGATGTCCCAAACAGGGGAGGCGACTGGCGGTGACAGCGAGCCCGGAGCAAGGGGAAAAGTCACCGTAAGCCCCCAAACGTGTTTTCCCAACGCCAGCAGATGCCCGAACCTCAGCACCACGCACCCCACACTAGGTGCGAGGACAAGGTGCGGAAGGGCTCAAGGGGCACGGTTGTGCCCAGGGCGGAGGAGCTGCAGGATCCCGGGTCCACAGCCCCGACACCCCGGTGTGGGTGCGTGACCCAGGCCAGCGCATTCCAACAGCCACAGCCCGAGAATGACCCTTCGTGCTCCTCAGGAGGCTGAGGGCAGCTGCTCCCTCCTGCCGGCACCGAGGATATTCCCGGAGCCGGGAACAGGAGCTCTCCTGAAAACAACACAGCTTCCCCTAAAACCATGAGGACAATACGATAGGGCATCACCCCTGAGCAAAAAGAGCAAAGTGGGGTGCAGGGTCGGCTCCTGAGTGAAGGCACACGGATGTGTCAGACACAGCATGTCACCATGTCACCCCATCCCCACACGCGGCTGCCAGGGCATTATGGCCCTGATGCAGCAATCCAGGGATGTAAAGGCTGCAAAATGCTGCGACATCCCCACGCCCCTATGGCACACGCACATCATCCACAGCAAACATGGAGAGAAAGGTGGGGACCAACCACGGGGTGTGAGGAAATCTGCTTCACAAATTACCGTTAGTACCAAATGTCCCTTCTTATCAAGACTGGACGGGTATTCAATTTTCTCTTCAAACGCCTGCCTTCTGAAATGGTAATAGAATTTCAAATCTAGGGGAAAAGGGAGGAGAAAAACTGAATATGCAAGGATTAACAATGAGAGAGACAAAGAAAGAAATTATACCAAAAAAATATAGTCAGAGCCTTTGCAGGAATTAATTAAATACAAATATAAAGAGAAAATTAAGTCTCATGCTTAGGAGGGGGGAGAAAAGGGATATTTTCTGAGTTTAATTAACCTTTTTTTGCCAAGAACAATAAAGAGGAAGGGGGAAGGGAGGGAGAGGAGAGCAGAAACTCCTAATTGTTTTGCCTTGCAGGAGATAATTACAGGAGCCGGCCAGGTCAGGGTCTGCCCACACAGGTTTGGGGTGCGTGGGTCTGGCTCGTGCATGTCCTGGGATTGTGTGCACATAACAGCTCATTTGTTGGCTCTGATTGGGACGTAGATTGGGAGGAGCAAAGGCAGAGCTGGGGAGAGCCATGGTCCCCCAGATACCAGGGAGCTCAGGGAGGGGATGTCTCCTCCCAGCAGAGCCATGGGGGAGAGTGTTGAGCATCAGTGGGAGGTAGCTGGTGGCCAGGGTGGCTACCAGGGCTGTAAGACAACCTCCACCCCCACACTCCTAAACATTTTGTTTGCAGGTTTGATATCTGTGGTGCTCAGAGGCATCAGTCACAGGGTGACAGCTTGGGGGTCTGATGGGATTTTGATGCAGCTGTTGCAAAATTAATGGTCTTTGTCACCACTAGCCCTTCCTGGGAAAAGCGGAGGATCCAAGCAGTGGTAGCAGGATGAAAAGTGACAGGACAAGGAAAGGAAAGGTGATGCTGACGTCTGCATGAGCACCTGCCTGCAGGTCCTTGCTCCAGTGCCTCTACTGCTGGCATGTGGGAGCTGTTTGGCCACAACCTGGACTCCAAAAGACAGGAAGTGACAGATTTGGAATCCAGAAATATTACCAGCAGGTCAACACTGTGCCCAGCTGTAAGGGGCAGCATTGCCTCTGGGCACTGCCAGAGATCCAGGCTCACACCTGCCAGCCACACAATGACATCCATGGCCACTCACATAACCCCAGGGCCCAGGAGAGATGGAAATGGGCCCACAGGCCTCTTGAACATGGGGTGATGAACTGCACCATCCTCCTCCTCTGGGTCCCAGGGCTGGGGTTGCTTGCCAGGAGCTGCTCCTGGAGGAAAGCACAGAGCTTTGGGGCCAAGGTGCTTCCTGCAAGATGCTGTCATGAACAGGCTGCACAATGCTTTTCACTGCTTCCTTTTGACACCTTGGTACCCCAAAGGTCTGGAGTAGGACCTGTCTCACTCTAACACCAGCTGGGTGAGGCAGAAACTTCCCAAGGACTTGTCACATATAACATCTTTGGGCCACTGCCCATGGAGGTGTCCTCTACCCCTGCATCACAAGCTCTCCCAGATCAGTGCAAAGCCCCCTCCTCACCTCCAGCCCCACCTCAGCATGGTCACACCACCACCCAACACGTATGTACTTGGGAGATGGAGCAGCCAGGGTTCTGCACTCCTGGACGAGGCTGCAGGCAGCAGAGCTGGTTTTCCAGCAAGGACCAGCTGCATTGAAGTTGGATGACAGAGGGAAAAATTCCTCATTCCCAGGCAAGCAGCTCCTGTAAGGCAGAAGTTACAGACATGGACCTCTGCAGAGGTCTGGACTTGCCAGCATAGCATCACCCAGGACAGGCTACAGATTATCTGTGAAGCAGGACAGGGTGATTAGTAAGTTAAAATCAACCCTAGCAAGTGTTTATTTAACAAACACAACTCCTTATCTGTCCAGGAATAGATTGCAAAATTATTCAAGAGTCTTCAGTGTAATTTATTCTCAGTATATAGATTGTTTAAATTGCAAACTGGGAATACTACTGTGAAGTGTACAAGGTATGTGGTAAATTATGTAACCTATTTATGTAATTTATAAATTGAGTTACATAAATTAGCTACACCAGGTACAGCATGAATGTCAAATTGTATTGTGACTCAATTGTCACAATAATGGCTCAGCATCAGATTAGCCCGAGGATTAATCCAGACAGTACAAAGTCTGGATGTTACAAATAAATAAATATAAATATCAAACTGTACACTAACAGCTCAAACTAGAAAGTCATTAGCATTAATAAAGTGCAACCAGTCAATTACTTGTCAGGGGAAGCAAAATGAGACAGAGTCAGCAGGATTAGTTTGCTTTCCAGTTTGCACAGATGTGCCCACAGTCAGTGCCCTGCAAAGTGCTTTAGGGAAGGCACAAAGTACCTAAGGCTTCTCCAGAAGTCCCTGTCTCACTCCTGGGGTAGGGAGTATCTCTGATAACAGTAAGGGGCTACAAAATCACTGATGACTTTGCATTAAGAAGTTTGGCCTAAGGGCACCATTGTGCACAGGTCCATGGAAAAGTCCATTCATTTATTGTACAGCTCTGAGACTCACCTGCCATACTCAGTAACCCAAATTTTCAGGGCTTGGAGAATCCTTAGAAAACCTGAACCAAGGCTATTAGTTAACTTCCTAAGCTAAGAGTCAAAGGCACTCCTTTCAACTACTCCTTTTCCCTGAGCACTTCCTATTCACTCCCATAAACTACTCAATCCCCAGGGTTCAACACAGGAGGGAAAAGCAGGCACAGCCTCTTTGCACATACAGACACCATGAGAGGGAAGGTGCTTCTCCTGCAGTCAGCAGGTAGAGATTTGATATAACTTTAAAACCTGGAAAGGACTTTTGGGAGAATATGTAGGGATGTACAGCAACAAGAAGAAATATTGCAGATTACTTTATAAATTACATTACCCTAAAATCTAAGTCTGGATGGAAGAGATCTAATTCTTGTGGAACAGATGGAGCAAGGAGAGCACAGAGAGCCAGGAGCTCTCCTCAGGGAGCCTTGTTCATCACAGGGTAGCCCTGTGGGGAGGAGCAGGGCTGAGCCACCTTTCATGCTTTTTGCTCTATGGTCCACATTCTCGAAGGATGCTGAAAGGCTTCCAAGTTTCAGAAGTTTTCACCTTGAACTCCTCATTAAAATCCAATTTTCTTTCAAGCTGAGAATGGCAGAATTCTGCCCTCCTGAGAACAGCTGTGACTGTGTTGTCATCTGCACGCTCAGGAGTGCTGCAAGGTCTGTAGCAGTGTTAGAGCTCCCAGTCCTTGTTCTCTCCCAGTGACTGCAAAGAGATCTGGAGCACAATTCTCTTGAGTACAGCTTAATAAAACCTCCCTGTAATGGATGTGCTTGGCTTTTCCAGAGAGCTGAGTGTGGACCTCCAATCCCTCAAGGTAAACACCTCCAGTCTCTCAAGGTAAGCACTGGTTGGCAGTGACCAAGTTAGCAGTCAGAAGAATGATATAGATCACCTTAAATGTATGGTGTGCACGAGGGTCTCATTTTACTGTGCAATTCCTTGCAGTGTTGAATGAAGTTTCTTTACCCTGCAGAAGAACCACACTTTGAAACATCAGCCCATCAGTCACAAAGAAGAAAATGTATCTCTTTCTCCTGATGCTAAACTTGGATACTGTCACCTCAACATTGGATTCCCATAACCTAAAGAGATCTAATCACATTCATTGCCTCAAAGTAGCCTCAAATAAAACTCCCTGAGCCTCGGATCAGCAGTGAGCAACACAGGACCACCTGCAATCTCAGAAGAGGACATCTGCTTTGTTTTCTGAGAAGCTGAGGAGCCAGACCACGCTGGCTGAGGGTACTTTCATAAAGATAACCAGCTTAGACTGAAGCCTGAACCCTCTTCTTTATCTGTTTGGCCACAGTCTAAATGGCAACCCTTTCCTTCAGACAGTGAACTTCCTTTTTCCTAGCATGGGTGAATGTGGCCAACCAGCAGCTGGGTGGAACCAACAGCTGGCACTGAGGTTTCACAGCTGGATATTAAATACATTACTGTGGATATTCCATTTTGTAGACCATCCTTCCATTTGGGAATGTAAACTTCAGGACACCAGAAGGCACTATATAAAAATAACTAGAAAGGAGTCTTCAAACAAACGGATGAGTATTTTCTCTTTTTGTAACCTCTTTAACTTAAAGACCCCAAAGCACTGCACAAGCACCTGACTTAAGTCTGGAGGAAGCCCAGCACACAGATAATCCTACTGCTTTCAGCTTACACTCTGTTTGGACACCTCTGTGTGCCTTCCCACTGCACATCTGCCACTGAGATGCAGTGACAGAACTGTACTTGGGAGCAGGCACCCAGTCTATGTGATCACTGCAGATCCACAGTGTGATCCATTTAATCCAGGAAATTCCAATCCATGGAAGTTGCCAATAGTTGGCAAGAGCACTCTGGAAGGTAAAGGGTAGAGGGGAGAAAGTCGCAACACAAAACTTACTTATTTTCCTTTGTAAAAGAAAAATAAGTAAATAAGGACTAAAGGGACTACAAAGGCTGTTTCAGTGAGGCAGTCCACAAAGAACAATTTCTCTGCCTTTTGTAATCTTTTATTTTAGCTGATATGATTTAAGCTAAGTCCTGAACTGGCATTTCCCCTCTGTCTCATTAAGAGCTGCAAAGCTTCATTGCAGTCACTGGCCAGACTTCTTCAGCAGTTGAAAGGCTACTAAAGGAAAAGTAAAGAATTAATTTTTAAAAAAGCCATGTTCACACATGGCTTTATCAAATGGCAAGAGTTCAAATCTCTCCCTTGGTTCAGCCACTTGGAGGAGGACTGCAGGCAGCACTGGCAGAGTTCCTGTTTACTTGTTTTATGATGGTTGTAACGAGGAACCCATTAAATTAATAGCCGTGCTTTATTTTTAATGTTATGTTTAGCTAATCCTGACTTACAGTGGTACTCCCCATTCACAGAAAATAAAAATCAAACTCACTATGACAATGGACTCCACCACCAAGAAAATGGGTATGGTGGGATGTTCAAGAGGTCACAGGAGGGAAAAAATAACATCCTTTTCATTCCTCCTGAGGGAGTGTCACTCATGTGCTCCACTGCTGGCCATTAGAGAGATTAACTCAGACGGTTCAAGGACTAAATAACACAAAAGCTCTGCCCCACTGGCAAGGAGGAGATGCCCACCCAGAGACTCCAGCAGAGCTGCTCATGTATAGATACACATGCACAAGGCACAGCTGGAGTGTCTGGGTGACTCAAACTGTTTTCTGGTCTTAAACACTGAAGATAACTTTTTTAAAAATTCTGTAGAGCAGGCAGTAGGAAGTGTACAGGACTGAATTGCATGCACCAGTTTGCCAAAAATGTTAGCACTAGATGGGAATGAAGACAATCTTCCCCGCAGCTGTCACCCCAATATCAACTCAGTATTCAAAAAGGATTTTGAAACCAAGCTTTTGGGATCCATAAGGAGGCGAACAGATTCTAACTCCTCAAAAAGATCCAAGTGAGCCAAAGGGCTTTGTTTCAACTCATGTCAATTAGTAAACCTGCTCCAAAGAAACCAGAAATTATTTTTAAACACACTTTCTGAAAACAAAAGAGGATGCAGTCGGAATCAAAATGATATTGCAGGTCCCTGCTGCCTCTTCTCCTACACTCCCTGGGACAGCAGGCCTGCCATGCAATAGCTTCCACACAGAACAACACGGGGCAGCAGGAACCAGACAAGTGCTATCAACATCTCATAGCAAATGGCACAAACGAAATGGCTGGATAAAGCACAAGCCATTCCAATGAGGGCAACCAGGGAGAGCATCTAATTTAGTCCATTCACAAGGGGAAAACAGCTACAGGAGCAGTTTGTTACATAGCCCTGAGGGAACAATTGATTTCAACTTGGAAAGAAAAGTTTGTGTGCTGCTCTCCCTAGGAAGACGACGGAGGAAAGTTTCCTGCCATGCTCTGACCTCTATGAAAAGTCTGAAAGAGCACACGTGTCATTAAATCCAAGACACACTTTTGACAGGGAGCTCTCCTGAGACCAGTGGCTGCTCCATTTGCTTCCTCTGGCTTTGCCCCAGGCTGCAAAACTACCACTCTGCCAGCACAATTACACACCAGAGTGGGAGATGGAGGGGCAGCATTACCAGCCTGAACAGCCTCAGCTCAGAGGTGATACAGCCCAATCACTTCAGCCCACATCAACCTTCACTTCCCCAAGGAATCAAGAACAGGGAAAATGAGGAGAATCCAACACACACCGAGAGCAGTGATAGGGCTGACAAGGCAGGTGAGTCAGTTCAGGAATGTCACATCCAGCTCTGGACAAGGATAAAACCCACATGAATAGGGGCGGGTGTGGGGTTACATGTCACAGGACCCTGAACAGCCCTTCAGGCTCCCATGGGTTCCAAAAAAGGGCTGATAACACTTCAGAGCTGGATGCAACAGCCCACTGGGGGGGCACAAGACAAGAGAAGAAAAAGGTGGTCTAGAGACACATACAAGACTGGCAGTGAAGCACCTGGTGGAGTCAGACACAAACAATTTATCAACAAGTTACAGACAAACACTTTTAACCACTTTGGAAATAAAAAATAACAACAACTTGAAAGACAAATTGAAAAATTCTGCTTGGAAAAGGAGCACACAGCATGAGATCACAGGACTCAGCAGACTATAAAATAGGAAATGAGACTTACTCTTCTCCCCCTACAGCTACACAAAACCCTCCTACACAGATTACAGACACACTTGGCAATTGCCTTCCTCCTCCCGCCTCTCCTGTTATGGACAAGGCAGAGAAGGTAGCTGCCTAAATGCAGAGAGGGTATTAGACAAAGCATCTTGCAAAGTCAAGTGTGAAATATTAACAACAGGAGGCAACGGGTTGAGTTTTTATGCAAGATCACAAATTTGGTGCTTCGAGCGCTGGTGATGTTCTCGCACACTGGAATTTCAAAGTGCTGCTTGTTGAATGTTTCATTTACAAAGCTATTGAGGCCTACTGGAAATTTTTTATCAGTTCTGTTATCTCCTGTATCTTCTCTAACTTCTCTGTTTTTGTTCTTTTCTCTTCCTGCAATACTAAGAAATTATGCATGAATAAAAAGGTTGTTCTTTCCATTCATCTGGCAAGTTTTAAAACAATTCATACTCCTAAAGCAGCCACTCTGCAAGCTGTATTTTCACATGAAATTACCACAATTGTGCACATTGCATCCAAATCACTGGATGCATTTGTACACAAAATTACCCAGTTTGCAGAGAACTGCAATAACCAGGCAAGCAAAATGGACATGCACTGCTCAGCTGAAGGGAGCACTGTGCCCAAGCCACACCTGGCCACGGGCAGGTTTGGTTTTAGTTGGTGAAACAGGTCACAGATATTTCTGGTCACAAAAGAGCTGCTTTTTATCCAGCACATGCAGCACAGACAGCAGCATGGCTGGCTGCCTCTACCCCACCTCAAAGTTGTCTTTGGAGGAAACTGCCTCTAATTCAGCTTCCACAATAGATTCAGACCTTGTTTATCCTGCTGTCCTAGTTGCCCATTAATGCCAGCTGTGGTGGTAGCAGTGTGGAAAGGACATCTATTCAACACTGGACACCAGGCTCCAGGAATAATGATCTCTGCCACTCTGGAGCATAACTGACACCTGCTGTCACAATCTTGCCCAGAAAAAAAATTGCTCTGAATATCCAACAAGCAGTCAAGGAGAAACACAAGGAGAGGGAGCCTAGGAGAAGGTGCAGGGCTTCTTCCTTCTTTGCAAGGGCCTTGGTACTACAGAGGCAGCAAAGATGAGGGGTAAGAGAAAACATTCATTCAAGAAGCTCTGTTACCTGCACATTTTTTACTTGGATAGCAGCTGAGACTCTGCAACTGAACTTCATCTTCAGCAGTTTCCTACTGACATCCCTGGTGATCTTATTTTCCCCCAGGCTCAGGGATCTGAGCTGGTGATTAGGGCAACAGCAGCAACAAAACTGCTCCTGGGCACTAGGAAACACCAAAAGAAAGGGACTGCCTGAAAGTCAGATGGGACCACAGTCCCCATGGACATGATCACCAAGAAGTTTGTAGACATTCAGCACAGAGTAAGCTAAAATCAAACCCAACCCAGCAGGACAGAGGAGTCCCTCACTTCAAGGCTGCGCCACAAATGAATGTTTGTCCCCAGAAACTTTTGAAGACAGAGTTGGGCAAGCCAGTATTGATGTGCAGTGACAGGTAAGAGGTGTATTTTCAGCTAGCAATCAAGCAGTCCCTCATCTGGAGATACTGGATGGTCTTTGAGTGCCACTTTGTCCTTGCTGGGCTGCAAACAGCCGCAATGCACCTGGCCAGCATTAGCTGTAGCTGTTACATTTATGATTTTATGGCTGATTTTCCCCCCCGTACCCTCTATCGAGTTCACTGTCTGAATGATCACATCTGTTTATGTTCCACAGACACCTGCATATCTTGAGATGACAGCAACTCCCTGAATGCTGTAATCAGTTATTTCTCAACAGAGGAATTGCCAATTTGGTAAATAAAGCTCATTATAAAAGAACATGAAAATGTATTACAGTTGCCTAACAGAGAAAATTGCCCAGCGCCGCCAAATAATCAGCCCTGGCATCACAGTTCCCCCCAATTTAGGGCAGCTGAAATAATAACATGCAAATTACTCATGCCAAGGCAATGCTGGATAGGGGCAAGAGGAAAATGAGGAAGAGACAAAATACATACTTTTCTCTTCAGACCAACAATAATTTCAAACCTAGTCAGGGACAGACCTTGGTACTCTAAATCCCTGCCTGCAGAGTCAGAAGTTCTGTGGTTATCCCAAGCAGATCCAAAAGCTGGCATGGCAGGAGCAGCCAAATCCCAGTCAGTCCTGCTCCAATAGATCTGAGGGCACTAATTGTCCTACTTTGTTTAGGAGAACTTGCTCTTCCTCCCTTGGGGACAGCAAGTTTGACCTACACAAAGATGCAGAGCTGGAATTTTTGCAGGATCTGAGACTAACAGAGATAAGCCATGCGTAAGCAAACATCACTTCTGAGGATGAAAAGTGTTGTGGCATCAGCTCTCAATAAGAAGGAAAGGCATTTTGTTGCTTTAATGAAGACGTAAAGCACTAAGTTGCTGTCTAAAGAAAAAAGAGACAACGCAGAATATAACACAGAAAACAATTCTCAGCCCCCCTCATCCATTTTCATAAACACTGCATTAAACTCTGACACGACCTCCAAAAATCCATGTTCACATTCTTCAAAAACTGTCAGATACAGTCAGAGAGGACAGAGGAAGCTAATGCTGCCAGACAGAGAAGCTCTACCCAGAGAAAAGGAATCAGGTTACCAAACTAGACCTGCTCCCCTGGTTTGCTGACAGGCCTTTTGCAATTCTGCCACACCTACCTCTAGGAGAATAAGATTCCAGATGTACCCAGATTCCTCCATTCCTCACACAGCAAGGATGGGGCTCAACAGAGCGCAAGGATGGGGCTCAACAGAGCACAAGGATGAAAAGGATGGTGGTTTATGGCAGACACAGAAGGAACTGTACACAAGAGCTTGTGGAAAGAAAGATAACTTGGGCTCTGCAGCCAGCAGGCAAAGGTTTTTCCAGTAGGATTCCTCATCAGCAGCTCCCTTCAGCCAGGACTTTGCAACCAAGTACCTTCAATTAACCAGTCATCCTGGGACCAAAACGAACAAGTTTAGTGATTTATAAAATGTGACTTGAAATACTGCTATTCCTCACACTCATTTGGAGCTTTTGTTGGCATCAGCAACAGGCAGAAAGCAGCAGTTTACAAATTCATGGGACTGAAAGTATCTCACAGCACACAGTGACCATTAAACACTTTATTGTTTAGGAGGGAACCTTGGAAGGGAAGGAATGTGCCTGCTGGTGTAACCAATGGAAGCATGCTAGGAACAGTTAATCCTAACAAGCTACTCAGGGCTACTTCCAAATACTTCTTTCTCCAGAGCAAACAAATAGAGGCAACAGCTCTTGAAACTCAGATGTAGGTTGGTGAAACCAAAGTTAGAACTGGGTGAACCAGGCTTATGTTGGGGCAAAATCCCAAGCTACAAGCTGTGCTGGAAGCACCTGGGGTCAACACAATTCTTTACATTTCAAAACAATGAAAAGAAACGATAGCATCCCCCACTCCTGGGACCCTTCTCCCAACTCCAGGAACGTTCACTGAGACTGATACATGCAAGCAGTTAGGAGAGGAATCATGTTGTATTGTCTTGGTCATGGAGGGCAGAAGGCACTGGTTTTGGTCAGTGTCTGTCCAGAAGGATGCTGGGGCTTCCAAGGGCTTCTGTGGTCCCTGTCCTCTGCTCTTTGGTGGATGATGTTTATCCGGAATTAATGAACAGCTCCTGGAGAAAAAAGGAGACAAAAGAAAAAGGCAGCAAGCTAGTTATGCACCTGTTGACATGGGAATGTTGCCATCAGAAATGAAAAAGCAGCATTGGAAGGGTGAAAATCCCACAGAAAAATCTTCAGGTTTCACCTACTGTAAAACACAATATTTTCAAGGGGAGAGGATGGTGGAAACAAGAAAGCAGCTCATGATACCAAAGGTAAGGCTGATTCTGAGATCAAGAACATATGGTCAGTTGCAACAATCAGGATTGTAACTCCATTGGCCTACAGTGGCAAAGAACAGCTGTGGCTCCAGGGAAGCCTTGGAGCAGCGAGGCCACAAGAGCAAGTGTAGCCCCACACTAAGTCCTGCCTCAGCAGGACACAGGAGCAGTTCGATTATCTGCCATCAAACACACACAGACACACAGACACAGAGACACACAGACAGACACACAGACAGACACACAGACAGACATACAGATACACACACTCCCCTCACTCTCTCACCCTGGATCAGGATCAATATAAGACCACCAGAGAAGTGAGAAGAAGAAAGATGGGGACTCAGAGACCACCCTAAATCCTGACATATCTGACAGCCCTTATCCTATTAACACCCGAGTCCTCCTAAAATTCAAAGCCAAATCACATCTACTTTGTCCCCACAGAAACCTACTAAGTGGTACCTCCTCAGGTATCTGCATATGAGCTGTGAACTTCTGAGGATTATTCTAAGATGGAAAACTTCCAACATTTTTAGGATGGAGATTGCAAAGTCTGTTGTGGTCTCTTCCTATTTTTATCTTATTGCATCTATAAAGTCAAAGAAATCAAACCAACAATGCCATCAGGAGTGGATGAGAACACACATGACACCAGCTGCAACACCTCTCCCTCTGAGGACCTTAGAAATCAGTGTTGGATCCCACTTCACAATGAGGGCAATCAGCTCTCCTGCAGCAGGAGTGGCATTGCTGTGTCAGTGCCACAGAACAGCAGAATCACCCAGGCTAAGCCCACCCACAGGCTACGCTTTTCTCACGCTCTGGATACGTGCAGGTCAGACAGTATTGATCCATGTTAAGAGGACCCAGCTAAAGCCAACTAGAGAAAGACAACTGAACTGCATACAGTCTCATTGCCTATTTTTATTAGGGCTGCATCTGAGGTCAGTTCTACTCTCCAGATATTTGCCCTTCTGAGGAGAGGAGCTGTGCTTTCTTCAGTGTGAATCAGAATGGAAAACATCACAAGATTATGATGCTAGCACACTTGGCACTGTCTGTCAGAAGGTGAGGATGTCTTTTGGGCTGCTTCTGCACAGCAGGCTGATATTGGCTGATACATGGCCAATGTAGACTGAATATACTGGCCTTGAATCTCCAAAGACAGCCCCATCTCTGACAACAATGAACTGGGAAAGCTTCAAAGGACTCAACAATAAAGAGAAAATTGTTCACCAAATTATTTAGACAAAGGTTATGCAGAAATCTGACAAATGAACCATCAATAATACTCCACTGACTCTAATTTCCCAGGTAATTTTTCTCATCATTAGTGACTTAAAAGTTATGCACAGAGCAATACATTTTAAAAACTCCAATAGCACTCACTGAAATTGCAATGAATGAAGCAGTAACAACTCATGATCAATTTTGCAATGAAGTAATTTGCTGTATTCACATTCTAACACTTCAGTAAAGTGTCCAGGAATACTACATTTTGTGAAAGAAAAAAAAATCAGAATCACTTCTGTGGCTACTCTGCAGTTAATCCTTCTGGAAGACAGTAAAACCTCTGGTTTTTCAACACTTTTGGAGAATATCACAGTTACACAATTTTATGTTCAAAATCATAACTACCTATCTCAACCTCATCTAGTTGCAGGTGTCTCTACCTATGGCAGGGGGGTTGGAACTAGATGATCTTTAAGATCCCTTCCAGACAAAACCATTATATGATTCTATGATATTTTTACTTATTTCAGGAGAAAATGAAAACAGCCAGTTCTTAACCTCAATCAATTCTTTGCAGCCTAACCTACCCACATACCAGGCATGCATTGAGCTGGAGGCTCACAAACATTCCTTGTGCAAAAACATCAGGTTCCATTTCACTCTGGATGACTAAACCTCCTCAAAATCTTTTGCACAGTGAGCCTGGACCCAGAACTGATAGGCTGAGGGACAGCATATCTCTGAGACTAAACCCACTCTTTGCCCACGTTTTAACTCCACCAGGCATTTCAACCATGCCAGTGCAGACTTGGCACCCCTTCGTTTTCTTCCCACCTGGAATCCTCTCTCCAAGATGATACCAGGTCGCTACAGCACTTACCTTGAGCAGAAGGAGCCAGTAAAGGGAAGGAGAAGCTCTACCTCTTCTCCATGCCCTTACCATTGCATATGCACCAGACAAGGTGAACATGCAGCAAGCCCTGGCAGTTTGCAATCACTGTTTTCACATGACAGGATACTCCCAATTAATGGAGATGAGGCTCAGACTGAAAAGTTTTGGTGCCTCCTCATAAAATGACTGCCCCACAGTTGGCATTAGCTGGTCTCTGCTGCAGTCTTAGAACAAGAAGTCAGGAGATGGGCAGCCTTGGAGAGTGCACCACACCCACAGTGTGATGGGAGGGCACAGGGAGGGCAGATCATTATTAATGCCACTGCAATCCAGGTAGAGACCAGGTTCCAGTCTCGATAAGCTCCAGCCCAGCACCTTTACATATGAAAATAGTGTCTGTACAAAGGCAAATTCCTCATCAGCACAAACAGGAATGGCAATCTGTTCAGTCCTGACAGCAAGTCCAGCTGGAGGGCATACAGCACTTGTTTTCTTCCATGCCTTTCACAGCAAATGGGACCTTTGAGCCACTAACTCGTGCTCTTCCACCACTGTGGCACCCTGCTCAGGAGCTGACTGCAGTCAAAATGGGCTGCTTAGCTAACATGGCCTGCCACTTTGAAGCCCCTGTGCAAAAGCCAGTAGCTTTCCAGTTCTGGTTCCAGTTGAGTGAGAAAGGGCTGAGGTCTGCAAATAGATCTGCTCTAAAAATCTCACTCCTGCTGAGAAGGGAGTCCAGTCAATGCCCAACACAGTCCTTGTCCTCTAACAAAGCTGAGGTCTTGGTACCCAGCACTGGGGCAAGCAAGTTTCAGCAAGATTTTCTAATGTTTCGCTGTCCTGTTCCTTCTTTCTCAATCTGTATCTCAGGGCAGAAGCTTGGGGCTGCCTGGTGAATTCTGCAGCACCCTCTCACCTCCCCCAGTCGCTGGCCAGCTCTGTGCCTCGGCTCTGGGCCTTGCTGGAGGCTCTCAGCCAGCGGAGGAATCTCCCTCCTTGAAAAGCCAGACCCTGAAGAACTTCCTCCCTCAGTGTTTGCCAGAGATGCTGTTTGCCAAGCCTCAGCTGTGTTAAGACATATTTATTTAACCAGCCGTTAGTCTCACAGGGTAAACCCTGCGAGTTTCCTCCGCCATGTGCCTTGCCTTTGTTTTAACATCCCTTTAAGCAGTCGCACCACAGCGCTCACACATATGGGCACTGTGTAGCTATGAAGAAATCAGAAAGCAGATCCCCATGATAAATGACTTGGTGCATTTGGAGTGTCAGTGACAAAGTAGAAATTAATCTCCATAGTTCCTAGTTCCCTGCCATGTGCAGACAGCTCTCAACATCAGAATACCTGTTGGCACGCAGCAGACCTCAGCAACGTGACCACACAACTTTTTCATCTCAGTTAGTGTGGAAAGAGGCACAAACAAAATACAAAAATCCTGCCCTGCCCTAAGATGTGTGTTCAAGGCCTTTACACTGGATGAGGCATTTGTTGCAGGGCTATTAGCACCCCAAAGCGCTGCAAGGGACATTTGAGTCACTTTGGTTTGATATATGCTGTAGGTATTTTTTGGTTATGTGCAATTTGTTCTGTTACACTCAGGGTATTGGCTATTTTGTGGAGCAGCTGTGCTGACTAATGGATCACAGCACTTCTGTGCCATATAGTTATTGCACAGAAAAGCCTCTCTGTCTCTCTCATCCTTCAGGAGTCCAACAGTTGCTGTCCTTGGGACTGGAATAAGGAGGGCCAGAAGCATGCCTGGCAGCAACAAAAAACATTAATTCAAAAAGCTATGAAGAGAGTTTTGTTTTCTCTCTCCTCTGTACTGGTGTTAATAGTTTTGCAAAGCAGGGAAGTTCACCCAATGACTTCTTGGCTACTTCCCCAGATGGTGGCTTCAAAGTTGGCTTGACAGCAGAAAAAACGCTTTTCAAAAAACTCACCAGATGCATTGTCAGAACACCCCAGAAAGTGCTTTCACATGGAAGTCTCCTGGTCTACATACCCCACCAATGGAGTGCAAGGAACAGAAACAGTCTTTCTGGTTTCCTCCTCCCTCTCCTCACAAGAGCCTGCACACTGCTTGCTTTGCGCTGCCTTGACACCTCCCCATTGCTCTGCATCACCCGAACACAAAAGTTATTTACCAGCACAACTCATCTCCAGCTGTTTTGAGCCTCACCTGTTTGTTCATGCATTATAACATTGATTTCCTCCAGACAATTGTTCTGATCATTGTTCTAACTCGCACAGAGCTCCCGTCATTAGCCTTGCTTAACAGGAAATATTTTGCCACTGACTGAGCAGCTCTGCAGTCAGCAGACTGCACAAAAAATCATCCCAGTTGGGGGGCTGCATCTCCCTGCTGAGCTGGTAACCCCAGACGTCGCAGTAGGGAACAAGCTCAATGCTTTTGATTTTGGACATGTGCTAGAAAAGAGCGGGGCCAGGAGGAACAAACACGGCTCTGCAAAGGGCTGCTGCTGAAAGGATGACTGTTAATTAATCCTCATACAAACCGAGGGCAGTTTTTGCTCAATCGATGTTAATTGCATTTAATCTCATTCTTGCCATTAAGAAAAGCCACCAGGCCAGGCTGATGTCGCTAGCGCCTGACATGTGGATTCCACCCACGTTTAGGAGGCAAGGCAGGAGAAGAAAAGTAATGGAAAGAAAGGAATAACCCTTCCTCAACCCCTTCTGCATCACTGCACAATTTCATCGGGTCTGTTCCATTATTTAAACAATTTTTGTTTTCCAATAACATTATAGAGGTGCTCAAAAGATGAAAATCAGACATTTCACTACTAGTTATTCTTGCTCTCCTGGGTACCAGCTTAGAGCTTTGCTAACCTGCACAGCTTGGGCTTCTGTAAAGGACTGAAAGTCAGAAAACCTCTTATGTGAAGTGGTGTTTGCCTTTTAGTCCTGGGCTGATCCCAACAGACCTGCCAGAGCCCCTCAATTTGACCTACAACTGCTGACTGCCACCTTCCATCAGCTCTGCTGAAATCTTTCTCCTCACCTTGCTACGGAGCACAACCCCAGCACGCACCAAAGCACACTGGAGCCTTTCTCTAGCATAACACAAACTAGTATTTGCTATTTAACAACCTCTGTCCAAATTTGCCTTGTAAGACAGGACATTTTTGAAGCCTGAACTTCCCAGGTAAACCAAGAGTGCATCCAATCAGTGATCTGGCTCTGATCTGGGGACTGTGTCTCTATATGCCCAGCTACCTGCTTGGCAAATGGGAAGAATCCTCTCGCCTCTGCAGGAATCAAGCCTGGGGACAGAGGAGCAGCTCTTGTAGCACAGGACGCCCAAGGTGGCAGATTTCATGACTACTGGCTTATTGCTTCTGTGAGAGCCTTGCGTTTTTCCAAATCAGTATCAAGAACAATAATAATCAAGCCCGGGCTCTGCCGGCGCCTTTCCCCCGTGGCAGCACACAACGCTTGCCCAAAGCCAACGCTGCAGTTTATCATGGATTTTCTTTATCCCTCAACAAGTGTTAATCCCAATGCCTCTCGCTGCATGAAGTGGACAGATCACAAGTGCCATGAAGGACTCGCTGAGTTTTAAGTGCTCTGAAATGGCTCCACTAGACTTGGTCAAGATTGCTTTAAAACCATTTCCCATTAGGACTGTGACCCTGTCTCTTTGCAGCCAGTGTAATGACTGTATCTCAGAGCAAGGTAATTACATCCCACTATCTGTACACATCAGAAACTGCATGCTCCAAACACTACTGTGCCTTTCTGGGCTGAGTGGTAGAAGGCAATGCAGGAAGGAATGGAGATAACACTGGACACCCCTCCATCCTGCAACTAGAGTCCCCCCGAGTGTTTTGCAAGCTCGTGGATTAGCCCCTGGGAGGGATAAAGGGATCCAGAAGGCACAGAGTGATTCTAAAACAGAACAGTGACAACTTGTACAAATTCAGCTCTGGTTTTGTGGGGATTAAAATGAACTTCACCCAACTGTGAATATCCGCTTCCAGTGCCAAAAGGAATGGAAAACCACTTACTGATGCAACAGCATTTCATTATTTCAAACTCTAAGCCCAACACTTCCAAAAATTAAGGAGAGGCAACAGCAACATTATTTTCTGGGGGACATTGGCTGCAGGGGTTTAACTGCTGAACTGCCAAGCCATGCTCTGGGCACAGTGTAATGAAATAATAGACACAAATATTGGCAACTTCTCCATACTGTCTTTCCTGCTCTTGCTACCAGCCTCCAGAATAATCAGTAGGAAAATAAAAGGAAAAAATAACCCCAGAAGCCAAGAGACTTTGGATTAAGTTGTATAAATGACCTGTTACCTCCTTACATGAGGAAGAAAGGAATGCAATAAATACCTGCAAAGCCATCTCAGTATCTTGGATTAAATGGATTACAGAAATGGAAAGTACATGATGCAAGATGTTATAAAACAAGATGCCAGGGAAGTGCAGGAATTTGAATCAGGCTGGCAAATGATCCCTACAGACTATTGAGGAAAATTAATAGAGAGAAGGGGTAGAGAAAGGACACGGTAAAAAGACTGACTGATGAACACTGTTGTTAGGACGTGTAAATTCAGGATGTCAGACTTCCTCTTAAATCTACTTCAGTCCTAAACAAAAATAGCAAATCCTACAGTGTTAAAAAGCACTGGAAGTAGGAAAGTCAGATATGGCAAGCCTCATTTCAGGATAGGTTTCCCCTGTGCATCCCTCAAGATTGAAGTTTGTGACTTTAATTATTCCTGGAACATTGTGTATATAGGGATTCAATGCAGGGATTACTAGCAGGATCCTTGTTATAAGTGCCACTTCTCAAACAAATTACACATCACTGGATGTCAGTAACATACACAAGAAAACAAATCAGATAAAGGCAGCAGGACGGCACGACACAGGTCTAGTGCAAAGAAATTTCACAAGGTCACCCAGAAAAATAAAGGCACTTAGAATTTAAACTCCTAGAACATTTCTAATTCTCCAGTGCATAAAAGCTCCACGTGACCCAGACACAAAACCTTCAATACCCTGTGACTCCACACAATCTGAGACCAAGCCTAACTGAGACGTGCTTTATTTGTGAAGAAATGCCATCAGGGAGCAGGTGGAGGAAGAGAGAGACGGGAGATAGAAGAAGCCACCCCAGTTGTCCTCCCAAATCCTAGGGATCATCCCATTCACTGACTGTTCACAGCCCCACACAGATGGGAGAAGCCAGGGAAAGAGGATGTAATTTTGTTTGTGGGCAAATTTGGCAGCTCCTTGGCTGCAGGACTTCTTCACAAGCTGATCCCAGATTTACAAACTGCATTTTGCCTTTCCAGAACTCATCCCAGGATGTGCTACTAACCTGCACTGGTTCTAATGAGCATGTCTTTAACTCCAGAAATTCTCATGAAGATGGAAGCACAGGAAAGTCAGTCCATGGGTAGAGTGTAAAGAACAGCAGAAAACACCTCAGTTATGGCACTGTGCCTCTGAGATGACCCCTCAATGGTGGTCGTTCAATTCCCAAGCTGGGGATTTCACCAGGTGCTTGCCGATGTTACCAAACCCTGCAGTTTTCTCGTGCACTCCAGGAGGGTGAGCACTGCCTGGAGCACATAAGCCAGTCCTAGGCTCTACTGTCAGTCACCTCCCAACTTCCAGCAGCTGAAATAAATCCCCATCTCAGTTTCCCTTTCTGTACCTAAGAGTAATGCCAGTTACCAACCACACAGAGGTATGACAATTATTCACCAAGAGAAGATGCTAAAGAAATGCAAAAATTCAGTTCTCAAGGGATCTGTTCCTCTGTACAATTTGCATTTAGGCTTCAGAGGAAATCTGGTGCTTTATCTTGCTCCTTTCTGTCTTGCTTTAGCAGGCTCCAGCTCTGCCTAAAGAGAATTCCTCTTTGTGTCAGGGTATCATGTCCACATTTAAAGTATGGCTCAATCCTGTCTAGTCCGGCTTCGTACACCAAGAACAGAGGCAGGCAGAGACTTCTCCAGATATCCTTTTTCTATGCCCAATTCTATTTTTGTTCAGTGATACAAACAGTGAAATTCCACACAGAAGTATTATGAGCTTGACTGGCTTTATTTGTTTAACACTTCACATTTTCATTAAGCTGTTGCTACTCGGCAGCCAGTAATTTTATTTGTGTGATAGCTGTATTCATCTCACCCACATGGGTGTAGATGTCACTCTCCTTTTCTTCTGGCTGAAGAGGCAAAAATCAGCAATGATAGAGTCAAGAGAAAACTGGGAATTCTCAGTTCTGTTTGCAGAGAGATGTGAGATATGACTTCTACCTGTTTTTGTGAAACACCTCCCAAAGACTAGGGGTACCTACAGGTAAAAATAAAAAGAGGAAAAAAGATTATTTTGGAAGACTACCCTTCCCTACCCAGGTACAAACCAGAAACTGAAATTATCTGAGCAGAATCAGCCCGTTTGACTCAGCACTGAACTCTCCTGCCCCAGAAGCTTATTGCTGACTGAGCATTTACAGTATTTGAGTATCAGATTGTAAAGAATTAATTATACGTCTAACTCTTGCCAATCTTCAAATATCTTGAAATATCTGGTCCCAGGAGCTGCAAGATCTGATTAGATCTCAAGGAAGAAAAGTCTGGTTAGCTGGCCCTCACCAAGCCCCAATCAGACAATCTTCTACCAAGTTCAGGCAACCAGACAGAGAATTAACAGCCCTTTTGAAACATTAATGACTCGAACCGAGACAGCCGAACGACTGAGCCACACCTCTTGGACAGAGGTTTCAGAAGTCAAAGAACACTAAACATTTCTGTGGCGCTCCCCTTGGACGAGATGCAGGAGGCACGGAGCAGGGCAGCCCGGGCGGGGCCGGCAGAGCAGCGGGGCGGGGCGGGTCGGGTCGGGACGGAGCGGCCGCCGCAGCCGGGAGGCCCCGGAGCCGCTGGGTTCTGGACAGCACGGACATCCCCGACCGCAGGCACGGCCGGGCAGCACCGGTGGGAAGCTGCAAGCTCAGCTGCCCTGAGCACGGCAGTGTCACACTCACTCCCCGGGCAACAGCGATCTGCTCTGAGCAGCTGCCCAGCTCAACCACTGCCATTGAGAGACCGGCAGAAAAAATGTCCTGCAACCTGAGCCATGGATCTGAGCAAACGAAGGGAAAACGGTGAACACTGGGAGATGCATCTTGATTTCTCACTGTCTCCTCCCGTGTAAATTCCAAATCTTTCTTTCAAGATTAAAAACCTTTACCAAGTGAAAAACAAGCTCAGCATTTCTCTAGCTCCATCCTGTCCCTATCCCTCTTCAGAGGACACTCCGGTAGAATACCAGATGCTGGAATAAGCCACAAAAGCCTTCTAAATAATTATCTCCTATCGCCTCCTCTGCAAATTTATAGTCCTGCATCTGTGTCAAGACAGAGACCTGCTTCCATCTGTCTAAAACACATTCTTTACGGAGGACCTGAAGGTGGAATGTTTAACGTTAGCATTTGGAAATGTATTCAGAGACTGGAAAAGAAAGTGACAGTTTCTAAGTGTGCTGTTCAATTGTCCTGTGGACACTGCTCAAGTGGAGGGGGAGCTTTGTATTTTTTTATAACATGACAAATGATGCCAGTCCCATCTTGTAATTTTCCTCACTGTGCAGCATGTCTGTTCATGATAGATACCAGTGCAGCTGCTTAGGTGTCCGTTTATCTGCTTGGAAAGTATTGTCTATTTGGAACCAACTCATCCTAAACCAGCAGCCCCAGAGGGTGAGAGTGGAAAAAAGGAAGGGGGGGGGCAGGGGCGGGGGAGAAAGAGACAACGGAGTTGTGGACTGGGAGCACATTCATGCTTCTCTTGTAAAGGTTTTGGAAAAAAGAAAGCATCATATTTAGTTTGAGCTACATCCTCTCTTTGCCCCTCCTAGACCATTCCTTTCTACTGTCACTCAACACCTCTTTACACTCTCTTCCCACAAAGACCTTACCACTAACATACATTTAATTTCACACTTGCAACCTGTGAAAACAAAGCAAGCCCTCAGCTGCCTCCTGCAAATCTGTGCCAGCACAAAGGAGCCTTCAGGTCACAACCTGAACAGTTTGCAGTTTAAAGGAACATTTAAAATAAAAACAAAACCCATAAAGGAAGGAGAAAGAGAGAGAGAGGGAAAAAAAAAGGAAGAAAGAAAGAGGACAAAAAAAATCAAAGAGTACTTATACCTTGTGTTTAAAGAGATTTTAAACGGGAACTTGCCAATTTTCTGTAACCAGGATTATAAGAGAATAAACTCAAACACTTTGTCCTTCTGCAGAGCCCTGTGAGCCGAATTTCACTCTCTACAAAATGGCCAATATAGAAAAAAGCTCATAAATCCCTCTGACGTAACTAACTTCACATTACTCTTGGGGAAACAGAGGCAGAGACAGATTCATTAATCCAAGTAAATGAATCCATGAAGCAGTCTGAATTTCTGAATCCCCATAATATCCCACACTAGAAACAGCATCCAGGGCCCAGCAATTTCCATGCCATGTTGCCTGACACAAGCAAACCACAAGACTCAAACAGATGAGACAGTTTCTAGAAAGGAAAAGTACAGTTTTTAAACCACACCTGCCCTAGATTATGTAGCAAAACCCATGTTTTGTTACTTTATAATACCTCCCATCATTTCACTCATTGCATCATTAATGCCAAAGACCAAGTCCACATCTGTAAGGTGCTGCCTCAGAAACCTGCTGAGTAGCAGAGAGCTGCACAACCTGTCTGAACAGGTGGGTACAAATTCCTGTGGCTCAGCACTGTCAGGGTTAGCCTGCTGGTAATACTCAAGGCTAGCAAGGTTAGGGCTGGTTTGATCTACAGGCTGGTACTCTGTCTCTGACTTACCAAGTGCAGTTTCCACGTGTGCACAGGGAAAGTGGGTCTTATAAAGTTGTTTAGGTAGTTACATTTACATAAAGAACTTTATAAGACATTTGTGTTAAAGAATTATTAAAACCAGCACTGAATTAAAGACTTGCTTTTTAGGACAAGGAGCTGTTCCTTTAAAATATTTTCTTTCTTTTTTTTTTTGGTGGAGTAGGGTTTCTTTGTTTTGAAAATAATAAAATTCCACACGTAAGATGGTGTCAGATGAGCTCGAATTGTGTAAGGTACTTGTCATTACTGTGACTTAAAACTGGAACTCGCATTCAGGAAGCTCAATATTTATTGTCTCCCTAAATTTAAGTTGACAGAAAGAGTGTCTGCTCCCGCAGGCAGAAAGCTAATTCCACCATCTCTTTTCCACAGTCAGTCTCATTCTCACACGTAAATCTCCTGAATTCACCTGCTAACAGCTACCAAAGACCTCCAAGCACACGGCTCTGAACTATGCAAACCAACCCTGGTCCCACTGATGCCTGCCTGGGAAGAAAAGAGTGTGCTTGCACACACACATGCCCCCAGCTCAGGCAGCACAGGGAAGGACAGGCTGGTCACTTGATTTGCAGACAGCTTTTCCATTACTTACTGCAGCGTTCGAACAGCCAACCTGCTCCCCCTTCATCTGCTCTGTGGTGGCCATTTCTCCAGAGCTGCCCATCATTTCCTTATCAAGCAGTAAAAACGTAGGATCACTAGAGACACAGCGCAGCCTTGCTGAGATTTCATTCTCTCAGTGGGTTGTAAATGCCCCTATAATGTTGGCTTTTTTAATCTTGTGTTATTATTACCCGCGGCTGCCATTCAGTCTGCAGAGAATAAAGCGCCCAGGCTTTCAGGACCCACACAATGGCTCTGTGCATTTGCCAGCGGTTGGACAAACAATAACTCTGTGTTTCAGCTTTATTGGAAACCTTTCTGTTGTGGGAGCCTGGCTGCATGTGTCCCTCTGCTCAGGCAATGCAGAGGTGCGAGTGGGTGCCTCTGAATTTATCGGTGATTTCGGGAGCACGTGCCTTGGCACTGGCCTGTGGAACCAACAGGAAAGTGCACAGGCAGCTGCATGTTGCTGTGAGCCCATGAGAGACAGGCACAGACCTGCAGAGCCAGTTGGTCTCCTCTAGATCAGCCAGGGAGTCCGAAGCTCTAACGGGGCCCCTCTGTGAATAATTACGTTCATCTCCGTGTAAACGGTGTTGCCAGCTCATAGGGAGGTGTGATGATATGTGACATAACTGTGAAAATGTCAAAACACCGCTACCCTGAACCACGTTCTTACAAGAAATCTTGGCTTCGACTCGAAATTAAAGATCCTGCTGCTTGCAAGAAAGGCTTGAAAGCTGGAACAACTGAAAAAGCACAAATTATAATGCAAAGAAAATTCGAAAAATGCAGGGCTCTTCTAATTCAGGGAGACTGTTTTGGTCAGCTCATTGTTGCTTGCAGGGGACACTGCAGATGCGTGAACTCTTAGAGAGCTGGAAATATCCCTTCACTCAAGAAAACAAGCCCTGCTGCAGACTTGTCACATACTGAAAACCTAAGAGGAAAGTCAGAAACTCCCATAAAACCACAAGGTTTACTTGTGAAACTGTTTAGAAATACACTAGGGTTATTTCATTTGTCTTCTGGTTTTAAGCAAGTCACATTCTCACACCACTTCTGTGTAGGCAGGAAGGTTAGTTTATTGTATTTTACTTATTCCTTCCTTTTTTCAGTAAAAAAACAGAACTAAAATTCTCATGTTCTTATAAAACTTCAGGTACAACTCCACAAAACTAGGGCAATAGAAAACATGCCAAATATTTCAAGGCTTGGCAACAGTGAGCCTGCCTGTCTCTCTGTGGCAGGAGGAATGTCTGTCTGTCTCAGCCAATGTTTCTGAGTAGGAATGTCTCATCCTGATAGCCCATGTACATATAAAACACCTATGCTGACAGCTCTCCAGGAAGAGACCTTGACATTTTGCAGAATACCACATCCCAACCCCCATCTCCCCTGAATAGCAGCAGAAGGCAGAAAAAAAACCTGGTAGATCTGAAAATGTAAGAATCAGGTGCTGCCTTCAGCAAGGATTAAAGTTAAAATGGAAGAGGTAGTGGTGAAATGAGCACAGTAAAGTCACCGGAATTGATGCACCAAGGAATCAGCTTCCAGGTTTCCCAAATCCATAGCTGGCCTGTCCCACTCCCTCCCCTGTGGGCCAAGAGAAGAGAGAATTTGAAGGGGAGGAAACCAAGGCTTTGCTGTCTTAAACAGAATAAATAAAAGGTGAATGGTTTCAGGAAATATTGTGTTATTGCTGTGGTATTATGTGCTTCATGTACCTGGTGAGAGCAAGTGCAACCCTCATTCTGTGTCTACACCTCACAGCAAGTGGGCTGGCACGGGCAGGCGAGCCCCGCTGCCTGCGGACGCAGTACCGGGATTGCAACGCTCTCTTCCTGAAAAGAGTAATGAGGTGCCCAGAGAGCCTGCCGAGGTGTCAGAGAAACTGATGCTGATGGACCCTTTGCAGGCCAAAGACAGATTAAGAATAACACAATACCAGCATAACAGCACCTTATCAACAGCCCTGCGAGCGCTAAGAAGTGAATCTGAGCGAAGGCTGTGACACCTGTCTGCATCACAGCCCTGCTATTACTGCCTTCCGACTTCCCGCACAATCCAAGTGTCCAAATGGCTCTGAAGCAAGAAGCAGCAAGACAGGAAGGTGAATCTGAACTCTGATCAGCTGTCTGAAGAGACAGTACGAATACCTTACATTTCAGTAACACTCTTCATCCATAACGAATCCGAGACATCCATTCAACCTCCACACTCCAAACCACAGAAGTAATATCTGCCCAGGTAGAGATGGGCAAATAAACACAAGTTAAATGACTGTTCAAGGTCGTCCAAGGACTACGAGAGACACACGTCTAGCAAGTAGATTACTCTTCCCTTTTGAAAGGCACACAGACACACACGCACGCACGGGGGATTGAAACTGCTTAGCCAGGTGTGGAGCCTGCTGTGATCAACACAGCTTCACTGAGCAGCAACTCTGCTCGATGCTGCTTCACTGGCGCTAAAATGTAAAAAAGCAAACCTTTATAACAGAATTCTTCCAAACAGATGCAAATAGGTGTGGGGATTTTGCATCTGGGCTAAGTTGCTACAATCTACACATCTTATTTGTTTGCTACTTATTAAATTACCCACAAGCCATCAACAATTCACGTCTCTCTCTGAGAGGCAGAGATTAACTAGGAATTGCTATGCAGAAATGCTGCTCATCTCTCTCTCTAGTGAGATCAGCCTCATGATGAGTTGCGGACATTTGGGAACAAAGGTGAGCTTTTCTGCAAGAAACGAGAGGCACAGAAAGATGAGAAAATGATGCTACAGGGAGAAGAGGATTTATTTGCAAGGCAAGAATCTATCAGGAATGGTTTCACACACACACTGCGAGCCACGGACTGTGACGAAACACACTCGTGTACCTGCAGCACATGAAGCTGCACTTATGTCCAAGCACTAATGCAAATGACATTTTCTCTGAAAGACAATGAGGCCAGTATGTAAATACTAATTTAACAATCTAGTTGACAAAGCCTAGGCTGATCTATAAATAGCTAGTTTATTAGCAGGTGATGCTGAAGGCAGCTATCCTGCCTGGCTCCATTTCCCACAATTCCCCGTGCCATCTTGTTTTCATTGACCCCAGAGACACAAGGACTCTTAACTGTATGCAGCTCACTCCTCCACCACTACCTGCAGAGTAGCTACAAACACTTGACAACACAATACATATTTATCAATGCCCTTACACGACAAGGATCCTGCAGCACCACGCACACAATGGCTCCCAGTGCTCAATTAAAGAGAGCAAATGGTTTAGAAAATAGGAGAATCATGCAGCCTTGCTTTTAAACAGGAGGAGCTGGTCACTCAGGTGCCAACAGGCATTTAGGGAATGACTGACACAGAGTCAGAACCAAGCACTGTCCATCCACATTTACACTGTGCATTGGCAAACCGAGAATCTAGGATAGCAACACCTTTACTAACTCTAGGCCACCAAAGAAGCATTTTACCATCTCAAAACAAGATGTCAAAATCCTGACTCTTTTACTCAGTTTCATTTCATCAGGAATTATTATTTTATAGTACACGATAAAACTTACAACTCTTTACCGCCTCCTCAAGCTGCATATGCAGGAATCCCCTCTTTCACACAGGCACAAGGCAGCTATTTAACAGCAGACAGCAACACCACCAGAGTCTAGGGCCAGCAGGCAAGAATACTGCATCCTGGTAAAATTGTTGTGGCATTCAGAGCAGCACACCAGAACTGCCCTAACTGCAGCATGGTCGGCATCCATGGAAACCACACGAATTATGATGGTTTAGGCTATTCACATGGATTTGTAGATATTCTCCAGAAGTGTTTTAAGGCTTCAGTCTTCCTCTTGCTGCAAAGAACAGTGACAACATACTTGAGTTGGGCTTGTAAATAGGGAGATTCAATTAGAGGAACAGAATAGACTTTGTTATCCCTTCCTCCCACTTGCTTCAAATTTCTAAAGAAACCTTCCAAACACAAGAAGTTCCTGTGTCTCTCACGGCCATATGATAAGCAGAAATAAAAAATTAAAAACCACACAATCCACACTTATTTTTCCATAAGGTCCATCATATTCTTAGAGCTTGTACAGTGCAGGCTCCAGAGTTTATCCTGACAGGGAACTTACTGTGCCGGGCCCTGCACCAACCCCGGCGAGGGCAGAGGCTGCTCGTGACCGGGAGGCTCACGCTGCAGCCGGAGCAGAGCCCCAAGTGCCTTCCCTGCCCTGCTGCTGCACCCTCACTTCTCAACGGTGCCCACTCAATGAGGTGACAAGAGTTTCCAGAACAGTGATTTGGTCTGGCACAGCTCAGCAGATCCGTTCCAAACCATCACAGTGATCCGTGCCAGCGGCAGCACGGTTCCCTACGGAGCGGGCTTTGGATAAAGGACTGCTCCTTCATTTGTTGTAACAACAAAACTTTACAATTTGGGTTCTTTTGAGGTTTTATTAAACACAAGGGTTAAACTGACATTTATACGATTGCCAGCCTGTGATGGTCTTACAGTTTGTTTTTAAGACCATCAAGGACTGTGAAAAAGAAACCTTTCTAATGAAGTTTACTTACTAAATTGCCTTTTGTGATTTAACATACTTCTCTTTTCTAGCATTTCTAAAAATGAGATAGAGGAGATTGACTTAGCTGAACAGGAAGTTAAAACAAAGGTGCTCTCAGAAATTCTGTGGAATTTAGCAAGAGAAGCAATACATGACAAATAAAGAAATCAGTAGTTTACATTAATCAATTAGGAAAAAACAGTATAATAATAGATTTGCAATGATCTTGAATAGATCATTTAATAAAAACGTCATAAATCTAACGGCAACAGACACAAGCACCGAAGAAGAACTGAAACATTTTACATAGTTCAGTAAATGTAAGATGCTGCAACAAGGTGTCAAAACAGCCTTCCCAGGAGAAATCCACAGTTGCTGTTTCTTTTGCCTTTGATGTAAAGCTACATGTAAAGTCGTAGTGCCAAACAACGCAAAAGAAGCTTGTTCTGTCCCCCAAAACTCTGCATTCCCTGTAGCTCTGGCACAGTTCCTGCTTCCTTTGGCTGTTGTCTCCTTTCTGATCAGCATATCCATTGCCCAGATCCTTGATTCCACACCCCAGCCAGTTGCATTCCAGGAGCAGTTAGCAGCCAGCACCCAAAGAAAACTTTAACTAAGTTTGGCTCTGTCTGAAGCAAATTTTGAGCAACTGGAGCACAGATGAAATCCAACTTATCCAGAGTAATTCATTCTTCACACTTGTTTAAGCATGGTCACTCACCGAGGACAGCCTGGCAGCCTTCTCTGAGGGCTGTGGATTCCACTGCACTGCCAGGAGCTGTGCTGAGACAAGTCCACATCACACGTCAGTGAAGATGGACTGCACCCTTCAGCTCTGGGATGGAAAAATCAAACTGCTAGATAGCTTCTCTTCCTTGCCGGATACACTGATTTTTAGCAACGGGAAAAGCCAATTAAAGTTGATAAAGACACATTCTCTGCTGATTTTTCCTTACTGCCCACTGCTCAGTGCTGGTATAATGGATAATGTTCTGCCTGTGGGTGTATTTTCTGAGATCTGTCAGTTCTGACAGCATTTTGGCACCTGGATAACTCAAGATCTATACTGAGGGTCCAGGAATGCACTATTTCTCAGTAGCTGATGGGTACATTTTTCAGCAAGGCTTCCCTAATTAAAGGGCTGGAAAGAGTGGTATCAGATTGATAGGCTTTGCAGTCAGATGTTTTATGCTTAGCTTGATGAATTATAAATCACCTTTTGCAACTTTCAGAACATGTGAGAAGAACACATAAGAGAAACTACAACAATATTTTCAGAACATCACAATGTAATTACTTATTTCCAAATTTTACCTCTGTCCCTAATGGTAAAGCCATTAAAGACATACTCAAGAGAAGCAATGCTCATTGAAAATAAATATAAATTATAAATATAAATATATGAAAAATGAAGCTATGAAATGAGACACTGCTGGTCTGGAGGTATTCCCACATGGAAGTGTTTTGCCACGGGTGGGACAGAAGATGCAGCCCACCTTCGAGCATCACCCTGGGCTGGGAATACCACCCTGGAACTGAGTGCTCAGCTCAAGCAGCCACATCCTCTGCCAGAGCAGTGGGAAGCTTTGCCTTGAACTCAGCCGTCACAGCCTCATGTCAGGGCTGGAGAAACCATTGTCAAATTAAATGCTTTGACTTTGCTCCCTGTAAAACTGCACGAAGACAATGTATTCTATGCTGGTTTCATTGTCTCTGTCAGAGTCCCTTCCCTATATACAGTGAAATGCAACTCCACAGAGGCCACTGTCAAGACCTTTCAGAACAAGCAGTTTGTTCTGGTTTTAATGGGATCTTTAAGTACTGAAGTTCTTTTTTTGCAGGGGGTGTGTCCATGTGTGTATGTGTGTGTGGAGAACAACAACAAAAAAGCCCAAACCCCAAAACAGGATGTCAGAGCCCAGTATCCCAAGTGTGGAAGTTCTGAAGTGCCTTGCTGTCAGTGGTGTTCAGAACAGTGCAGACTTTAAAGCTATAGAGAAGAATGCCACAGAGTAACCATTAGGAATAGGGAGAAAACTGTTGGTAATTTAAACAATGAAACCAAAGAAATACAATGCTAAGCTATCAGGATGTGAAAAGCACTTCCAGGCACTGAGAGGTTAAAACAATTATTTGAACAGCTGGGAAAATTAAAATGGTAAAATAATAGCTACCCTTCAAAATTCTACAGATGCAAAGAGACTCTTCAATGAATAACTGATAAAGGGGAAAACACATTTTAGAAGAGAAACTGTTTCACGCATGAAGGTCGTACAAGTAACAGCTCCTCTTAAGAACCCGGATTTCCAGACTTGGCAAGAGATGAAGGGCTGGGGTTAACACAGCAGCCTTTTACCTTGAGGGACCTAGGGTAAAATCCTGAATACTTTAAGTTACACATGAAAGTGACTTTGGGCATATTCTTTCTACTGTTTTTTTGGCAACTGTTCCCTACCGTAGCAAAAGCAAGGTCACAGGAGCACGCCAGCATTGTTGTAGCAGTTTGTTTCCTTTCCCAAGGAATTCTTCCAGCCCCAATGACTCCAGCAAATGGTGCAATCAGAGCAGCCAGTTCAGGTAGTTTAACTGCTGTTATCTAGGGCTCCCCCATATACATAACCTTGCTCTGGCAAGAATGCAGTGACATGTGACTTTTCAAGGAAAAAAGACAGTCTGTAACAAGGAGCTGTGCTATTCAAGAAAGGCTTAGCTGGAAGAATAATGCCAGTCAGGATTGCAGTGTGTAAGCCATGGTGTACACAATGCTGCTCATCAGGACTGGGTACACAGAGACACATCATGGGGACCCACAACTCCAGCAGAGCCATCCCCAGGGCAGGGAGGAGCTGAAAGAAAAGAGCCAGGGAAAGTTTATCTGCCACTTGGTTACAGCTATCCCTGTAGGCAATGGATCCTCTCTCACTCTACTAGCTATTTTAAAACAAGAAACCACAAATTTTCAGCAAGTAGAGAAAAATTGACAACTGAATATGCAGCACTTTAAAGAAGAAATCAGCTGTACAGTGCCAGCTCTTGTTTCCGTTCCTCACCCACTGCAAATGCTCAACCTCTTCCACATAAACACCGTGCAAACTGTTAAAAGGACAGCAACTGAGCACACCCCATCAGAGTCCAAAAACACTCTGGCAAAAAAGGCAGAATCAGAACAGGAGGCCAAATCCATCCACCCCAGCAGCCAACTCTTCTATCATTCACACTTATCATTTCACCAGTCTGCAACTGGAAAGTCTTAACTCTTACTTTTATTCTTTCTCTCTTTTCCTTCTGAAGAAAGAAATTAGACAGCCTAAACACTGAGATCTTCCTGCAAGAAGACTTTTTCTCCAATCAAAAGGATTTGTTTTTCCAGGATGATTTGGGCATTTCTGAAGGACTCTCCTCAGCCTTCTCTCTTCAGAGTAGAGCCTACTTCACTCTACCCTGAACACTGTCAACATACTTCAGTTGCAATCATCTGGTATTGAGTCCTGATGCTGTCAGGTATCTCCTCTGATGGGTCAGACTGCTCACTAAGCAAGGATACTAAAAGAAAGCACGAAGAGGATGAGCCTGCAGCCTCCCCCATACAATTTGCTGCAGTCACCTTGAACCCTTAGCTACTTACACCAGGTTTGACCACTTTCAGGATCAGAAGTGTCCAACAGGTCACAGAAAGGAGTAGTTGTGTCTATGCCAAACCAAAGTAGCCTGTGCCACAGAGTAACACAGCTGACAGAAGGTTTTCAATAAAGAACTTGATCTTCCTAAGGTCCTGAAGGACCCTGTGACACATTTCTACAAGAGTCAGGGCCCTGGTATTCTGCCAAGCTACATACATTTTGTCTAAACTGAAATTATGATTACAGCTTTAATTCAATATGCTCTCCTTCACATCCAATCCTAATCTGCTGGCAGGAGCTGTTGAACCAGTAAGCACCTGGCTTTTTTTTGCCCTTTAGGTGACTTCGTCACTGTGCTGCCTGAACAGATGCCATCAGCTAAAGCTGCACAGCAAAATCATTCAGGAAATTCTCCAGCTGGGTACAAAACCTGCCTTAGCAGAGCTCCTACTCCTACTGGGGAACCTGCAAATCCATCTCTGGTATCTTGTCATGGCACTGGTTGTGGTAAGACCATAGAACTGGAATATCTCAGCTTGTCTCCTCACTGTACCAGCATGATGACCAGTCATCTGTCTTTTACTTGCCCAAGGTTAAATAGTATTCTGCAAAGCTGGTGTACAGTTGGGTAATGTACTCTGGGGTCCTTCAGGGTTCAAAAGAGGGCAAAAACCTGACAGAATGAAAAGAACTTGAAGCAGAAAAAGAAGGCTTGCAAAGCATCCATCCCTCTCTACCCTCCTTCCATGGGGTCTCTGATTCTTACCCATCTTTCCTGCAGTCAAAGTCCCCTGTGTCAAGCAGCTTTCATCTTCAGTGAGGAGTGCAGGAGGAGCAGGGAGATGCAGAAGATTACACTATGTCCTTAGCACTCAGAATCCAAAGACTTCTTTTGCTCCTCTGATCAGCCATGTTCAGATGCATATTTAAAAATAAGACAGACACTGAACTCTGTCTTGCCCCTTGAGGGAATTGCAGCCTCCTCTTTCCAAACCGCCAGTTCAGTGCTGCAGGGAATAGGCAGCCTGGTGTCAGCTCCAATATAGGTTTTGAAATGAAAGGAATGCAAACAAAGGGGACAGAAGAGAGGAGAGGAGGGAGGGAGGGAGAAGGTGCAGAGACACTGGAAGGAAGCAGGTGAAAAAATGAAGACAGAGGGGAAAGGAAAAATCTGAGCCCAGACTATAATAGGTGAGTAAAAGAGATGGAAGGAGGAGGAGGAAGAGGAGGTAGCAAACCCAGGCAATAGCATATCTCTAGCTCACTTGTTCAGGCTGTAAGAAAAAACCTACACGTGGCCAGAACTGTTCATGCTAAGTGGTGAGGAGGAGATCAGTGAGCTATACATAAAATATATGTAAAATAACACAGTCTGATTTTTAATCACAGAAGAGTTTTAGAACTATTTACCTTGGTTCTAGCTCAAACATTAGCTATGCACTCTCCTGACATCATGGGGACCAACCCCAGTGCTAGTGTGGCACTGCAACAATCTGGAATTCAGTACACCACAAAAAATTCAATGTAATCAAAAATATAATGGTGAAAATAACTTGGCAGTGCTATACAGCACTTGATTCTCGTGCCAGTGAGACAAAATGGGGATTCCTGAACCTTCCATATCCTGCCCAAGAAGGTTGGCAACTGCTAGTATTTTTAAGCTTAAGAGAAGGATTCCAAGCAGCAACCTCAGGGAAACAGGTTTAAAAACCATAAAAAGATATAGTTGGTCTATTGAAAAAAAAAAAAAAACCAAACAGATAATCAAGTGCATACCTAGATGTAAACTTACAAATAAGAAATGCCAAGTTGGGAATCAGGAGGGTAAGTTCTTACAGCTCTACAACATGCACTTCCAGAAACTCATTGGAACTCCAGTGGTACTTGAGAAATTTGTGCCAAGATCAAGGAATGCTTCAAACTGCTGACTCTGAAGCAATTATCTGGAAGAACACAAGCTTGCCTGAGGTAAAACACACAGTATGGTGTGAACTTACCATCCTGCTGTCAGGATGGACCAGGTACCACGGTAAGCACAAATCAAAATTGATGAAGCCAAGAAAAGCACCAACAAAGAGAGTAAAGGAAGAACCAAGGATCAAAAGGAAGAGCAGGCAGGACCCAGATGAACAGTTACAGCCTAGAGGCTTGTGGAGCAATTCAGAGCCACTGAAGAAATTCTCTTGCTTACCTGGCTGGTGGGTCCAAACATCAGTTGGATCCAATCCTGCTGGGAAGATTAACAGCTACAGATTAACACATAATCCTTGTAACCTTTTATCCTCGTGACAGTGTACCAGACATCTGTGCTTCAGAAGACTCTTCTCAAGGGAAGATGCCTACTTCAGCCTTCAAGCACCACAACATTCCTGCTTTATGTTGTCCCTTAAGAAAAGCTTTTCATAGCAGCAATGAAAGCTTTTTGCACTGAACAGCTGGAACCAAAGTCAAAGCACAACCTGGCAGTTTTCTTAGCTGAACAGGGATGCCATTGAAGCTGAGCTTCACAGGAAAAAAGTCGGTGTTGACAAAGGTTTTAGACAGTGGTTCAAGGGTTGAAGGGAGTCAGAATTGCAATTTGCAGGATTTTCAAGAGGAATATTTTGAACCTTACCCTTCTGCTACAGCTGGCATCCAGAAATTATGTCCCTTACTTCTCTCCTTTAAATATTTTTTTCCTATAACACTTATCAAAGCCACCACCTTCTTAGTAGGAACAGTCAGGACTTGTCAGGTCTCCCCAGATGCTGAGATTAGCTAGCTCTTTTCTCCATGTGGGAATGCTCAGGTCTCAGAACTTAGTGAGGCACGGATTTGGACCTGGGATTCAAGTTTTCATGAGGGAATTTCTGTTATTATAGCAGATCTAGTTCCAGACACAGCCACTGTGAACCATGTGACAGGATATGAATCCTCTTCTGTATATTCCTTCTGTGTGATCTCCCTCTTCATTTCTTCACACCCCCCTTTTCTCTACAGTATTGCAGCACTTCATTGATTCAACACAATCGACAAGAGAGCATGAAGGCAGAGGCAGCTCTCAGATTGGAACAGCTGGTTTTCTTGATGGCATCATGTCCCAAAGAGAGTTAAGGAATCACAAGAAAAGAAACTGCTTATTCTCAACAGCAAACAACTCCAGACCGGAGAAGAAAGCACAACCCTGCTGACTGAGAAAAAGGCAGCAGTGGGATTTTGAATATATTTCACACTCCTTGATGGATCATGCTTGAAGATTTTGTGGGGAAGCAGAGCTCAGAGGAAACCACGCTTCAAAGCCTGTCACTGTACTCAAGGGGCCTGTGAAAACTTCATAAATATGAACCCCTGCTATCCCATCCAAAGCCCACCTGCAGACCTGCTGACACAACCAATTCCTTGATGGCCACGCTCCACAACCACTACACCTCGCTTCCTCAGGCTTTGGAATGAGCTCCTGCCAGCCATGCCAAAGTGGGCTTAATAATAGATGGACAAGGATGACCAGTGGGGACTGAAAAAAACCCAGTCAAAAGTCATTGACCCTGTGATCAACCTCTGAACAAGCTGTGACAACACAGCCATGCCACAACCAACAACACACTGAGCACCCAGCAGTGAGCTGGCAGACCTTAGGCTGCTTCATTCACACACAGTCATCTGTCACATGAGCCCTATGTGGTCACAGGACAACAACACTGCAAAGTTTCCTCTTCCTTTATCTCACTTGCTGTCCTACCTCAACACACAGCCAAAACAAGCTACTGAGGAGCTGACAACTGCCTGCTCATCATCAGCAGAAAGTGCTGAGGCCAGCAAGGATCTGCGGTTGCTCTGATGCCCAGAACTCAAATTTTGCAAGCATGAAACATGAACAACACAAAAAGAGGTGCAGGAAGCAAGACCACAGGCTACCTTAAATTCACAAGCCCTTTTCTTTTTCCAGGCTGCTCACACGTAATACTCTTTTATCGCATCCTAAAATAAGAGAACAGGCCTTAGAGGATCAAACTATAAACTTTTGAAAGCTTTCTGTAGCTCTCTCTTGCAACAAGGACTTTGTTTCCATTTCTCAAAAGCAAAGAAGGAAATCAATACTTAGACAGAGAAGGCATATTTCAAAGGACAATCTTCTTAGTTGCTGCAGTGCCACCCCTGTTGAGTCTCTCCAATGAAGGTGATCACAATGGTAAGCAGAAGTCAGCCCCTCAAACATTCAGGCAAGCCAGAGTCTTCAAGTGGAAATAGGTTGTTGATGAGCAGCCATTTGGATTCCCCCAGATTCATGTCTCAAAGTTAAGTTTCTCTGTGACCAAACTCACGTCTAATAAAGAGTGAGTCAATATTCTTCCCCCTGCACAAGCACCACTGGGGTCCCTTCCCTCCACCTAATTGCCTGTTTTCACAAGGTATACAGGAACTTATTACTTCAGAGCCTTTGTGCTTCTGAGGAACACCACTGCAACTCACCAGCAGCTTTCAAGCAAGCAGAGAGTGGGACATAAACCAGGCTCATGGATGCACAATGTGGTTATGTGGGTCCCACTCCCTTAAGCAGGGCAAAGCTCCAGACATGGCCTGGGGGGAGCCCCACATTCAGGGGGAGTGCTGGCACACTGGACCCAGGACAGTGTCACTTGTGTCACCTGAAGAGGCTCTGCCCTGCTCTCCAGGGTCTGCTCTTTGTATGGCAAAGCTCCTGACCTACCAACATCTGTTCAGTTTTTATACAAAGCAAATCAGGGCTCTGCAAGGCAGTACAACATCTTTGTTGACATTTCAGTCCCTCAGAGAGAAGCTCTCCTTTGGCTTTGTGTCAGCCACCTTTGGCTGTGTCAGAAAATAGTGCACAGCCTGTTCTCTCAAGCAAAGCTGTTTGCCTGTGCAAAGGTTCCCAGCAAACAGACAGGAGACAGCAGCTGGAGAAAGGAGACCTGGGATCACTGCACACAATCTCACCTTTTATTATTTAGCCACATTTACTGAACACAGCCTGGCTATAATCCATCAGTGCAAGAAGCCTGCTCATACACTCACCTGATTGGAGAGAGACTTTCCTGCATTTTATGGGGTTTTATTGTAGCAAATGTGAAGGCTTGGAGATACAAGAAGGCACTAAGAAGTGTCTCACACAGCCTAGGCTCTCTCCCAACCAGCACTCATCTGATACTGGTTTCAGCAAGGACCTTGAGAGCATTCTGTTGTCTCAAGTTCACAACACAGCTTTGTGTGCACACAAGCCACCCATCAGCAGCTTCAAGAACAAAGTATGACTTTCACTTTTAATTGTGAAATTGAAATGCTTGCTGGTTTTGAACCAAGTGGCAGCCCACGTGCCTCAAGACATTTGATAAAGACTGGAAAGAGGGAAATGCATTAGAACATTACACCCAGTCTACCTTTAGCAATGAATCTGCTTCTGCTCCAGCAGTCAATCAGAAATCTATAGAAGCTTTAGAGCTTTAAGGTTGGCTTTTGCAGAACAGTACAGTGATCACTGGTGCCATCCAAGCTCTCCACAAAAATTTCTCTAGTGCACTCCAACTCTATCACAGTGCCTTCATCCCGTCAGCTCAAGGTACACACAGCTAGGAACACTCCTACCTGGATCACAGCATCCAATACATTTTTCAGTGGCTGTCTACTTTTACAAGATTTGAGAAGATTTCCTGAGCCTCAGAATACTCCTAAATGCACTTTGGCTTGGTACCAAAAGATAAAATACAACCTTGATGTGCCACAGGAAGTTAAACAGTACTGACAACGCCCCAGGGGCTCAGAAATAGTACAGAGCTTGTTAGAGGATGGTAATCCTAACTAGGCTGCATTTAGCACTACTGAAGACAGAAGTTTCCAACAGTTCCTGCTGATGTGGCCTGATGGAAACTCTCGTGTTCACAGTCACCAGCTGGTATACACCTGAATCCATGAAGAGACAGTGTCAGAGAGCCCAGAGGATCACTATAACTTCCCAGCACACTGTGTTTAGCTGCAGGCAGTGCCTCAAAAGAAATATACATTTCCTCCCTTCTTCCACCCATGGAAAGGAATCAGCAGAAGTTCTCAAACATGGAATTAAGACGGCATTGAGATGGGATAAACAAACAAATCATTACTCAGTCTTCTTTTCAAATCCTTTGGAGAGATCAACAAGTCTCTATATTGTATCTATACCCAGAAACTCTCCTATTCTGCCAAAGATCTTATTTCATAAAGCTATCAAGTAGGTAACTGAAACACAGTGTACTGCTTGCCCTACTGCCTCACACAGAAAATAAAAACTTCAATTTTTTTAATATTTAGAATCTTGAGGAATTTTTTAATCTTATGCCAATACGCTATTCTAAATTTCAAGGTTTACAGTTCTATCAGCAAAAAGACTCTAACACATAAGAGTATTTTTTAAACAGCAGCTGAGCAAGGACCCATCACATACCTGGGCACTGCTTGTCTGAGCCCTTACAGGTGGCCAGAGAGAATTCACAAATCAGTTCAGTCCTGTAACACTCTCCTATTTCCACAACAGTCAGGAGAGTGCTACAGAGAAAAAACTTCAAGAAAAGAAAGGAGGTGCTTTTAATCTAAAGAAGAAAGGTGTGTCCTAGACAAAAATTGAACTGCCTTAGCAGCTATGTTAGGACACTGCATGGTACTAAAAAGAGAATAAACTCAGAACAACTGCAAGTCATGAGTAGGAAACATCCTTCAGAAAATAAGACAAATGTAGAAGTTTCACAGCAGTTTGGTCTGAATGCAAGAAGAAAAAATGTTGCAGCTGCTATCATCTCCCTAAACTTTAAGCTTGCTTTTTGTGCAATTATCTGATTTCCTGAGGATATATATTGTGAACAAAACTTCAAACAAGCAGAAAGAACACCTGAAGATCCAGGAGTCTGTATGTGTACAACTGTAATGGGAAGGTACCACCTCACACCTGGCAGAAGGTGCCACCTGCCAAAGGCTTGCATGACCCCGACATGTGGGTGCTCCCTTCAGTTTTTAAGATAGTGTCCATACTTTACAAGTCATTAGAACATTTTGAATCACCCTCATCAGCAAACTCAAAGAGGAATCCAGGGAACAAGCAAATGAATAAAAACATCCTCCATTTTCATATTAAACACTTGGATGAGTTTGGGGTTGAAGGACACACTCCACAGAGAGGAAACTGAAATAATCAATGTGCACAATTCAACCAGTTCAGGAGTTTAAAAAAAAAATATATATAATCTTTCACCAATGTTAAATTCATCCTGAGGAGGGAATTAAGTACCTGCTGGAACACAAAAATGCTGCCAGCATAGTGGTGATTGTTGAGAGCTCCCAGTCCTCCAGTAAGAGAACAGTGTAACAGTGCCTTATTAACAGCCCAAATCAAGGAACCCTGAGAATTCTGTTCCACAGCTCACAGAAGTAACCCAAGAGATGAGCTCCTCAGAAAAATAAGCCAAGTCCTTGTGGGCAGCAAACATGGACTGATAAACCTAAGGGGAGAGAATGCAGAGGCAGATGGGCAGAGGTAATCAGAAATGACAGAAAGATGAGCAGACAGAGGGCAAGCAGAGTGCTTGAAGGACAGAGACAGAAAAGCAGAAATTTTATAGCATACAGGTATTTTAAAAGTTAAATCAACAGCTTTCCAATACCATTATTTAAAAAATCATTCTCCCTAATATATGCAGGAAGCCAGCTGCTTGCAAAATGACCTTTAAACCCTACGTACCATGCCTTATTAGACTAATTCAGAGCTGGAGGTTGGCTGATCCTGAAATCCATTTATACAGGACAAACAGGCATTCAGCAGGGACAAGGAGCGAACACATTGTCAAAATAATTTTGTCTGCATTTCTGCATGCACACTCAGGCTCAACACAGCAGAGAAGCACTTCTCCAGCTTCAGATATAAGGTAAAGCAGACATTGCAGCACCATCCTAACTCAAGGCTTCTCTTCCTGCTTCCCTCTCATTACAAAGGTAACAAACTTTAATTATAACAAAAATTGTCTTTCTGGACAGATTTGTCTTTTGTCAAATACTGTCTTTTCTGACCTTCTGCAGAGAAGAAAGGCTCTTTAAGAGGCTTTCACCAACTCTTATAACTTTCCAGTAAAGGCCTCTAACCAAAAAAGATGTTATAACCAGAAGAATGTTTCTTGCCAGAGATGGAAGCAGCAGCAGCAGAGATAACTCTAACACTGTATTCAGATCACTGTAACACACTATCGCCAACATGTCTTGTTCCTGTATTTGAAGCACTGGTGTCCAAAAAGGTTTTTTCAATTGGCTTGCAAAGGTTTAGCCAGAAATGAAAGCTTTAAATTGTTTTGGAAGCATCACAAATATGGCAGGAAGTATCTCCAGACAAGGAGGCCATGTGGGCAGACAGTGTCACGGACGGGTGAAAATCACAAACAATTACTACAGGCATGATGCAGAAAGAAACTTTCCCTCGAAGTTTGGATTTTGTAACAGATGAACGCTCCACAGCCTTGGACGAGGAGCTCTGTGGAGAGAACAAACACTAGCAAGCAGCATCAAGGCAGCTTCTGCAAATCTCCTCGTCCAGTGTGCCACAGTTCTGAAAAGGATTGGCTTCCCACTAATAGGAGGGCTCATCCATCATTCCCTAACTTCCAAAGAAGGGCTACTTAGAGCAGTCTTGCTTGCTTGAGAGCAACTCTTCCTGTTGAATGGGAACACAGCTACGTCCATAACCCCTGCACTTTGTCCACACAGACACATTCAGCTGAGTGGTGAAGGCTTTAAATCCCACTAGTCCTCAAAGTACTCAGCCCCAAAACCTATGCCAAAAATACCTGATGGATGGTGTGTGGAGACTGCAAACTGCACACAGCAGGAAACCATCCTGTGCAGACTATGATCAACAAAGAGCATAACAAATCTTTGGTTTCCCCAGTTTGTCGTGAAGGCTCTGGCATCACTGATAAAATCTCCCTCGTTATAGCCAAGTTGTCAGAGAATGGATCTAACATTAGTATGGAAGTTATGGAAGTCAGGGCTACTTTGGAACTTCCTGGGAGTCTGAAAGCACTTGACCACTGACCTTGTGCTTCTAACCAGCAGTTGCTATCGACAGCAATTTCTGCAGATCTGTTTCAATCTAACTTCACTGGCAAAACACATAGTTTAAAAATTGGAAATAAACTTCTTTCTGTCCAAGACTGCTTGGTCATCAGTCTCCTGGAATTAATCTGAGTAAGAATTTCCATTTCCCACCTGCCAACAGTGCTACAAATCTTTTGTGAAAGAATCTGGCATTAAAACAGGCGGATGTATCACAACAGTGTCTCACCCCCAAGCAACTATTTTCCCTCCTAGATAAGCCTGACTGAATACAGGCTACAGTTCTCAGCAAAATGCTGCCTAACACACCATACAGAGAGCACAGAACTAAAGAAATGTTTGATCCACGTAGTCCCACTAATTTAAGTCTAAAGAGAAAATTTTTGACAAGAAAGAAAGAGAATACAAAGAGTGAAATTTTGATACCAAAGTCTAATGAGACTTTTCAGATACACCCACTCAAAGATCTCATCAGAGCATCACGTTAGCTAAGATGTCTTATTTCTGACCAGCTAACTCTTACAGTATTTTATTGTAAAAAAATTTTAGACTGTTTTTAAACACTTTCAGGCAAACTAGGTTTTAAAACAAGAACTAGCAAAACCACATTTTAGAAGTAACAAATTGCCAAATAATTCAACTTCAGAAATTGTAATGTCATACTGACTTCTTTACCTCTTTTACAGAAGTTGCTTTCAAAATCATCTGTAAAACATACATATTTAGATTAACTTTAACTGTAAATATATCTGAAATTGGAACCATCAAGCAAGAAAAAAGACTCAAAAGCAATTATGCCTCACTGTAACAATGTCAAAACCTGCAAACAAACAAAAACCAGAAAATAAAAAATAAATGCACAGGGACTGGGTGTTGAACTATTAGAAAACAGACTGCTTATGAGAAGAGAAACGCAGTCAGAAGTCCTCCTTCCAAATCAGGCAATGGATACAAGAACTTCAGAGGTAAAGATGATGTAGCATATGGACTAAGTATCACTGAAAGAGAAGCCCTGAAGCACAGCCAAGTGAGTTTTAAACTTATTTCAGCTCATTTTCTTCAAAAATTATAAACTTGAGAAGGTTTGGGCTTTACAGGGACTACAAAGAGCAGACAGAGAGAAGAATTGGTTCATGTGGGTTAATAACTGCTCACAATACACCAGGCTGTGGAGAACATCCGAGCTTCATGAAGTGCTGAGACACACAGTAAATAAAGAACTTATGCCTCCAGTTTCATAAATACCAGGTACAGGCAGCAGACTTTTCCATTTTAAGTAGGCCAGCATTTACTCTGGAACATGCCTCATATATTAAGATGGTGGTTTATTTCCTTTCAGGCAGCTCTATATTTTTAGTTTATCCACCAGTGAACTCCTGAGAATATTAAGAGTATATATATACATATATGATGTATAGACCCAAGACTTGCCAGAACCTACAACTGCTGCCTTGAAAATCAGAACAATAATTGTTTCCATCCTGCATAATTAGAAGCAAAATATGGATCCTCCTCACCTTTGCAAATACCAGGTCAGGGTATGCCTGGGTACAGTTAATCCACTGCTCCTCTGTGTTTACGACTAAACAAAGAGCAGCTCCTGCAGCTCGCAGCTCTCCCCCAACTCACTTGTGGGGGACATTTACTGAGCCATAAACTCCTCTGATAGTGGTATCACCACAGAATTTGAACAAATAAAGGTTGAAAGAGAGAAAGATTTTTTTTAAAAAGAGAACTTCCTCTACAGAGAGGGCAAGACAAACCCTTTACAGGTAGGTTCACTTTGAGCAAGGACCGACTGACAAAAGGTAGGCAGGACAGTCATACACCTGAGGATGGCTGGGCACAGCATCCTCCAGACAGGAAACACACTGATTTATCTGAAACTACAAACCTGAATTCCAGAAAGCTCAAACAACCCTAAAGCCATTCAAGTTAGATATATTGTATTTCAAGCAGCACACCATGTGATAGATCTCCTCAACAGCCAAGATGTATCTCTGCAGAATCCCAGGGGGAAGAGAAATCCTGGCATTTCTAGAGTACAGATACAGACCTTGCTATACCTGGTCCAAACTTTCTTCAGCCACACACACTGACTGGTCCTCTCTATCCTGGAAGTACACAACCTATCCATAAAGTACTCTGCAATCCACCAGAATGGAAACAACACTTTAGCAAAAGCCTGATGATCCAGAATGATCAGCTACCTGCAGTGCAGCCCACGGCATCCACCTCTGTTTCTCTTAAGCACAGAGAGATCCAAGTTGCAGAAATGAAAGCTCCCAGCAGGCCACGCTTCAGCAGGATCAAAAGTGCTTGAGCAAAACTGCTCCATCAGGATGGGACACTGCAGAGATACCTGCAACTTCCTCTCAGCAATCTAAATCCCTGCCCACAGATTAGAGACAAACTTCCAGCAGAGTTGTAATGCTTTGCTTTGTGTGCCAAAAGGGAACTGGGCTTTCAAAGAGAACACTTGGAAATGTAAACGCAATAAATTGACCACATTCCTTTTTATTATAGTCAAGGGCAAAGCAGAATACAGATGACTCAAGGTTATGTTAAAAGTCTCCCTTCACTGGAATTCAGTCAATCAGTATTTAGCAAGGGCTTGTTTGCACACAGCAGAGTGACTCACAGCAAATGTGTGTGAATTTTCCCTGCACTTTCATTACAAACCCTGAACGTTCATATACAGAGAAACTCACCAGTTTATTGCAGTGTAATTTCCTTATGTAGACAAGCCCTAAAGCCTTGACAGAAGTAGGTTTACCTTTGTCTGTTATGAATAGCAGATTTGTGAGAAGCTGGGCACAGAATAGGGAGGAAGAGTGCAGGATTATAAATGGCTCCTAGCTCAATGTATACAGCTCCTATTGACAAGGGAAAACACATGTCTGAGTACACAGCTCCTGATTGCTTGGTTTGGCCAGGAGCTAGCACACAAAAATTTCACCTTGGCCCTTCAGTGAAAGACAGGCACCTAGAGCAGTAAGGAAACCCCTGAAAAGAAAGGACACATGCTCTTCACTAACAGACGTTTTTCTGCACACAGTTGCAGGAAGCAGGTTCTGTTTGAAATCTCAAATCACATGAATATATGGTCACCAGAAGCCTCATTTCCAAGTGGCAGCTGATTGGAGATTCCCTGGTACAACCACCAATTATGTAACAAAGTAACCAACTAAAACTCACCTTCAATTCAGATTTGCCTATTGGTGTGAACAGAACGCAAGGGCAGCAGAATGGATCACAAACACTCTGAAAAGCTTGCATGTGAGTGCATATTTGCATGGGGGAGGGAAGCAATTCACTAATAGGACTCAGACTTTTTAAAACAAAATCATTTCTTTTCCCCTTCCATCTGGACCCAAACTAAGAAATTACGCAGATTTCCACTACCCACTCTCTTTTTCCTTCCACATCCCCTTCTCACTGGCACAACACAAAACCTTGGGGAAACAGCAGCAGCAATTTTCAATTCTCATTATCTAAAGGCAGCAGTAGTTCTTGGTGAAACTTGCGGTCAATAAACTACAGGCAATTTTGAAAGACACAATGGGAACTGCCCCTCCTACAGCTGTCCCATTATCCCAGCTTTTATTAGATTTAAAGCCAGCAATTTTTATGCTGTAGCTCAAGTTCTGCAGAGCCATGGAAACAGACCACCAGAAAAGATAAAACACTCCTAAATTAAATAGAATCTATCACAGTAAGGCCCTCTGAAGTCAGAGAACTTCCATATAAGCAAAGCATGGGATGCAGCAAGGAACCCAGTGCCTGAAGGGGCTGATGCTGCTGCACTGAGTCAATGGGGACACACCCAGGACTCAACATTCAGGATGGTATAAATGGCAAAGCTCATGAGCAGGTTAGGCAGGGCAAGTTGAAAGCATACTGGCTACAAAGGCAGACAACCAGAGCAGCATCCTGCTCCCATAACCAGGAGCATCCCAGAATAGTCACCAGCTTTGTAGTCTGTGCTCTGGATGTGTTCCCCAAGAGGCAGAGGGAAATACTCATCTCTGGCTGGCAATTCAGCTGGCCTGTTTCAGATGACTTTCTAGAATCAGATGCATCATACTCTACATAAGCCAATTTCTCTTTGTTGAGTACAAGAGATGGCCCAATAACCAGAAAATATACAGAACAGGTAACAGCAGCTGTATCTCTAGCATGCACCACAATAAAGTAACTTGTTCCAGGAAGAGGGGCTGTACAGGAAACCAGTAGAAAATAAATCTTAAAACTCATGGAATGATTACCTGATCTATTTGTTCAGGGGGCAGAAATAACTGAGGGTGTATCTCAGGTCCTGGCTCAGAAATGTGCACAACAACAGGCAAAGGGAAGTGGGTGTCCAAAGGAATGGTCTCAAACAAACACAGGAAGGGGGAAAGAGGCAAAGAATTATTCTCATCCACTGTATGCTGTAATTTTCAGTCTAGAAATCTAGAGCTTGCTTTCTGTGAATCTAATGTATACCATGCCCTGGAGACATTTTCACCAACCATCAAAAGGACTTGCAGAGAACCAGATGCTTCATTAAAGAATATTCAGTGAGCCTTATAAAATCTTTAGTAAAAAGCAGAAGAACAAATCACCCCCATGCAAGTGTGCTGAAGTCACACATCCAGCTTTGATTACATTTCTTCCTGCATTGGAAAACAAATTGTATTTTAAAAAAAAGGTAAAAAATACCCACAAAATTAAGAGATTCTGGTCGTTCTTTCCCACATTCCTCCAACCTGAATTTCCTGAAAGAGGAATGCGTGAGACAAAGCCATTTGGTATAAGATGCTAATTTAAACTTAAAGAAAAATAACAGCTTAAAAAGGGGAAGGGAGGAGGGAGTTTTAATCCTACATAATAAAACAACACCTTGTGACTGCAACATGTATCTCAGGAGTCAGAAGAGTCAGTAAGAGCAGTGAGGCAAATTGTCAGGGCTTGAGCTATCCTGAGACAAAAGGAAACTACAGAAGACATACTGCCTTACAAAAGTTGTATTTAAATTTGTACTTGCAGAATCCTCAAGTGCCTTTCTCTAGCTGCAAGGTGTTAGGTACCTATTCCTTAGTCTCTCTTAAAACATAGCAAGAATTTCTTCCACATTGTCATCATCCACAACAAATTAATGTCCTATGCACTTCTCCTTCCAGGTAGTTTCTAATAATATTGAGGGAAAAAAATTCTGAAGTTCGTTGAAGACTCTGGGAACGAAGACAACCAGACAACCCCTAGTTTTTGGTTTACAAAGAAAACCTACCAAAACCTCCAGCAAATCCAAAAAAGATCCAAGTTACTAGGATCTTTCACTGCCCTCTGCTGTTACCAGTCATTTAGCTTCCAATTTGCTCTTTAATAATGTTGGGCTGGGGCTCGGAGCTGGCAGCATCCCAGCCCCTTTCTCAGGCGGGTTGGAGCCGCAGCTTGCAAATATGCTGAAGTTTAATGCAATCTGTCTTCTTTGGTAATCACATTCCGCCTGCACTGCATGCAATAAAGATGTATTGGTAAATGCATTTGCTAAAGATATACTCCACTGAAAAGGCTACAAGCCTGATTTAGAGGAGGCAAGGAGGATAACAGAGGCTGGCAATAGATGCACCAATGTTCTGCACACAGCAACCAGGGGCACAGGTTGTGCAGCAGCAGCACAGGCACCACTTTACTTTAAAGCTGAGGAAGAAAAAGAAACCACATGTTTTGGGAGCTGGGGACTTTGGAGATATCAGAGAAAAGCCCTTTCCCTGGCAGCTTTAACCTTGCTGATTTGCAGACATACAAAGACCTTCTTTGTAAACAGGAAGGAAAAAAATTCCACTAGGACTAGCAACAACATTTGGTCTAATATATCCTGACAATTTTCCCATCTCCTTCTGTTGGGCTTCTTCTGGGAGCCGGCTGGCAGCTTGTTTCATGTTATACTTAAATCAGGCATACAGCTTCCCCTCACAATGCTAATGCAGAGAAAGACTGCTTCCATGAAATATCCACCTCTCCCCCACCCTTTGCTTTAGTAATCCCATGAGAGAAGTCTCAATTTTCTATTATCATTCTTTTCCCTACATTCTCTTTACTATATTCTCAGCACCTTTTGGAGAATTTTTTACTGTCAAAAAAGCCCAAAAAACAAAACAGAAAAGTCTGCCCTTGAGGGACACCTGACCCACTGAATTCTCACATGGCCCAGGACCATACCCTAGTTGTAATGTCCAAATACTTCATTTTCTTTTCCCCTTCACTTGTTTCAATAGCCAGAAATTCTTCCAAGGTACTGAGCAGCCACTATCCTAAGGCATCAACAGAACCTACTGGGACTCTGCAACTCAGAAGGAAGAGCCATAAGGCTTCCTGGCCTCCCACACAAGATGAAGAGTTTTTAGGAGCATGGAATTTTCTTAACAGACAGCAGCTTTGCCCAGTACAGCAATGGAAACAAGCGAGACCTCCAAGTGCAAAGTCCCGTACCAGGAGATGTTTAGAGCCATTTGAGCTGCTGAAAATGTTGCAGACATTGCCAAAATGGATTTACTTACTGTTTGCAGTACACAACATCCAAGAATGTAAAACTAGGGAAAATCACTGACTGACTTTGAAACCTTGGAGTATTGGTTGTACTGTTTTGGTGGCAGCTCAGTACAACAGGACCCACTGACAGGAATGAAGCTGGGACATGTTACAGTGTGACTGGGAAATGTGGAATCAATGTGGGAAAATGGATCCCAAGGAAGATTTGTCTCCTGTGAAGATTGCAATTCGACTAACAGGTACCAGCTCTCAAAAACATTTATCAGAAGAAAGCACCATGCAAAACAAGACAGCAAAGCCAGCCAGTACAACAGAGAAGCTCTGTTACCTTCTGAGCTGCACTAACACAGCGCTGATATTCCTTTGCCAGCTCCGAGCATTTGAGCACTTCACCTTCGTTTTCTCGGTAGCACTTCAGAATTTCAGACTGCAGGTTTGCACAGATAGGATCAGCGTTCCTCCTCCTGCAGGGAAAAGCACAGAATGATGTGTGAAGAAGAGTTTTCAACCACTTACTGGCCACTTTGCCAGCAACACAAATACTAATTTTATGCTGGAGTCATGTAGTCCTAATAGAGAAACTGGTGGGAATCGCAATCACCAAAGTGGGTCAAATGGCCAATAGTGTCTTTCAGGGGAAAAATCCAGGGTACTTAGCTGAAAGAAGGAACGTGATCTTTCTTAGCTGGTGAAGAAGGCTGTTTCACCCTTATATAAAACATCATCTCTCCTCTGCAGTCTGGAAATAAAAAAGTACCCAAGTCCAAGAGTTTCAAAGATTTTCTCAACTCACACTGGAAATCTTTGGCAGAACTCAAGAATCCTGGCTGGGCCTGCACTAGATCTGTAACAGTCTGACAAGGAACTGAACAGGCTTGTTGAATAAGCAACCTCAATCTATTGAATTCTCATCTATTTAAACACTACAAGAAATCCAGCATGGCTGGAAGCACTGCAATTCTCCCAGTGATTAGAAAAAAACCCAGAATAATAGCAAGACCAGATATCTGTTTCTTTGTATTTCTGCAGGAATTAGTACTCATACTCTGTAAATGGCATTGACAGCTACCCAAGAACAATTAAGGATGATGTTCTTTTACTCTAATGTGCATGTGTACATATGGCACATCATCAGCAACAGTAGCAATAAAGGGGAAGGTCGTTGTAAAACAATCCCAGCAACAATGGCACAAACACAGTAACAGCAGTGACATCAGCTGCACAGACAGGCAGACACAAATTGCAGGCATTCACAGCACCATGGCCATGGTATGTTTTACCAGAGAATAAGAGAACATATGCTTAGGTGTAGCAATCCTCAGATGTCGGGTCCCAAACCATAAATCTATTCCTTGCATTTCCTGCCCCAATATGCTCCGAGATCTGTGCCCAAATATCAAACACATCTCTTCCTTCCAAAGCACTTGATGGTACAGACAGATATTAATGCCATGCTATGATGCATTCATTTCCACAGTAACAACAGGAAAATTCAGCAAAAGGGCTTCACAGCAAGGCAGAGAGAGGGAAAACATGACCTGTCCCTAGGCATGTCACAGTCTCTCAGGTGGAACAGATTTCTAAGAAACAGGAAATCTTAAACCAAAATCTTCTAAAAGCTTTTGGAGAGCTCAGGTATGAGTTCCCAAATCTTGCACATCTGTGTAAGGTGCTCAGGAAGGAAGTGGAAGGATCAAAAGAAGAACAATTTTGTCTTTTCCATACCAGCAACCTGGGTGCACTCTCACAATAACTTGGTTGAGATACACTCTAATTATAGTTCTTCAGTCCTCAGTCTTACTGCCAACATACATGGACAGAGTAGGAATTTATCAGTATGACAGCCACACAACACTAAGATTTGGATCAGAAACCCACAAAGATACTACACAGACTTCTTTTTCTACCTCTTCACTAATCTTACAGCTTTTAGAAGAAACTTATTCCTGCACAGTCCCTAAGGGCTAGTGTTCATTTCTAATTTCTATGTTATATAGCAAATCACCTTTAAAGCCTCGAAAATCCATATTCTAAAAAAAAATCTTCAAATTTTGGGATAGAAAAGAACCCAGAGAGAGCTTCAGAAACTCATAATGTTGGCATTTTGCTTTGTCACTAACTTTAATATCACTCTAATCAAATCAGTGAGACTGTGGAAATGATACCAAACAATACCAGGTCAGGAAATACCACCAAATCCCTCAATTCATTGAAAAAGTTAAGACTTTTAAAATTAGTTTTTTTAAACTCAGTGATGTTAAACTGAAGGGCATTTTATAATTTTCATATAGAAACCAGGAAGAGCTAAAAGGTACAGCATACCAAAACCAGTTTGTATTCATCTGAACTGAACAACATGGTACAAACATCTCAGAAATATTTAGAGGTTGTCATTGTCAGCAGGGAGAGCTACAGGAATTGTGTTTTGCTTTAGATCACTGTCCTTCCTAAGGCATCAGCCTTCTCTGCCTAGAATAAATATGAAGTTAGGACTCACCTGTGGGCTCAGACAGTGCTGCAAAGTCTGTGGCCCTCTTCCTTAACAGACCCCTCACTGCTCAGCCCACAGGGTTATTTAAAAGCCACACAGTGGTGAGCAAGAAGCCACAAAAAAGAGTATTGTTGCCTAAAGCCTACCAGAGCCAGGGGATCAATCAGCACAGACCAGTATGCATTGCCCAGCAAGTATTTAAACCTGCATTCCTACACACTGCTTCCCACAACACAGGGAGCATTAATTTGGTACCAAAGTCATAACAAGATTATTCTCCTTTATTTTTTCAAAATAAAACCCCAAGCTGCACTTATGCATCAATTGCACCAGCTTCTCAAACAGATTTAGAGATGCTCATCAACAAATTGCAAGTTGGTTTAGGTAATTATCAATACAAGCTACTGCAGAATCTGGGAGTATACAAGTTATCCACATCCAGCAGATTAGTTCTGGTACCCATCTGGACTGGAAGAGTGCTCACCTGAAGTGCTCTGGTGAAGAGTTGCCCGAGATGCTTTCCTCCCTGCACAGCAATCACAATGCCTGCCCAGTCTGAATCAAGGGGGTGCCACTCTCCTGCTCACGTTAAGTCTCAGCTTCAGGTTGCAACATTTCCATACTGGGGGAACTGCAGCCCTATACACATACAACAGCTGCACCTTACAGGTGTCTGGCTTTCCTCTTACACATCTGAGACAAAAAGGAATTAAACCAGCAGCATTCAACTACAAATACATCTGTAGAATGCAATGACATTGTGGGTTGAGTTCCAAAGGAGGTGGACTTTCATCAAAGGGTCCTTCCCTTTACCCTCAGCCTAGCTTAAGGCTGTTGGCACTAACTAACATTTAGAAAAATTTATCTTGTGGACACCTGAGCACCCTGCTCCTGTTGTGCCATTGAGGGTTTTTACTGTTATTTATGAGAGAGAAGGGAAATGGTGGCAAAGGGATGAGGTTTGTATATACAGCTAGCAGAAGACAGGTATGCTTTGACCTTTCTCCTAAAGTGGGTTAAAGTTTTAACCATATGTCACCACCAAATGAGGTAGACATTTGGCCTCTGTCTAAAATAAAGCATGTTGCAACTGCTACAACTATTACCAAAACAGGTGTAAGAGGCTCATTTACAGCAGCTAAGAAAAAGGCAGGAGAGAAAGGCCGGGCTGGGAAGTGATAGCACAATATCTGCAGACGGAAGTACGGAAGACAAGCTCTGACAATACCTTGGAAATAAATACATGCAGGACATACAGAATATGAAAGATTAAATCAATAACACACACTCTGTTTAAAGGAGGAGAAAAGGAGAAAGGATGACAGGTTGGAAAAAGGAAAAGATGGATTTAGAAATAAAATTCATTAGCAGTGCCTCCCCTATCACAGAAAGGAAAGAAACCTTTGCCTTGCCACTGTTCAATGGGCAGGAAGGCTACACGCACATGAAATCCATGATTTCAGAACTTTCTCTCCCTCTCCCATGGAGAGATTTAAATCAGGTCTTTGTCTGGAAAAGAAGGGAGAGGTTTTCTTAAAATGAAACAAAGGGGATCCTTCTCTCTACCATCCCTTGAGGTAAGACAGAATGAGTACGATCTTGCTGCATTTTGACACCGAGAGTTACCAAATCCTTTCTATCACTGCGTATTCCCTTTACTTTATTTAATAAATGAAATCTCATCAACTTATCCTTCTTCTATTATCACTGCTGACATCAATCTGATAATATTGGCTTGGCGTGGAATCGTGCTATTATATGTCCTCTTGATATTTAATTTAAGAGAAACGTCTGCAGTGGGGTGAATATGTGAAGCAAGCTTTTTATTACTGGCAGCAGTAAGGACGCTGGGAGTGAATTAGACATTCATCTTAGTCAGGGCCAATCTAGTGGCTCAGAAGAGGTTTTCTTCTTAACCCTCTCCTATCTGTTCAATAGCAGCAGGTAACAGCTGCTTCAGTCAATAACTGCATTCATTTGTCTTGGCAAATTCATTCCTACATGGATATAAACCCCATGAAGAAGTACAAAGTGTCTGGGAGGTTAAAGCAAGGTTCTTTGAGAATTTCTATCATAAGCACTGCACTAGTAGGAAAAGTGCCGGTCTAAATCCCATCAATTAATCAAGAAGCAACACAGTTTCCGAAGACAAACATCCAAACTCACTGCAGAAAGCAATTAAGGCTGTATCATCAGGATACAGACCCAGAGACAGAAGGTTTCAAACACAGCATTATGGCTTCTACTTAGGTGCTGCTGACAGGTTCCATTTTTGAAAGAATTATAGACTGAGTATTGGAAAGCAAGGGAAAGCTGGAAGAGGTTTATGTACTTGCTGGTCCTTCCACCCAGCTGAAGATCAGACTACCCAAGCACAGATACAACTTCAGTGCTTCAGGAATTGGCAGCTCTTTAGCCCAGTGCAAAATCATAATTCCACAGTGAGCAACACACCATCACTTGGCTTTTCTGGGAAGAACAGCAATTCCAGATGGAGTTAAGAGCAAGATCTTCTTTTTATATTTTACTCTGGGAAACCATTCAAGCTGAACAAAAAACTCAAGACAGAGGCTGATGGTTTCTAAACTCAGGCACTTTGATACTTCTGCTCAGAAACTGATAAACAAAGACACCCGGGGTCCCTCATATAAGACAACTTAAAAGTAGCTGGCTCCAGGAGACAGCTGCAAGCAGCAACCTAAATGGGCCAGCAACCTGGAACTTCTTGTGGGCTACAAAATCCAATGTCTGGATTAGCTGCTTTCTGCTGCGCTATTTGACTAAGACCAGTGTCGAACCAGCTTGAGCAAACCACATTAGTCACCACTGTCACTACAGCACAGACAGCCCCAAACACCAGCAATGAGATGCATGGGCAGCATTTACTGCCAGTAAATCCCAGGGCATACAGCAGCAGTTTCTGCATGTTGGGAAGGAATCAGACACGTTGTGGAGCTGCTTAGTATGTTTATATATCCAGGGTCCATTACACATGTTTCAGACTAAGCTCAGTGATGCTTTGGTCACATAAATGTGGTGTGCTGCCAGGCTGCACTGTTACATATATAAAAACCCAATAGGTGGTTAACTGACCTGTAAAACTGCATCCTCCCTTGGGTAGCAGTTGGCTCTGATGGTTTCTCTAACATATCAGAAAAATGACACCAGACAGATGCAATACACAGCACATAGAAAGGTTTCATTCTCTCTCATTATTGCATCCTTGACATTTACGGCAGAAAATTAAACACAATTGAAACATTTCATTCACATATAACAAACTCATCAGCATAGAACAAGCAGTCAGGCAAGCTAACTTTGAGCACAGGCTGCAGGATGCTGCAAAGCAAACACTGTGCCCTCACTACAAGCTATGGGATTCCCTGATTCTGCACGCCAGCTTCATAACGTGGTTTGAATGGAAGAGGGAAGAGCTGTGTTGTAGCTGCGTGGCAAGGGAAATAAGAGATGGAAGAAGAGTAATAAACTATCCAAATGTCTACTGAAAAATCAGTAATGTTTAAGCTACATAACCTAGCACAGTGTAAACAAACTGCATGTCTCATGAGGCTAAACTAATGTGATCAGGATGGAAGTATTTCTGATCAGCCTCAAGTATTCACTGCTCATCAGGCTTTGCCACTGATCCAGGAGGAATAGAAAGCTTGCAGAAGGAACATACTAGTAACATCAGAGCAAGAGGGGACAGACTAAAAGGAAAGGTGAAATCTCAAGACAATTCTCAGAAGAACAGGGGTGCTACCTCCAAATTTCAGCTGAAGCTGCTGTATTCCTGCCTAAATCCTTCTCACGTGCCTTCTCACACTTCATCACACTCCTGCACACCTGCAGTATTTCCCCTCTTTCTCCCCTCTGACAGCTGCATTTCAATAACAGGTCACCCGACTCTATTCTTCCATACATTGCTCATGGGGTGCCAAATGAATGACTATTCTAAAGTACTGTGAGTTTCTGGGTAACTCTGTGATCCTACAAAATTTGTCACTCAAGACTTCCCAATCTCAATTCCTGTTTTGACAGCTTGTTTGAAACTGCCACCCAATTCCCCACCGGAGTTCATGCACACACTGAACCCTTGCTCTATCTCTGTATCTACAGATACCTCCTTTCCTTCCAATCACAGAGCCGTAGAAGCTGTTCTCAAATCTTTTTCTGTGTAAGTAATTAGATTCTATCACAGAGAACAAAAGTTACCACAGAAGTCCAAGTCTCAAGTGTCAGCCACTTGCTGTGTCACTATACTGCATTCAGTAGAAACAGCCTGCCCCAGCCACCTTTCAATCACCAAACAAAAAAACTCAAACTCTAAAACATACAGATGGATGTCAAAAGCGACTAAAATCTAGCAGTTTTCTGTAACAACCTCTGATTTTGGAAACCAACAACTTCTTCATTTCAGTCATGAAATTGATGCAAAGGGATTGTGTGACCCATGCAATGCTGGCTCCAGCTCTCCACCTGACTTACTCCAGCCTATCACAAACTCCCCTGTCCTCTTACATGGTTTATCCCCACACACAGGTGGTCATTTCCCATTTGATCAGTGGGTTATCCTGAAAGACTTTGACTTATATCTTCATTGTGTTTTGCCAAGTGCAGTTTCAACCAAATTTAACTGGCTTCCTTAGACCCATAAGCTGCAGCTACTGGGGTTGTGCTTGGTGGGCTGTGGGTCTCTGGGGGAGCAGAAGGGTAGCAATAAGCAAAAAGCTGTATTAAACCATATAAAATAAAATTATCCTTATCCTACTGAACCTGCAAATGCAATAACTAATCACCTCTACTAGCATTCTGCATGGCAGATGGCAAGTGGTTTAGAATAATGAGAGACTTTTCCCCACAAGTGGATAATTTCAATGTACATTTGGATGTAAATTCTTTACTGATTATGATGGTAGAATACTGAGCTATAAGAAACTGCCAGTTTGGAAGATGAAAGGAAAACTACTGCCTCTTCCTTCACTTGCCAAGAGATCCAGAAGTTAACAGAACTGGATCTCCTGCCCACAAAGTCATGCACCATTTTTTCCCAAAGATGCCAAGCTACTAAAAGTTGACTAGCAAAGATGAAGAGCCTAAAGTTAGCAGCAAAACAGTCTCTGGAAGCCAAGCAGGAGTGAGTCAGAATCCTGTTGCTGGAAGGAGTTCTCTGAATCAGAAAGGAAGCTGGCTCAGCTCCCACAAGGCAGAAAAGCAATATAGCAAGCAATAACTGAATCTGAAAACAACACACAGCACAACAAGTGACCCGAATAGGGATTTTCTTTCTTCAGATAAAAAACATCATCTAAAAACTGGTTAAGATCTCAGGTCAGGAAGGGAAGGCATGCAGTCTGTAGAGGACAGGCAGCACAAGCCCCAAGAATATATGGGTTGTGACAGTGCTATAATGTCTGGGAATTAGTTAGGGAACTGTTGGTCTATTAAATACCTTCCCAGAAAGTTTTCTAAAGAAAGTAACTGAAGATGTGATATGCTGATTTCATATAATGAAAAGGCATGAGGGATAGCAGTCTCACTAAATTTCTCCTATGAGAGATGATCTTATAATAATGTCACACTGCAAATGAAATGTTCTTTTTTTAAAAGAAAACCCTGACTACCCATTTGAACAGCAGTTACTTTTCCAAAATGCCACTGAGCACTGCACTAGGTTCCTATAGTTTACTTCACGCTACACAAAGGGATGGACATGGACTCAAATATGAGTCCATTAGTACATTCTGCACTGACAGAGTGGCATATCCTGCTAAAGATGCCAAAACAAATTTAGAGAGGAGATTGAAGCTGCTGCTGTTAAAGTTCAGGTGGGATCTGAAGCTAAACATTCACCTTATTAAAAAAATCCCCTTGCTTCTGCCCACATTCTCTAATCTTCCGAACCACAGTGCCCCTCTTTACCAAGCTGTGCAATTCTGAACACAAACTCAGCAAAGATCCCCATTAAGCAGCTCCTCATTCCTCAGAGAACATCAATAATGGTGCTTTCAAAGCAAGCACATACAAAAAGCCTTAAAAGTCCATTTTGGGGGGGAGGTTGAAGTTTTTTTGATTGTTTGCTTTTATTTTTAAGCAAATATTGTAAACTCAAGAAGTCCTCAGAAAATAGAAAAAAACTTTACTACAAACAATTTAGATAACGTGGTACTAAGTCTGGAGAACAGCACGTGAAGTGTCTCAGGGGAAGCAGCACTGCTTCAGCACTGCTCCAGTGTGCTGCTGGTGGCCTTGCAGCCACCACAACACTGACCAGCTCTCTCCAAGGAAACAATATTCATCCCTGACAAGTGCTCCTGCCTTCCAAAGGCCAGTTTTTTAGGTCAAATTAGTTTGAATTGTAGTTGTTATGGTATGTATACATCCCAGACATGTAAGCAAGATCCAATGCCAGGACTAACAAGAGAAATACAAGTATAAAAAGAACCAAACCCAGTAGAGTTCTCTCACAATAGGCTGTGTATCCCATAGCCTAGAAATCCATTTTATCAGAGTAACTTCATGAGTGATCAAAATCACACAAATAAATAAATAATAAATTAAAGTTATCAAAGTCTGATTTGATGGCAGAGATGGCTTTTCCTCTTCTATAAGGGAGAAAAGGACTTCAATCACTCATCAGCTCAGCATTAAACACCACCAATTTCCTCTGTGCAGATGATGCAGGTGTCCACAGCAGTCCTGCCACAATCCTTATTTCCTCAGAAGACAAAGATATAGAAGCTCTGACCTACATAACAAACTATTTCCTCAAATTTCCCCTGCTGGTACTTGCCTTTGGTGTCTTCTACCATCCCTCCAAGGCTTCAGGAGGAGACTGACTCAACAGTAAGGTCACAGCGTGTATAATCCAGAATCAGGAATACAATTACTGTTCAAAATAGCAACATTGCCCTTGAAATCAGCTGCAACTGAATTAATGACCAGATTGTTAGAGCGTTACCTCAACTTTGCCTCAGGCTGCTAATTAGCAAACAAGTCATTAATTCGCTGGTAACAAGTGGTTTCTCAGGCATTATTGCTTCTGACATCTTTAATTCACCACTCTTTCTGGAAAGCTTCCCCAGACAACTTTAACCTCAGTCCTTTACAGATCAGCCCCACACCATGACCACCAGCACACTACACCACACACACATTGAAGACAGAGGCAGAAAAGCACTGCAGGAATAGGCTAAGCTGGGTCATTAATTAATATTCATGACACCTTTCCCAACTCAAGCCAAGGGGAGAGGAAGGCCAAAGGCACAAAACGTTCTGGATTTTGGTGTGGATCCTCCATTATTTGTAAATACACAATAAGATACTATGAAACCTGGAGAAATCTTGTTTTCACCATGGTACACATTGGAATATACAATTTCCAATGAGAGGGCAGAGATCTGCTTTTATTTTCACTGTATTCTCCACAATAAAGAGCTGTGAACTAAAATATTTCATGTCATCTGATGCATAAAGTATGACTGAGGTTTGTTTTAACAGCTGCACAAATATCCATGCTTTTGAAAACAATCTGGATTTGGCTTGCCAACAAATCTTGATCTAAGGGCTTTATAAAGGCACCATTACTACAGAAAACAAGTGCTTTTCATGTAAAAATCGATAGCAACAGAAACATCCCTAATAGACGACATGGGAGTTTTTGGCACCTCTTCCTTTGCTATTCTAGTCCTTGCTATTCAGATCCTATTTTATAAATGCCCAAGTTCCACCAATGTAGAGGTAAAGAAATGCTCCTGCAATTTTGAAGAGACACCAGTTTTTCAACACTAACAGAACTGCAGTCTCAGTTCACTGGACTCATCTCTCAGCATGCATGAGAGGAAACACAATACTGTGAACATTAGATTGAATGTTACTCATGTTACTAACTGGGCAAAACAAAAATCTCATTTAGAAGCAGCATCTTAGTAATCCCCAAGAACTGAACTTCAGAAAGAAGATTCAAAGCACACAATGTTATAAACTTTTAAAATTTGGTTCAAAAAAAGAATATTCCGGCCCAATTGGAAAATTTATGCAAATCCATTGCACATATTCAACTTCTGTTTCCACATACCATATTCCTAAAGCAGTAGGGGAATATGTATGTTGCTAGGAAATCAATGCACTGGTACAAGTAGTTGTGTAATAATAGGCCTTCCAGAATTCATAAGGAAAACATTTACATGCTAAGGTAATGAGTAAAAACAACTTCGCGAAGCAGAACTGAAAATGATCAGAAACCTTTTCTTTCAGTAAAATGCACACCACGTAAAATGACACAAAGTCAAAATTCACCATATACTCCTAGAAATAACTTCGAGGAAACTCATGCATTATAATCTCTTAGAAAATATTTCAATTTCCAACTAAGAGCAACTTTATAGAAGTGAGAAAGAGAAAAGCTTTGACTAATAGCCCATCTCTTTATTTAAAGATTATGAAACAGACTCAGTGCAGAGAGAAGAAGGAACAACTAGCACAAACCAAGCACCAAGGGAAGAACAGGACTGGGACAAAGTTAAATAATTTTGGTGACGATATCATCATTGCTGGGCACAAAAGCACTATGTTGAGGTAAGGCTATGGATAAGCTTTCAACAATAATCAATCTCTTATTCCTGAAAACTCTTAAATCCCTGTTGGAGAGATTCTTAATTTCAGCATTAAATTAATCATTTATCTAATCTAATGATAGCAGAAATCCCAGAGCAATTTTGTTTGAAAACTATGATGTCTTTACCCTTCTCCTTTGGCTTCTCAACTGTCCATATAATAACTCAAACCTTGTCTCCTGGGCATAGTCCTCTGTTGAAATACCCAAGGCCTCATACTAGACTTCAAGATTAACAAACTCAAGTATCACCACATAATTATTTTATAAACTTTTCAGATCTACATAAAGAAACAAAAAAGGTAATTTCTCCAGGTTCCAGGTAATCTTGCCATTTTGAGGGGCCATTAGCCTCATAAAATCTTGTGCAATTCAATAAAGCCTTCATTTCCCTGAGTAGCAAAAGCAAGCCATACATTCCCTGCTGCCAGCAGACAATGCATCTATGAACTTTCTTCCCCTCACTGAGTCAGTGCAGTTTCCTACTCCACGTTCAGCCAGAAGGATACTTACTACTTGCTGGTTTCTCTAACATAATCACCTTAAATACTCATGTCCATTAAGTTTAAAGATCTTAGGACCATTAAATGAAACTCTTACATAATAAGTCCTATATGCAGTCAATCTCTTTGGCAGCTTCTCCTTTGGAAAGTTGCCTTGGATTCACGGCTGATCTCCATCAGGATAAGATACTGAGATTCTTTGTGCACTCCTTGATAAGAGCACTAAGCATATGCAGTCCTCTCAGCACAACATGCAAAGCAACAGTCATGAGTAAGCAGCTTCAGAAACCGTTCTGAAAATTATAGGGAGATCTCAGAGGGAAACTCAGCTTCAGAAAAATTTTATCTTTTAACAGCTTCCTAATCCCCTCACCCAACTCCTGCAGCTTTACCTTTTAGAGTCACGCCCCCACCAAGGCCAATTCTTGCATCCAAAAGTAACAACTACAAAAATAAATAATTTATTTTTTTTTTAATGATAAGACAATCTTCCCAAAAGAAAATAAATCACAAAAAAACCAAGCCAGCATTTTGAGGATAAATCTAGAGTGCTGCACTAAGCCATAACCTCTTTACTGATGTTTTTTTCTTTCCCCTTAACAGATTCAGGGACTGTAATAACATTTAATCCTCAGAAGCTAATCTAAATGTAACACTCAAAAGAAGACAAAGACAACGCAACAGAAAGAAAATTTGGCCACTGCCTTTTGGGAGTGCTGCTTTATCCCTGGAGCGAGTGCATTAATAGAGCTTGGAATGAAATGCCATTTTATTCTCTGTAGCAGGGAGGGGATTAGCAAGTTGTCTTCTCTAAACCCAGTCTGAGTCATGGCTCTATGAACACTGAGAAAAGGATGTGGAACGGAGGGAAGGGTGGGGAGCACTGGCTTTTTATTTACACGCTGCTTCCTTTGTGGGTGGTTACTGATGTGTGCAGCTTGCTAAACAGGGAAAGAAGGCAGGAGGAAGTTCTAGGTCCCCTGACTTTAATTCTGTTAGTTAACAAAAGAGAAAAATAATAATACATCAATTATAACAACATAGTTGAGACAATATGTCCGTGGCAACTGTCCAATTCACCACAGCATGCAAGCAACAAGGGCAAGTTGCTTAAGGTGCTGAAAGCTGTGCTCAGTGGTATCTTGTTGCTAGGATCTTTTTCCTAGAAGGAAAGAGCTCAGAACAAAGGAGAAGGAGACACTCTGATAGGAGGAATGTGAAGATAGGAGCAGGCTGGCTTCAGGTGAAGAGATGAGGAACAAAGTCCATTGCACAAGTCAGGCCATGCAGGCATCAAACCTTGAAGTGGAAACCAAGAGCTAATGACTGTGTCAGTGATTTAATATGAAGCTCATCACTAAGTACTTCACGTCTGGTTTTACACAAAGGGAGATAGGAAGGTTTACTTGCCTACCTCGCAGGCATGCTGTGAAGGGTCACTGATGGAAAGGTGTACAATATTCCTAAATCCTGCAATGCTTGACAATCACTAAGGAGTGGAAACAGTCCGTGGAACGCTTGACCACTTGTGCAGAGCTGTAAGTGTCAATAAAAGAATTACAAAAGTCATTAAATGCCAAGAAAACACTGGAGTTTTGCGTCAGATATTTCTTCTCTTTGCTTTGACACGGACTCTGAAAAACAGAGTGGGAAGAGCCCCAGCCCTGCTTCCCTTTTCCTCCATCAGCTCTGCTGATACACAGTGGCAGAAGAGAACAAATACAGGGTAGATTGGTCTCACATGGCACAAGTGCCAGAGACAGGTCTTCACAGTGTAACAGGGATAAAAGAAGCTTTTGAAGAGACACTATGGTGAAGGATATGGACTCTCTGCAGTGCCACTCCTGGTTTCCTTCCCTCAAGGAGATATCATAGTCCAGCACCAGAAACAGGCAGACCTGTACTTCATTCATACTTTGGCTAGTATTCCTTTTCACATAATTTTGCAGGAGTGTCAGTTTATTCCTGCAAACCAAAGAACTAGATCTGCATAAATCAGTCTAACCTATCTTAGCACCTACTGTGCTTGTATGTCTAATATGAAAGTGCAAAACAGGATGAGCAAACTATTCTTTCCACTGAAGTCACAGGATCTTGTAGGTTATTATCATAAACAAGCTGTAGAATGAATACAGGGTGCTTAACAAGAGAACCTCACTTCACACAGACTTCAAGTCCTACCAGTTGAGCACGGATGCCAGTGTAGGAAGGAACCTTCCCCTGACCCAGCTGTATCACGACCCAGGTGTGAGGCACAAGGACACTTTAGGAGTGTTTGTACAGTGTGTTGTACACAAAGCAACAATCTGAAAAGGGTCACTGCATGCTGATGGAAGTGACACATTGCTGGCTGATGGGGGAAGGCAATGATTCTTCCTGCATGCACAATTATCAAAGGGCATTATCAGTCCCAGATCATGAACTCCAATGCTCAGCTCAGTGCAATCCTGGCTACTGCTGGCAATTTCTGCTGTAAAGAACTAGAATGTATGATATTCAACTTCACCCCGGTTTCACTTGTGCCACACATCTTGTCCATTTTCAAGACAGCCCCATCATCCACATTATTTTTTCACACAAAATTCATATCAGAGTAGATGTCTTTTTTTGCTGCAAAGGAGACAGCCCAAGGAATCTGCCCCTTTGTAATGGCTCAAGTTCATATTGCCAAAAAATAGAAGAGCACTGCACAACAAGACCAGAAGCCAGGGACTGTTAGATGATAAAGGCTCAAAGCAAAGGGCAAGAAACCCTTAAGAGACCACAAGCACACTCTCTGAATCTTGAAAGAAAGAATTCATTAGCATTTGTGTTGGTCTCTGCCACTAACCTCTGCAAGAAATGGTTGCATTCCTGAGTTTCCTACATTACCAGTCTTCGTTTCCACAAGAAACAGAACAGACCAAAGGAAACGGAAACATCAGGAACCAACCTTCAGACTACCTACAAAAACATAAGGTAGTTACAGCCTGTAACAGTAAGTGAAGAACATAATCCCAGGTTCCAGTCGCTTCCTTTACCAAGTCCAAGAGGGAGTTTACTCTCCCTCACCACTACCCAAGTTCACAACTGATCACACATTTGCAGAAGCAAATCCAAGAAAAGATCCCATTGGTCAAAGACTATAAGAACGTTATGTTCTATGAATTTTTAAAATTTTATTTTAAAAGAGAATTTAGAATTCTGCTATGGAAAACAGGATGGAAATGCAAGCAATGTGTTAGCTGCCTTGTTTTGGCTTCTTTAGCAACTTATTGCTTGACTGTCCAAACAAAAATGCGAAATTACAACAGGTTATGTGACGCTTTGGCAGTCAAACATAATTTTAAATAAAGACAGCACAATATACTGCACACCCCTCTAACATATTCATCACTACTATATTATCTATTTATGCAATTAAGTATTGTAGAGTCTGGATTGGACCCAACCGGACTACATATGCTGCTACTCCAGTTTATTGCATGTTGGCCAACTGTTTACCCAACTGAGATCTCAGCGCTGCTCTCAACAGCGTAATTGCTTTAGCCTCATTAATATTAAAGATTTATAGAAAATATTTTTTCTCGGGCAGCTGTTAGTGCATGTGGAACAAAAAGTTACATAACACTACTGGCAAATACAAATATAATTTAAAGACTATATATGCTCATGGTAAAATGGCAGCATTAAAGGTCCACTTACTGTGCTAAGGTCAATAAAAAAGACCAGAGAAATCATTGCACTCATTCTAAAAAAGCATTCATGAAAATTACAACTCTAATTTGAAACTAACAGGGATGAGATTTAGACTGCCTACTTTTTTTTTTCCTTTGGACAATGAAAACTTTAGAAGTGGTGCCATTCTTCCCACCCCCATGCACCAGCCAGTGTAGGTTAAATACAATGGGTCAAAGCTGGAACAGCTAAACATGTTCTATTGCTATTTTGAAAACCCTAGTGAATATTCCTATTTAATATTAATTTTTAAAGTCCCTCTCTTCTCCCTCATCCTTGCTTGCAAGATCTATCAACTTCATACTAAACTCTGTCCAGATTGGCACAAAAAGAGAGGATGCCAGCTTGCATCTCTTCAGCCCCCTCAGTACCTGACAGAACACTCCTTCACACTCTGTTTACAGGAACATCCAGAAGCTACACACAAAATGTTATGAAATGCAACTGGAACTGCTGAAAAGAACAAAAATGGCTCCTCACTTTATCCGTTCCTCTGCCTTGGTGGCTGCCTCCTGGTACTGCTCGGATGTCAGCTTGTAGATCTCTGCATTCTGAAATAAAGAATAGAATGCTTAGCATTCTAAAAATTAAAGGCGTCTCAGATCTTATCTTGTCACAAAGTCATCTTCTATAATTAATAACAATTTCCAACAACAAACAGAATATTCAGTTCAAAGAACACCAGAAATACTTAAGAATCGATTTTATTTCCAGCAAAATGCATCAAGGCCACGACACATCCTTCATTACAACATTCACCTTTATGAAGGAAAAGAGGGGGGAAAGGTCACTAGCAACCAAACATGAGCTTTGGTTATTCCATGAAACCACAAAAACAAGGTGTTTCCAGCACAGAGTTATTTTGAGTTCATTAATTGCTGTGAAGGACCTTGTAAGTTACTGACATGCAAGTATCAAAATTGGCTGCTAGCACTGGAAAATCCATTTTACATTTCAGTGCTTCTACTTATGTTACTTATTCTTTAAAAGAAAATTATGCAGCCTGTTTCCCTTCTAACAACATAGGGAGGCGTATCAGGTCTCGGCTAAGGCTCTGCCAAACAGAGTCTTGAGTGTCTTTGCTGCAGGGCTTAAGAGGTTTGCATTAAATTCTCCTGAACTTGCACAGAAAGAGTTTTAGCTCACAACCGCTCAGTCGCTAAACGTGGAGGATGAATTCCTCCTCTGGGCTGCACTGAGGAGCCTCCCAGGCACAAGCAGCAGGAGGGAATGGCTGCACTCCCCCAGCAGCTGCACCACAAGGTCTCGTGTCACCAAACCGCTGACAAAGCTGCTCCAGGCAGAGCCGCTGGACTCCGCCGCAACTGCCTCGCCCAAAGCTCATCTGCGAGCCTGCTGCTCCGAAAAGGCACAGGCAGAAAATATGCAATAATCAATCAAAAAAAGTGACAAAACGGTACTGAAAGCGAGGACAGCTATTCATTTAGGGCCAGTTTGAGCTGCTATCTCATCTCTCCCCAAATTTGGTCATTTTATACAGAACATATTCTTGCCCTTCTTCATTTATTTTCCCATAAATGCAGCTGTGGTCCTGCGCATGATGAGCCGACACATACTGTTCACTGGTTAGAAAAAGGAAAGGACAGATATAATTCAAGTTCTATTAGAGGTTCTGCCACTTGTGCAATCTTGGGCAAGTCACCATTTTCCATCTGCAAGTGAGGGATAACAGCTGCCTGTATCTCTGAAGTTGTGTGAAGCTCAGCTAATTGGAAGGTTTATAAAGGTTTTCAGAACCTGGGCTTCAAGGTGCTATATTTTAGTGCTTTATCTCTGGTGCCTGAATTTATGTTACATACCAAAAGAAACACAGAACAGATTTTGCTTTTTCAAACTTTGACCTAGGAGACAGATTTAAACTGAGAAATCATGGAGGACTAACCACTTCAAAATGCATTTTACCGGCAAATTATCATTAATGTTTTTGTTTACTTACTTGTTACAGAGTGCTCAAACTTCAATGCTATTAAATCCATTTTTCTCCTTCCTGTATTGAAAAGTTCAGCTTTTAATGGTGCCTTTTTCTCTGGCCTGTAAACAGACCTCATGACTTACAGCTCCCTGCTGTTACTTATTCACACATGAAACCACAAGACCTGTGCTTCATTAATTAAATTCGCCATTAAAAATTAAATAATGTGAATAAGTAGATGTAAGCGTTATCTCCATTGGGCTTCAAAGGTCTCACCATTTCTCCAATTACTACCCAAGCAATTTCCATATTTCATACTGTCTGATTTCTCAAAGGGACTGGATCTGAGAGATCAGAATGAGAGAAACTGAGAAAAAGAGAAAGCAAGGTAGCAAATTTTAACATTTTTCAGGCAATAGGAAGTAGTCCCGTCAGATACTATTAGCCTGAAGCACTCTGCAGTGAAACAGCAGCAGGAGAGGAAAACAGGAACAAATATGCTATACGTGAGACCCAGCATGAAATCACATTTAACCCACCTAAAAAAAGTAACAATAGCCAACAGAATCATTTGCTGGATGCCCTGTCCATTAAAGTGGTTGTGGCACAACCTTCCCTAGTTTATTACACAGAGTTCAACTGCCAAGCACCTTGGTCAGGCTGATCTTCAACAACATCAACTATGGACAGAGACAAAAATAGCTGGGAAAGGAACCCGGGCTTTAGTTCTGAATTGTGAAGCTGCTAAAAGCAGGCAAGTGAACAGAGGCAAGAACCTCAGTGAGGGGAAGAAGGAAAGACTTGGTCTCAAGCAACCACCAGAACCACCAGGCATCATGCAAAGATTGAGGAAGGACAGAGAATACTTTAACCTGCACATTAAGCTACTGAGTTTTAAAAATGAAACATTTTTCCCTGAGTTTCAACTGGGCCACTTGCTGTTGGTTCAGACCTCTCCCCTTCAAAAACTCTAAAACCCATTAAACAATATTTCTAATGCTCTGAATCAGTACCTTTAAATACTTCCCCAAGTGATAAAAACAGGGTGCTACCATTTAAATCTGAATCTGTTCAACAAGTACATTTTAAAAATACATTTTCCTTGGCCTTTAGACTCTTTCCAACCTTGGGAAAGTCACATTCCCTTTTGTCCTAAACATTAAATGAGCAACAAATGGGCTAAATGGGCAAGAGAAGGGCCTTTCAGCATGGGCACAGACACAGCAGGTTCTGTGATCTGGGGCTGCTACTAACACAGAATATTTTTCCAAGTATTCTCAAGTATACTACTTCAGACACAAGATCTGCTTCCTTTTCAGCAGTTTACCCACCATGCTATGGCAGGAGAGAGTGTTCCAGTGGCCTAGAACTTTCGAGGGCTTTATAATATAGTTGCAAACGAGAAGCTAAGCTGGGAACCACCTGAGCACTTCCCCCAACTTCAGCAGGGTCGCCTCCACACAAGGGCTATTCAGCAGGATCAAGGTGTGGTATTTGCACTTGAAACAAAGTCTGTAGTCTTAGTGAAGTTCTTTATCTTCATAAAACGATATTCAGTGGTACAGTAAAAGAGAGAACGTTCCACACGAAATTACAAGACATGAACACTGCTTTTAATTTACTTTCACAATATTTGATGCTTGAGATAAAATGGCAGCTCACAAAGAAAAAGTTGAACATGAGACCTCAACTATTATTAAATAAAGCTCCTGGCAGTCTTAGTTGCAGAAATAAGTTTAAAAACATGACCAAAGGACACCGTAAGGGCTCAAATAACAAAAGACACAGAAAGAATGAATGAACCACCTAAAATGTTTCACTTCTCTCAATAAAGCTGAGCCTTAGGGGAGTCAACTTCAGAACATTAGAGCTTTGTCATATGGGGAGAGAGCTCTCCAGAGAGGACAAACAAACTAACCAAAGAAATGTTAGTTTGAAGGATTTTTCCCTGCTATTAAATGATGGTTCGTAGCAAATAATAAAAACACCAAGAAGTTGTAAAAATACATAACCAGAGCCTAAAGTGCAACAAAACCACTTTCCTTTACCCTGCTGTTTTTCTACAACAGATTTGCTGCTATACCCTTGCTCTCCACTCTTCCAAAACACCCTTGTGCTAAAAATTCCCTTCCAAAGGGAATCAATTTTAAAACATAGAGCTAAATTTGGAGTAATTTTAATTCAGCATTCCTCCTTGGCTGCAAACATGCAGAAAAACTCCAACACTCACTACTACACCTCACTAGACTGCCCAGGCCCTTTCCAGAACATATAGCAAAGAAAGTAAGAAAACATAATGGCAGAAGACAGAGTTCTCAGGGTTATTTCAGGAGGGAAAGTAATTGAAACATAAAGAGAAAACCCTGCCAGCTCATTCTCACACTGACATTAAACCACATTCCTTACAACTTCAGTGAAACATGTGCTACTTGCAGTAACATGTAAAACAGAAAACTGAGCAAAACAAGCATGAGGAAACCAAAATTAATCAGATTTCAGGTGAAATTATTTGTGAACATCAAGCAGCAGCATTAAAAACCTGACACTGGGACAATGATTTCTCCATCAGTTTCAGTTCGGGTCAATAGATTGGAAGGTGTCTTGATTTAAAACCAACAAACACAACCACCATCACCACAGATATCTTGAGATATTTTGACACCTCAGAGTATAGAAGCTTGTCAGTGGTCACAGTGTTTAGAGATACAAAGAGGATTAACAGCTGTTGAAATGCTGCCAGCCTAGATGAATGCCAGTGATAGCTCTGATGAAAGGGAGCAGGGCAGTGGAGGCCTTGACAAATGCTGCAGACGACAGCCGGGAGATTAGATGGCACAATCTGCCTCGCACCTGACAGACGTGTTGCTTCGATCCCTTCTCCTGACATCCACGCTCACCAGCTTGCAGCAAAATGCCCTTTGCAAGCCCCTCTCAAATCCAAAAGAGCACAAGAGGCAGTGCTGTGAGCGGGGCAATACACCGTGTGCCCCACAAGGGCACCACAAATTTCTGAGAGAAACAGGTAAGGAAAGCAAAGATTACTTCTTACATATCAAATGTCAGCTGGAAGACATTCAAATTCCTGCTTCCAGTTGCTTCTGAAGCCAGAAATAAGATCCAACACCATCCTGAGAAGCAGCACAACTGTGGCCTGCCTGCACACTCTTGGGGACAGGCAACACACACATGCCCTGGATGCAGCTGCTGCCATGAGGAACTCCGGGAAGCTGCAGAGAAACACGGGCCAGTGCCAGCTTTGGGAGCCACCTTTGCTCCCAGCAGTGCCTCAGGGAAGCAAAGGTACACCCAGGGTCCCCACACCTCAGCGGGTCGCTGGTTCACACGCACTCTAGATCAGGCTGTTCATCCTCACCACTCAGAAGTCTCACGCAAACGGCTCCTAACAGATTTGAAAAATTACCCCATGTACCTGCATCCCTCCCACAGGTACAGAGGCAGATGAGGCAAACCAATCTGTTCACTGGCTGACCCTACGGATGTGTTAAAATCAACCCACACAATCAATCACTGCTATCAGCTTTGGTCCAAAACAGGGAGTTTGGGAATTTCAGAATATGCTGCAAGAAACAATCTCTTTACCTCCTGAGCTCTGGTGTTTCTGCTCAGCCCATTTGCTGGTATCAGCAAGCAGTTAGCTCATTCACATTTCCTCTTTCCCATCAAGTGCACATAAAAATAAAAGCCAATTAACAAGGAAGAGAAACATGCCTATAGAGCGTATCACTAGAGCACAGAAGTTAAGGGTTAAACTGCTTTTTTGAAAATTCATATGCTTTTTTTCTTAAAAGGTAACAGAGAAAAGATGCAAGGAACTACAAACAGCTTGCTGATATGGAAAAAAAAGGTTTTTTTCAGCCAAAGCCAACTTCTAAACACAGCTCTGTTGTTTGCTGTTCATGTGTGGGTTCATCCACTCCTCCCGCTGAGACCAATAATGAAATGAGAGCATTGAATTTGTTCCATTCTATTCTTTCCTTCGGCAATAAGCTGTGAGATCATAAATTTTGGATTAAGATTCAGAGAAAGCATAAAGAGAGTAGTGTCCTCAGTAAGAACACAGGCAAGTTAAACAAGTCAGGAGCAGAAGTACATTCCTCTTTGAACAGATCTTCTCATGTCTGCAACATTATCCTGAGTTGAAAGCAAAATATTAATTCTGAAGCGTATCTAGAAAGCTTCTCAAAGATAAAATCCTACAGAACACCTATCTCCACAAAGCTTCAGGAAGGCAGAGCTGGGGAGAAGGAACATGGCTGGGTTTATCCTGTGGATAACAAACTAGGTACAAAAAGGTTAAGCTACAGTCCCTAAAGCACATGGTGTGAGTCAGACTGTCTATGAAGGTACCCTGGGAAGAGTCTAATTAAAAACAGGTACCCCACAGCAATATGGTATTAGGGACTTCCAAAAGCTTCAAGTGCTTCACTGGAAAGATGCAGAAAAGCCTCATGTTATCTTCAAGTCAGAAAGGTAACCAGCAAAAAAGAAATTATTACAACAGAAGCAATTAAAAGGAGAAGAAGGAGAAAAGAGAAAGAAACACCGTTTTTATACGAGGTTGCTTTAAAGCACACCCTTCTGAAAGACTACAAACAAAGCACTGCCAATTCTTTAAACAAACTCTGGAAAGAAAAAGCAGCTTCAAAGAGAAAGGCCATAAAATTCCAGCAGGTAACTCAGGATTTCTGAAAAGGACAGCCACAGCATTGTGAAAGGCGCAGATTAATGCCAGTACTGCTGTAGGGGAGCATCACCCTGCTCTCCTCCCAGCTGCAAGTTTAGCTAAGGTGAGGAATTCACAGTAAATGCCCGAATCAATTACACCTGACAAGTGCAGGTAAACAGGTTACCCAGGTATTGATTAAACATCAAGAGTTTTCAGCATCTGCTTCAGAGCAGTCCTGCACACGGCTGACCTGCACAGGTAACGTGGTGCCCACGGCATCACGGGCACAGCACCGCCCGCCAAATCCCAGCACCTGAGCTGGGCAGCTGCACAACTCATCCTGCAGGGGGGCTTGGGTCCTACCAGCAGATCCACCACACAATCAGGATGAACTCCGACATCACAGGATGCTGCCTCCAACAACTGGGCATTGTCCATGAGACAGTGACAGGAATGCAGAGAACCGATGGGAAACGGAGAAGAAAGAAGGAAATTGCCAGAATATCAAGAATGCTAAGAAATGCAGATGAAAGTTTCACTCCAAAGCTGACCAGCACTTTCAAGGGGAATAAAGAGGGAAAAAAACCCATAAAACAAAATTGGCAGCCATCAAATACTTGTCATACAATAAAAAAGATACAAAGCACATTCCACTGTCAGGCCTGTCACAGGAGCTTATTTTGGGAAGGAAGGAAGGAACATTTTAACTAAGGTTTAATGCCGTCATGTCAAAGCTGGTATTTGACAGAGCCTCCAACAAAACTCCCACCACCTCGGACAGTCATGCTGCAGCTAAAACTTCCATCTTTCTCTGCTAAGAATATCCCTAAGTCCCATTTATAAACTGCAGCAGCTGGCCCAGTTAACAGTTCCTGTCCCAGTTGAAAAAAAAGCTAAGTTAAATTCACGACCCCATCCTTTTACACAACAGGTAGCTAAGGAATGCAATACACTGGACTCCCAGAGGAAGGTAGAATAGAGGAACCCAAGGCAACAGAATGCACAAGAGAACTAGAGAATACTGAAGCAAATGCACCACATCCATGCACTTACATGGGTAAAGGAACTGCAGGGAAGAGAGTCACTGTAAGAAACAAACAAAAAACACTGAAAAACAGAAGAAAGCCAAAGCCTGGAAGTTCCACCCCCTCCCAGGGTTTTTCCTCTACCCCCAACTACAAATTATTCTCCATGTGCAGTTTCCAGTAAATCAAGCTTTGCTAAATAACCCCGACATGTGCAGGGCTGAGAACCAGCCAACAAGCAATGATGAGATGTCCCTGGAATGATTAAGGAAAACGCAGACATCTCTCAGGTTACAAGGAAGCCTGTTGTACTCTCCCCTTGGTGCATATGCAATGCTGCAAGCGCTGTTCTGAAACCTCTGATATTCAAAGGCTCATTTGGTTGACAAGGAGCCTGTGGATTCGTGGACAGATTGTCACACAAACTGTCAGGTTTTTAGAGAGACTATCAGACCTCTCTTTGCCTACGTTATGGAGCACATCAAAGACACAGAAGATGAACCAGACACAGACTGCACAGATCTGACAGAATGGTGGGTGTACATATTCAGAATACTGTACTGCTGGGGGGGGGAGAGGCTTAATGTGAATAATCAGGGGCTGAAAGTTCCAGAAATGTGACAGTTTTTGGCAGCAATTCCCATCTTTGCATTTATTTATCGAAGGGAGAAAAACTGCCATACTAGAGGCAAACTTGAGAGAGGAAGAAAAATTGTATCAGCAGCAATTTATTTTGCCACTGTACTTTTTCTTTATTACTATTACTCCCAGAGCATTTTCTGAAGATATTTGTATTTTCAGTCAAGGTTCTCTCACTGTGCTCGCAGGCTCTCTTCCCATTTTATCCAGTAGGAGAGACTGGTTTAATGATTACAGCCAAAAAGACCGCTAGGACTTCACAGGTCACTGTACGCGGTTAATGACACAGACAAATCCGCACTCTCACAAGAGCCTGCTGGCTCGCGGCTCTGTCTGGAGATGCTCAGGAGCTCATTATTCAAAACTTCAAGCTCAACTTATGGGTAATCAGCACATCTGAAGAAATATACCATACCTGGATAACCAAAAAGTGAAGAGACAAAAGCTATTATAGAAAATACTAACCTTAAGCATTAAGGTCTCACTTTTAAAATGGGGACAATGTTCACTTATCTTCCAGTGAGCGAGAAACCCCAGTTAATGAATACCTGGAAAAAGTTCCCAGCTCCACAGTTCAAAAATAGTATTACAAAGGATAACTATATGTCATTCTCCCTTATTAGTGATAGCTGGACAAACATTATGAAGCAACAATGTATTTTACAGGTGGCAAAAAAAAAAGATTATTAAGGCATTTCTACAAAGAATTATTGATTACTATTTAGAAAGGAAAATAAAATATTAAACAAAACATTGATAACAAGAAAAAGGAAATGGATTAACACAGATTCCTTTGGCCTGCCTTTACAACACCAGCCGCACAACCTCAGGTTCGCCCTGCAAGGCATCAGTTATTCCAGAGAAAGGAATACTAGTATCTTTTTATATGAATCTTGCTATTCAAAAGATTGAAATTCACGACACAGCAAACAGAAAATAAATACGATGTTTATCTAAGATAAAAATAAACCACAAGGAGGACAAAGGAGAAAGGATGGCAGAAGGGATAAGAAAGAAATCAGAAAATATTTGTAAGCAATTTCCTTTCCATCATGTGACAGTCTCATTGTCTCTGCTTTTAGCAATCTTCTCTTTCACCTGTTTTTTAATTCAGCTGCTTTGCCTCCTCTAAAGGGGCATTGAAGAAGCACCTCTGCAGCTGGCAAAGAGGAAAGGCTTCAAAGAGAAGCCCAGAAGGACCACGGACCTCCAATCGATGGAGAGGCATTTTCACAGCGGGGCTATTAAGCTGTAAATATTAACATGAAAAATCAAACACCCACAGAGAGCAGGAGCAGCCACACAACTCCTTCACTCCCATCCTGTGGCAGAGACCACTCAGGACACAACAGCCCTGGGGCAGGCTGTCACCCTGTGGCCTTACACAGCTTTCAGGCACCACCAGCTTAGTTATGGTACTTTCATTACAGAATCCAGGCAGAGGAAAGGCAACAAGGCAGGTCTCACTTTTAGCCCATTAAACAATAATAGGAACAATTATTAACATTAAACCTGAAAAATCTCACAATGTCTTGCTGCCAAGGCTTCTCAGGAACATAAATGGAAGAATGTCACATACACAGTGTACCACACACCCATAGATGCAAGCAAAATCTACTCAGAATTTAATCTCTAAACACAGTCTGACAGTAAGGATTATTGCATACAAGCAACAACAGATCTGGAACTTGGCATTAAATGAAAAGGAAATATAGGTAGGCTTAAAGTTCCAGAAGAAACATTTTGGTATAAATATCCTAACGACCAGAGGTTTGTTGCTGTAACTGACAAACTTTGTAAGAAAAAGAGGTTTGGGAAACAGTGTTTTTCATAAATGGCTATATTTCTCAGGTCACAGAAAAAAAAAATGTATCAGTATTTCACCTATATCTGGACAAGACCAAGCAAAAAATTAAAGCTCTTCAACTGGAAACAGCTTGAGCTCAGACAACAGGAACACAAAGAAGGGACAAAACTATGCTTCTGCTGGGGAACAACAGGAGGGAATAAAAGCAAACACCACAAACACTTCAGATCTGGAGTAAATACTCTCTCCACAGAACAAATGAACACATAAACATAAAACCCAGCACTGTCCTGTTTTCAGCTGGCAAGGACAAATGCTGTGTTGCTCCCTGGGACGTCCTGTGCCTATCACAAAAATCAACAGTTTGGACTCTATTATTGGGGATTTTTTTTGTTCTCCCTGCAAGAAACCCTTGTCTCTAACTGAAGGAAGAGTAACCCCAGTGCCACAGCAATGAGTGATTCGCCATCAGGCAGTAATGGCTTTTTGCCGCTGCGAACGGAAGCTGCATCTCAACAAATGACCTAAAGGTGAAAGGTCTCATACACTACATTTAATTCCCTAAACAGCCAAAGGAAAGTCTGTGGTATACATAACTATTATGAAAAATGAGGTTAAAAAAATGCATATACATGCTCAGACAGGCACACAACACAGCATTTTTACACGCCCATATGAGTCGTCTTCTCTGATCAAGGACCACAGTCCAGCCAGTTCAAAGCTTGCTGCATGTCAGGGCAAATTAGATCATTTCTCTGTACCATCCAGTACATCATGAGACATCTCTAGGGAAAAAGAAAAAAAATTCACAACCCAGGCACTCCTCAATTGACCCAGGCATGCAAGCTCAAAGCAACCTTGCAGCTTGAAATTATGAAAGAAAAAATTTGGCCTCTGTTCAGAAGAATGGGGAGGAAGAAGAAAGGAGAAGGAATTAAGCTGGGTTTCTTATTAAAAGACCTGAAATGCAGTAATTGGGAAGGAAAAGAAAAGCTAATATCTTCTCATAAAAAAACCAATTTATTACAAGTCTTCTCAAACCAGAGGCTTAGACCTTTATCTCAGCTCCCACATTTTCTTCTCCCATCTCTTGCTCCTCTGTGGCCTCTTGGAGATGGTAACAGATTCAGCAGCCTCTCAGTGGAGGGCAACATCTTTTATCTGCTGACCACTCCACTGCTGATGATTCTACTCCCAGATGGTTCTACTGCATATGAGATGTAGATTTACTATTTTTAACTAAAAGAAAACAAAATTAGACATTATTTCATATTTATTTACAGTGGGGCTAAAATGCAAATGGGTGAGTCAGGAAATCTTCATTTGGGCCCAGGTGTTTAATGACAAACTGTGGCTGGGATCATCCTTGGGGCAGCAGAATGTATGGGCGAGCCACCAATTAACCCCAAAACCAGCCAAACAAAAATCCACCCCTCATCACTGTGGAAACAGGAGATTCTGTGACAGGCAAAGCAAGTTTGCAGTGGTTGAAGACCTCGCTGCGAGCCTGATGGTACACATCTATTTAAAAACATTGAACATGTTATTTACAAGCTACTTCTGAGTCACCCTGGTCTCTGGGGAACGTGCATTATATGTTCAAGAAATTGGAGTAGCTCTTTTATTTATGTTTCTTTAAAATGACTGGCAGATGGGGAAAAAACCTTCAGAGAAGTGGCCCCAGGCTGTCATGAAACATGTATTTAACACACCCACAGTAAACTACTAAACACTTCAGAAGGTACAGCCGCTGTAAATATGGAGTAGTTCCTTTTTAAAGTCTGATCTTTAGACTACTTAATTCAGCACAAATTTGAGATGTTCTGGGGAGTCAATTTATAGAGTAATTATTTGCCATATTTTCCATTAACATGATAACAGCATATTCTGTAAGGGCAGAGCCATAATTTTAAGGACCTTTCCAAAATGAATCCCATTGTTGGCTTTATTTTTAAGTCACAATAGTAATGCCTTTTTCTTGCCACATGTGGAAAGACCACTGTGAGCTGAAATAGAAATCTCAGATTCCCCAAAGTCAGGCTCTTATGCAAGTGAATTCCACACACAGGGAAGTTTTGTCTACCTGAAACAATTTCCAAGACTAAGTCTAAATCTGGAATATCCCAAGAGAAGCACAAGCTTCAATCATTGAAATCCCAGCAGACACACAGAATCCAGCCTAAGGTCTGGAACATATTTAATCAATTCTCTCTGCTAACTCTCTACAGCTTCATAAAATAGCCAATAGTGCAATAACAGGGCCAGAAATTAATTGTACACTGGTTGGTGAATTACACAGAAATAGCAGACAGCAATGGTATTTATTGCAGCAGGGTGATGTAGTTGCTGTTGAGGTACAACTGCACCTCAGTAAAAACAGGTGAGAGACAGACAGTGTGTGTGTACACATCTGAGGGTGGGGGTGTGCAAGTGCTCCCTCCCATCAGAAAAGGAGCACTGTTTTTACTGGTGACAGTGTAATCCATATAAATACACATACACACATTTATAAATATCAATCCTGCTTATAAACAAGCATGTAAATGGCACAAAGAGGGAGGAATCAGAAATTTAAACTATTAGGCAACGAGAAAATGAATGAAATCAAGGGAAAATTGGGTTGAATAAAAAAATGCCAAGGGAGGGTATCAGAAATATTAGCTAATGGGGAAAGCTCTCAGAAGTAAGACAAAAGAACCTCTTGTTTTGCTCTTTTTGGACTAGACTTGACAAATGCTCCAGTGTTGAGTTCTAACAAAGAGACAAGATCACATTCTAGGTCTTTTTGTTCTGCCTTTAACAAGTCTTCATAGTGATACACCGATGAGACCAGATACCAGATTGTTATCTAAATTCAGCTGCTAAATTCAGTGTTAAGACACTAAGTTCAAACCACACGTTGCCACATTTATTTCACAAGTCGAGCCTGAGGATGGATTCCTCCAAGATGAAGCAGCCCATAAGCATCATTCTCTCCCTCTGCAAAGATACTCTAAATGCCAGGGAAACAAAATCACCGTAAGGCTCTGACAGTTCACCCTTCAGCACACAGACTGCAAACGCATCTCTGCACTAATCGTGCAGGCTGAAGAGGAAGCAAACACTTAGCTGCTGTTTGCATAGAGGCTGCTTGTAATTTGATGTAATGTACTGTACAGCAGTCAACACATATTGAAGAGAGAACATACACACTGCAGAGAAGGCAGAGAGGCTGTGCTGACATCTAACACGTTTTAGTTACCCTATTATAAATGTTCCTTGAGTTCATCAAATTACCAATCAATTTATCTGATCTCTAAAAGCTGTGTACTGAGGTATATTAGCTACTAAACTTCACAAGCTTTCAGCAAAAAAGCCATTAAATGGGTGAATTGAGCAAAAGGTACTGGATGTCAGTTTGTGTGCTGGCCACCTGCAACAAGGACAGAACCTCTCCCTGCAGACAGAGACTATGAGGAGCATTAGCCTCCTCTAAAGATGCTGTTCAGCCCTAATGGATGCCTGCAGAAAGCAGAAATCAGGGATGCTGCCTTCCCTGTCATTCTCTTACCCCAGCATGACATCCAATGTCTGAGAAAAACTGAAAAGGAGAAGAGGATGCAAGGTTGGAAGTGGTTCAGATGATGATTTCAGGTTCGTTCCCGTTGCATCCCTTTCCATGCACAGGACAGGATCTTCCATTCTCTAAACATCAAAGGCTTTGCCCTGGGAGACTGACAGAGCCACTGCAACCTGAGAGAAGCATCCACACAGACCCAGACAGGCAACCTGAACAACTGGAAGTGATCTGAATGATTAGGATGGATCTTGTCAACCTATATCAGAAAACTACATTTGGGATTATTCTTGTGTTCAGAAGATTAAATCAACAGTTTGATGAACTGGGTGCTTTGCTGTACTGCTCTATTGGCTTGAAAGGCAAACCACTTTTTTGGATCATAGGTGTTGTAAGTTCAAAGAAAGCATCGGTGGATTTGTGAGAGGAAAGGTTTGCAGGAAGGGCTGGGGATGAATAGAGAACTGAACAAATTAGGTAAGAAATGAAAATGAAATTGTAGAGAATATTGTAAGGTTCAATTATGGAGACGGTGACAAAAAATTCTTCTGAAAGGGAAACACGTTTTTTGAGACCAGAAGTTCATTTCACACTAGCTGTTCTTCCTCCAGGTACCCACAGCACTGGCTAGAGTAGCAAGCTGGTGGCTGGCAAGACTGTGACTGCAGGCAAACAAAACAGCCCTTACACACATGGCATGAGCTCACACACTGCCCCAAGACATTACAGGAGAAAGCAAATGGTGTCAGTGACACCTGCCAGGACATATCAACTCATTTATCAAAGGGCACTGAATCTTTAAATCCCACTGAGAGGGCAGAGGGTTTGGTTGGAAATAACACCTGAACACAGCTTTTTTTTTTTTCAAAGGTAGGCAAGTGATCCCTAGGTCTCATGGATACAATCAAGCCTGGCATCCCAACTCAAGGAATGGATTTCTCATCCCCTTCAACAGAAATCCCTTCCTATCTTTACCAAGTGACATCTGTTTGTGCAGCCCCACAGAGTCTGCTTTAAATTGATGATGAAGATCCAACATGAATGTATTGTTCTGCAAGGTTTTATTTCAGGCTTCTATCACTTTTTTTCTGCATAAATTTTTATTGAGACAAGTTACTGGCCATAAACCAGAAATGACAGTGGACTTGTATGCAGGGGTGACCTTGGCGCACCAAAGTGGGAGACAGCTCCAAGAAGAAGGATCAAGGCCAGTAAGAATAACAAACAAAAATAACTTTGCCTCCCATTCTTTACACATCCTAAATGCTTTACAAACATGAATTAAACGGGAAGTACAAGGGCAAAAAGAGATTAATTTAAACAAACCAAACAAGATGAATGCCACACACAAAATTACAAGATTTGTGAAGTCAAGCAGGGAAAAAGGTGCAGTCAACCTTATTAATAAAAAAGGTATGTATTGAATGCATTCCTTTCCCACTTGCACAAATACTCTACAGCTTATGAATACCTCTTGTGCTACTTACTGCTCTGAAAAACTACAAGCAGAAAAACGTTGCATATTAATGCACCCACTGCTCACAGCAGTCCACAGCCGCCTAACAAGAGATAACGTGGGAGCCAGAGCTAAGGAAAATCCAAACAAAGAAGAGGAATCATCTACAGCAAGGAGTTTCACTTTATCTTCCAAGATTACCCTCAGCCTTTCTCTGCTGTTTTACCCTACTCCAAAGTGCTGCCCGTGTTTTTGTTCTAGTGTAGCACTGCCCTTAGCTTTTGTCGGGTTAAACTCAGCAAGAGGCCAAATAGTAAAAGGAGTCAAAGAAATATTTACTTGGGAGAAAGTATACAACTAATATGTTAAGTGAAATCTCCTGGCATCTGAAGGGTTCCAGGAGAGACTGCACTTCTTTCTTACGATACTTTTTAAAGGATGTTTCTATTGCTTGGAGGGAGCAGGGCAAAGCATACACAGAATCCCTAATAAAAATCCCAGTTCTGAGCAGTATATATGTTAACTATTTACAACAAGCTCCCTCCATCTCCCTCCTTGCTTTTCAGTAACAAATAAATACATGAAAAAACACCATCTTCAGCTTCTCAAGTTGAGTTTGTCTACAGTTCTCCCTACAGATTATTAGTCTAACTCTAACTTTCTACCCAGAGGAACACTATAGTACACAACCTCAAAACAGTGGAGAGAAGACACGTATTTTATGGAATAATTCAAATTACATGGATGAGATGAAAAATTACTGAAACAAGTCAGAGTTAGAAGTTTAACCACTTGTAACAAATTAGTCAGGTCTCATTACTGGATTACTTATTGGAGATTAGACAGTCACATTGGAAATACAGGTGTGGAATGGAATGTCTGCATCACAAGCTCCAACCCTGCAATCACACACAGACATATAAGAAACAGTCAGTTCAAAGGAGCTTTTCCCTCTCATTTTCCTGACTACCAAAATATTTCAGGCACTCCAAAACAAAAACATACAAGTAACCCAAGAGACAGAAACACAACTACAACAAACTATCAGAGTTAAAGTGAGGAAGATGAAGAGTTTTACCAGCGTAATGATCCTCTGAAGGAATTTGTTCAATAAAATTTGATCTAAAAAAAAAATCTCTAAGAAGCATGCACCACACTGCAGGCAGAACAAAGGCCACCATCCCTCCCCACACACACAACCCCTGACAAACTGACAATGAAGGGTGCAGTGGGAAGAATATTCCCAGCAACTAATCCCAGCATTGGTTTAATCCCAGTACTCCCACCGTACATATTCAAGCCTGCACTCAAAACAGCAGAATGCTGCCAGTAGCAGCAGCGTGTGGCATTCACTTAGCACAAGTCAGAAGTGCAAATCAAGTGTCAGGCACTACAAAGAAACAGAGAACCAAACAGTGATTCTGACACAGCTGCCACACATGCTCACAGTCCCCCCATGTCCCGAGCACTGTGCACACAGCCCTGGTTCACAACCCTATGAGAGTTAAATACACGAGGAGAGGCTCCAGAAATGACTAGCCAGGATAGTCAAAGCATTTGGGGCAAGCACCCCATAACTTTGTTTTGCTCACAGAATGGGTCAGGTTGGAAGGGACCACAGAGGGTCATCTGGTCCCTCCTCCCTGTTCAAGCAGGGTCATCCCAAAGCACATGGCACAGGATTGTGTCCAGATGCTCCTTGATGCTCTCCAGTGAAGGAGACTCCACAATCTCTTTTCTCACCAGTTCAGTTCTTACAGTTATCTCTGGACATTCACTTTCAGTCACAGCCAGGACCAGCATACTGAACTAGATGGATCCTTACTGTGACACAGAACTGCTGCATTCATTGTCTCATTTCTTCCAGTGCTTTAGTAGAAGATGCAAGGAAAACCCCAAAAGCTGAAATACTGCAATTACTTTTTCATACATGCCTTTTCCTGTGAAAATTTTAATAAGACTGTCTGGAGAAACTGAGTTTCTCAAGATCTGTTTGAAATAAGGTACACCCATAGTTCACCTCATGCAAAACTAAAGGCAAAGCCTTTTTAGCATTTTTATAGCTTTACTGTTTCACAACACTTTGCCCTCCCATTATAAGCTATTCCATCATATAGATGGAATAACTGAGATAGATGGACTAAATAATTGTTTCAAACTCCCAGAAGAGAAACGGCTATTAGAAAATGAGCAGGTTTTTCCTTCAAATTCTGTGCTCTGTCCAGTAGATTACAGTACTCTTTCAAAGATTACAAAATAAAAGGATAATGTATTCACACAATCTGCTGCATTCAAGGGAACTACCGAGTTCAATTCTGGTCAATACATCTCAAAGACAGAGCTGCTAGGGGGAAAGTGCCAAAAGACAAACAAGTAGAATGAGAAACCTGGAAAAAATCATTCACACAAGCAGAGGCTGAAAAGGCAAGGACTGCTCAGTTTAATGGGAACCAAAGTCCGCAGATAATGAATAATGAGGAGAATTTCTTTTATCTCTTTCACATAAAGGATATTAAATGCAAAAAAATATTTGAAACTCATAACAGAGAGTTTATAGAGTATGTAAGTTAACCTGTAGCAAACACTGCCACACGATGTTGGGAGGCACAGAGCTAAACAGGGCTACAGGAAAAATGCCTGAGATGCATAGAAGAAAAATGGCACTAATCCAACTTTCAGTGAATAAAAATACTGAATGAAAATAAACTCTAGTGCAGCAGGGCATGTGTCTACCTCCAACTGACAACATTTAGGAAGACACTTCTCAAAGCTGCTCTCCAAAAGTTTTCTTTGTGGCTTTGTTTTGGTGATGGTATTTTCTTTCTTCAAAGCCTTTGCAAACTGACCACTGTCAGAGGAAACAAGATAGTCTCTGTGTTGGATTCACTGAGCAGCTCTTATGTTGTAAGAAGTATGTAACACAATTCCTCTTAGCATCCTACTGGGAAGGTACTGGGCTTTAACATCAATAGTTCAAAACATCCTTCAAAAACAAATCTCTAAGTCTCCTACTGCTGAATTCTGTTATCATGCAGAAGTGGGGACAAAACCAACCCGGGCACAGACGGTGAGGAGAGAGGGGATTTCCTGATAGCCTGATCCTTAGGAGAAATTTCAGCTTGCTAACTCCACACTGAGCCATATTCATTCACTCACAGCCAAACGCCTCTGAACTACCAGTGACCACACTTCAAGTGACCACCCCCTCTTAAAACAGCAGAAAAAGTAAGATTCTGTTTCAGAGCTCTCCCCCACCATCCCCTTACTGAGAGCTTTTTTCTAATATTGACACACACACAGAGAGATATATAAAAATGTATCTAAGCCTGAGTTGGAAAGCTTTAGCACAGTGGAAGGAAAAATAAATAAATAAATGTCAAGGTCTGCGTGTATTCAACAAATAAAAGCAGAATTATATAAAAGCAACAGCTAATAAAAAAGATTGTTCTGTGCTGCATTTTCCATCTTTCCAACCATTATAGGAATAAAATTATCCTCAGAGAAGATCAAAAACCTTTTTCAAAACTAATACAATTAAGCTTTATTACACTGTTTCAAGTACATTTCTCTCCTTTCCCTTCTAGCCCCCACCACCTCCCACTCCAATCCAGACTAACGGTTGGAGGCATTCTTCTATTTTATTACCAGCAAAATGCTAGTCTGTTAGGGTCAGAAACTACCCAGTGTTTCAAGAGAGGAAAGAAAACCTGTTCTTTTTATCTATTTGCTTTTGTACACATAACAACTAGAAGATAGTTTCTCTGTAGCTCTGCAGTTTGAATAGGACTATGGGCAGCTCACCTTACTCCCCCAAGAAGATCCTGCACTAAAATATCCATCACATTGTTTATAAAGGTGTCCCTGTAGCAAGGGACATGGACTTGAAAACACGAACGACAACAAAAGATTTCAAAAAGAGGACAATGAAGCCTGGACACAAACCTCTCCCCACTCCAATGTCCATAAAGGACAGACACACAGGTTTTCCCTGTAATTTCCGCTTCATGAAACCAGATCTGGAGAGAAGAACACAATAGAAGCAAACAGCATGGGACCAAGAAATTGCAAAAATTCCCTTTGCGTATGAACATATGGACAACTGTGATAATTAGAGTGATAGCTGCTAGATTGTTTGCAATTTCACTGAACAATCCCCATTATCTAGAAATAGAATTTAAAATACGAATGCAACACTGAGTGGTAGTTTTAATAGTTTATTTTTAATGAATTGTACGGATTAAAGTGTTGCAAAATTGTATCATGTGAATTTGCTCACAGGCATGCTTTGCCACTGATGGCTCAAAAAAATGCAGCATGGACAGTCATATTGTAGGAGGGAATGAAAAGAGGAATAGACATGCCAACAGCTTCCTACCGTTTCTATAATCTACAATTTTCCCATGTTCCATACTCACCATCCTGCTACATGTTGGTAGTAAAACTGATTGATTCCTCTGTCTCTTTACAACCCACCCTTTTCATTGTTTGTGCTTCTTTTTAGTCACATAACACTACTACAACTCGAATGTATGCAACTCCCTGTCAGCAGGTCTAATTGCTTCAAATTGGAGAAGATTATTCTCCACATTTATTAAAAAATAAAGACTACTTATAACATTATTTCATTTTGCCAGGAAGTGAAGAACACATTACTTCATAAGGAACAGCATGGCTGCTCCTATTTTTATGGCATCAATTTTTAAAAACTCATCATGGTAAACAATTAAACAGAGAAGCAAATCCCACGTTTAGGGGAGAGATTCAAATCCCTAAATGGATTTTCAAAGGTCATTTCAGGCTTAAAAGATGCTTGACAGTGTCTCTTTAAATCATGTTCATTTCAAAGGCTTATCCAGCAAGAAGCAGGCAGTGTACTGCAGCACCACTCTTTGAATTGTTTGGCTCCCAAGAGAAAAATTAATAATACAACTTTAATTCATATTTATAGAAAAATTTATGTTGTGGTGGCTGATTATTTTTTTTTATTAAGGAAAGGAGTTTTAACAAAAGGATCAAAAAACAGGGCACTTGTTTGTTTTTTTAAATTTAGCTCTCACCTAAATCCCATGGTGGAAAAGATAATAGTTTGAACTACCAGAAATCTTTTTTAAATAATCATCCAGTTAAAAAAAACCTTTATCTTTCAAATGCAAACTGCTCAAAAGATTTGTACAGCTTTTTCATCCCTTACATAAGGGGTGGGGGGCAAATAAGATACTGTCAGCTGACAGTTCCAGGTTGCAGCACAAGGTTCTCTTATCTTTTGGGTCCACACAGATCCAAGTCCTACCCCTGCAGAAATAAAGACAACTCAGCCTTACCTTCTTCTCAATGCGGGCCAACTGCTCTTTATAGAAGGCCTCTTGTAGCTTCAACTCTGCCTCTCTGCATTGCAGCTTCACAGCCTGGGAAGGACAACAAAACAGCAGCAGTAGAAGAAGAAATTAAAAATAAACAATGTAGTGCAAGGAAAGCACATGAGATGCAGACTGGAAGGAATTAAAAAAAAAATTAAAAAAAAATCACTGCTCAGGAGTCCTGCAGGGGATTTCCCTCAGTGGAACTACAAACCTTAAGAATTGCAGCTCATTTTGGGTTATCTCCCAACATTTGAAATGCTCTTATTAGCATCATACTCAAACCCAAATCCTTGGTTTTACACTTGTTATTAAATGAAAACATATCATCATAGAAAGGTGACACTTTCCCATTCCCTTTTTCAGAACTCCATCTTATCCATGTCTGTTTTTCCATGAATCATGACAGTCATTACTCAAATGTTCTCCATCTTACCTTAAAAAAAAAACAACATAAATCCCCTCAAATCCTCCTCTTTATAAACCCTTGCCCCTTGGAGTGTCCAAAAGCTTCTAAGGATTAAATACTTCTCTACAATAGACATACATAGGACTATCCAGATAATTAAGTACTCTCTCCACATGCTCTCCATCAGCACCCTCAGAGTTCCTCTGGCTGGTGCTGCAGACTCAGAGGGGAGATGGCTGTCAGATAATTTCTCTTCTATCTTCCAAATTATAAGCATCACACTTTCAAAACAGTAAATCTGGTATTCATCAGCTAAACAGTGCTCAATTAAAAAGTCTGTGTGGGCACAGCAACAGCTGTAGCCTTCTAGCTCCTTACAGCCAGCACCACTTCATTATATTCCCACCCCTAAACTGAACTAGCATTAAGAAAACATGACATTGATGGAACTGAATCAAACTTCCAAAGTTTAAAAATAACAAGCAATAAGAGCAAGAAAAGATGACAGTTGTTCTTCAACCCCCATCCCACTTCAAGATCTCTGGGGCCACAGAAGTTAACAGCAGGCAGAAGACCTTTCAAAACCAGAATGATTAGCCTGCTTAACATGGACACAAACCCTGCCACTCCACAGCATCCCAGCAACATTCTCTTAACTTCTAATGATGGTACAACCACAGAAAATGCTGGTCCAACATGATTAAGCAGCTGGGACAGAAATATCCCCGTGGGCTCAGACCTGTCATTTTATGGCCAAAAACCATTGCTAACGAGAAAAATTACATCTGAAAGCCAGTTGCTGTGCATGTCCTTCTTTCTGCTCCCCTGCTGATGGAAATAAAGTGGTATAATAGGGCTTAGAAGAGATTTTAATCTAGGCAGTGAGGGTGGTTGACAAGCAAGCAAGAAAGAGATTACATGAAATAGGAAGATTATAGGGGTGTGATGGTGATGTGGGTTTCTTTGTTTGTTTTTAAAGAAGAAGAAATATTTTGATTTCCGTGTTTACAAACCCAGGAAACAAGGCCACGATAAGGCACAAGCAGTAGAGACTCATATCTAAATCTTCCCTCTCTCAAAGGCACTTGATTAAAAGCAAAATCTCTGGTTTTGCTTTAACCTATAGCTGCTATACTACTTCCCAACTGCAAACCAGCTGGAATAGGATGGGGAGAGGGATGAGAATGAGCTGCCCCACACATGCAGCCTGACAAAGGAGATATCACAGCAACAATAAGGGCACTGATGGGTACTCTGTAAGTGCCAGAACTATAACCATTTTCTGGTAAAAGAACCATAGCTGTTCCTCTGAACCAATCTTCTACACAGAAAAGGACTAAGCAATTTCAAATAAAATGAAACAGATGTAAGAAGGTGGGGTGGTCTGGTGCATGACCAAAGGACCCCAGTTCTCCTGCAGGTATTCTGCATAACACACATAAAATCAGGTTACTCCACAAGTGACTTGTATTTCCTTAAGGGGAAAACAAGTAAGGAAGGGAAAGAAGAGTAAGACAGTACTGACCCCTCTACATGATTCAGATGGAAGGTGCAGCATATTATGGAAGGAAAAAAAAAGAAAAAAAAGAGAATCAAATAATAAACTCATACAAATGCAACAAAGTTTCTGTTTAATCTAAACAATTACGTATCAGTGCTAGTCTCCTGGGATAGTGGATATTCTGGAAGTACAAAATCAATACATATAACAATACCAGTGTGCAAGAGGCTTTATTCTTTTTCTGGCAAGACATGGATCACAAACCCACACAGTCACTCAACTTTCCAACCTGTGGGTTTGCCTAACATAATTCACCAAGAAATCCAGCACATTTATCCTTACAGCCCCTCTGGAAGGGAACACAAACCAAATACCTAATCTCTCAGGTAGGGTGCTGAGATGCAGACAGGTTAGGGGTGTGCTGCTCTGCACCATGACGACCTGTGGACTGCCAAGCTGACCTCACTGGAGCTGGCAGTGGATAATGCCTCCACACCCTGCAGCAGACAGACATTCTGCTAGTCACTTCCCCAGGGTCTGGCAAAACTGAGGTCAAAGAACAAAAATTGGATCTCCCAACTGCAGATTTTTACCTCAGAATACTCCCCACTCTTCCCCCTAAGTAATTTCTCCCATATTATCCCCCATTGTCCCACTTATCACCCATAATGTATGATGAACTAGGGGTTACAGAGAAACCTTGTACTTGCAACACAAACATATTTTCAATGCCTTGCTTGTTTTCAAGAGCTGCTGCCGTTTCAGCACATTGAAGTATGCAGAGAAACACTCTCTTTGTGACAGATCTGCTTCAAAGTTGCTTTCTGTTTCCCTCTATCCCCAGCTGTTATTACTAAAAACTTTAGTACACTTTATGATGATGTTTGAAGTACAAACAGTATAGTGGAGCATGTGTCATCTGAAAAATTCACTGTTCCAAACTGGGTTAGGCAACTAGGGACATTTTGAATGAATATAGGATATTTATTAAGAGTTCCTCTAGTCCTGCTGCTTATTTCCTACCTGAAGTCAGAAGCCTGTGATGTCCCAGACAGAACTGGCAGCTATGGAGACGATTACAATTTCACAGGGGATGGAGATTGCAAGTGCCAAACAAAGCACCAACACACTTTTTTAAAAAAGGCCTTTAGAACTAAAAAAGGAAGGAGAAAGGAAAACATGCATGACAACACATTGATTTGAAAATCAGATATCAGAAAGCTGCATTTCACTTCCAAGCTGAACAACTACACTGGAGCTTGAACACATAGTATAAGAGGTGACCCAAGCCCAGAGATGACACCTAAGATATGTAGAACACAGACAGTGTGATGTCCAAGAAGTATGAACACAGAAACTAAAGAGAGACAGGGAAGAAAGAGCATACTCAGCTATAGAACACAGCAACGCACCCAAAACTTAGAAAAGGGGATGTACTCATAAAAGAACATGCATGCAGTTGGCCACTGCCCTCTGTACAAAAGCTAGGTATAAGATGTATTCAAGAAATGCTCAAGAATCCCCTGTGATGGTGTCAGAATTTACAAGGATTGCATTCTTACAAAAGGACAATGAAGGCATACTACTACCATGCTGCTACAGGTTCCATGGGCATGGATCCATGGACTGGTTGGGTGCCCTTTCAAATTTTTTCCTCTGCTTTATCTTCACATTTTTTCTGCAGCCCAAGGTTTTTCAGGTTATCTCAGTGTTGCCTTGAACAGTGACAAAGAACCAGGGCAGAGTTATGTGATTCTCTGCCTCCTTCTCTCCCTTTATCAAGTAACCCATTTAGAAACAAACAGTGCAAGCACATTTCTAAAGCTATACATTATATACTGGCTCAACTAAAGGATTCAAGCACTGGCCTGCTAGCTGACAGACAGGCCTAAAGAAATATTTTACAAGCTCCTAATTGAGGTAATGAAATATTATTGGTTCATTCTCTATGAACAAAACCAGACACTCTTAGCCTTGTCCCAGACTGACACCAACATGCCACATATCAGACTGTGCAGCTGATCCAGAGCTGGGCCTCACTCTAGCTATAACCATTCCCAGATTAGCTTTGGCTTTATTACACCCTAAAATATCACCAGATTTTAATTATTTTTAATCACAGTCCCACTTCATCACCTTGTTAAACATGAAAACTAGGGTGGAGATCTGTTTGGGAAAAAAAAAAAAAAGGGCTTATTGGCAGGGGCAGGTGATGGTAAGGAATGTGGCACCCAAGAATAAAGTGCAGCGTTAGCACAGCCCACAGCTGACAGCTAACATCGGGCTGTCTCTCTCCCCAATACTATTTGGGTTCTGGGATTTGGGAAGAGGATTTGGAGAAGACTCTACTGGAGGACAAAAAGCCAAAAAACTCACTCCCTGCAAAGGGCAACTCAAGCTAGACGGAAGGTCCAAACCTAGCCTATAAAGTACTTCCTAAAAGGCAAGTCACAGCACTTGGCAAGATTACTGCAAAAATATTTATCTTCTTGGCAAAGCACTTCCACCACTCACAGACAAACTAGCAAGATGATGCCTAGATAATCAGTCAGAAGCAATCCAGGGAAATAAGCTGCAAGGATAAAGGAAAGGATCTCAAGTCTATCAAATGCCTAGTTTCTCCATCATCCTGTCTTTCCTGAGAGGAGTTATCAGCTTCCCCCCAAAGGTAGGCAGTTACATCTCTGCAGCAGCACAGCAGAGATGTTTTGGCTGGGCACCTCAGCTTGCCACACTTCACAACTGCAAATTCTAATACCTCATGCTTTCCCAAGTCTCTTCCAGTCCTGGTAGCAGTCCAGGTGGCAGGGGAGAAAAACAAACTCTATTAAGGACTCCAAGATGAGAAGAAGGAATTGACAGCAACTCACTAAAGAACAGAGCTAACTCCAAAATTAGCTAGCTGGCATGTTCCTGGCCAAGTCTAAAGGGAATGGCAGAGCTGAAAGGGCAACACTGAAATAGTAAGAGGCAATTTGTGTACTTCATGCCCAAGACTGAACAGCAGAACTTTACAGGGAGGCTTGTACCAAGCAAGTGGCCATGGGGAAGCCCAGATTCAGCCTCCACTGGCATCAGCAGAAATACCACCACTACCATGGAGCTGTCTGCAACTGCAATTCCAGACAACAGAACTACAAAATCACTGGCTTTTTGTCCTACCTTTCATAGGCAGGTGACCAGGTTCTATTTTAGAAACCAGATGCAACTCATGGCCCTAAATAGCAGTACTGGTATAACCTTCATTTCCTCCTGTTTCTGCTACTCTCTCTCAGCCAACAATACACAGCACCAGATCAAGTTTGGTTTCAGCAGCTGTAAGCTACACAAAAGGAATCAGTGAAAATCTTTATGGAGGAAATAATATGCAATTTTCTAGCTGAACACCTTTTAAAATGTAATGACAGAAAATAAAATCCTGCATCTGTGCTCAGCAATAACAATCTGTACACGCGCAGTAACAATATGACACTTGGAATAAGCAAGACCCAGAAAAAAAAGAGAGCTTACCCAGGCATCCAAATCCACAGGCTTGAAATAAAGAGAGCACAAGATAGAAAAGAAGGGAAAGAGAAGAAAAAGAGAAATCAGTGATTTTTGGAGGCTGCTTACTGCTATGCAATATAGCTTTTAGGATGACAAGTTTAGAAAAGTTCCTTTAAAATGACAAGCATCTTAAGCAATACAGTGCTGTCCCCTATTGGGAACTAGGCTGTTAAAGCAAAACAAAAGTACATGCACACCCAAAACCAAAACCAGAGCAAAGTCCCCATATCTTGCTGCAGGACCCCCATTTAGGGCGGGAGCTAAGCAAAGGCAGCTGGGAAACAGCCACTTCCAGGGAGCCATGCAAGGTGCTGCACAGTGTTGGAGATGCTGATACACAAAATGCACCAGTGAATGTGGCAGTGCTGGGCACACTCAAAAGGAGGTGGTCGACAACTCTGCCACTTCCAATTATGTGCCAAGAACAAGTAATCTTTTAAAGGCACAAGCTGACCTACATAGCACGTCATCTTCTTCCATGGACAATTTCAAAGAGTGATTCCTAAGAGAAAGCCAGCTGACTGATCAGGTTCCCAAACAGATTCCCCTTCATAGGCAATTGAAAACCTCTTAAGTGCACAGTCCAAACCTCTGTCAAAACCAAGCTGCCTCCACCTGCTCCTTTTGTCCACAGGCCTATTTAAGTCTGCAGACAAACAGACAAAGCAGGCTGCGGAATTGCCTCTTCTTTACTTGTTACTACTTTTTACTTACACAGGAACCCAGCAGCAGCAAAGCAAGTACAAGATGATAAACATTTCATGCCCATAACCACCTCTTTCTGAAGCCAAGGCATTTATGAGGCAGGCACAGCTCTCATTTGCTGTAAAGGGCTGCAAGCCTTCCCTGCCTCTCAGGGCTACCTTCAATCAGCAGCACATTGGCTAAGCAAGAGCTTCTGAATGGCTGGCCTTTTTTCATTATGATTATTTATTCGAGAAAAGTTGACAGGGCACAAGGAACTCTCCTTCTTGGTCATAGTTCACTGCCAGAGGGAGCAGACAGTGGAGGGAAATATTTTTATGGGAGCTGCCATCATTTTAATGGCACAGAGTGACTACTTCAGGTTACTGAGGGATGATGTGTTATCAGATATGTGTGACATCCTTCCTCATCCTTTACACCAGCTCAGAGGGTTGGAACTGAACATTGATATTTCAGCTGAGGGAAGCCAACTCCCCCCTTTCTGCAGACAGGTTTGATAAAGCAGCATCAAGTCCTTGGCCAAACAAACCAATACACAACAGGTGTTTACTGGTAATCACTGACCAATCTTGACAGAAGCCTGATTTGAATAACATTTTTCTTCATGATGATTTTTATAGTCAGGACAGATGCGCTTTATTTTGTTTTTACATTTTAGCAATTGCAAGTCCGTCCATCCTCAGCAGATGGACAGGAGGAACACAGCACTCTTCATGGTGCCTGCTATTATTTCAGCAGGTAGGTCATGCACACCACTAACTCTTTACTGGATGTACATCTGTCATCCCTGGGTGCCTGAGCTATGAACTGACACATTCTTGGTGGATAAACACTCATATGACAAACAGAAGGTACTAACTCAGTGGCACTGGACAGGAGCTGAGAAGCGAGAGCACGGAGAAGGAACCACCCCTATCACCAACATGTGTCACATAAGATACAATGCACTGCAGCAGAATTAGGGTTTTAGAGAATGTAACACTGTTACTAATCACAGGCTATCTCTTCTGCAGGTACTGCCAAGGCCTCTAATTCTGTCAGCCTTCAGGAGAGGGAAAAATTATTACTCCAAGAATAGGAATAGATACATTCCACTGAAGGGAAACAGGAAAATTAGAATGTGTAGTAGTACATATTGCTTCATTGGAAAAAAAAAACTCAGAGTAAATAAAATACACTAATAAAATAAAACAAAAAGGAAAATTCAAGAGGGCTACTGGTTTAATTTCTGCTAACTTCTAAGTGTGTGCCAAGATCTCTTTGCAGACCTGCAGTTACCAGTTTTGATAACAAGAGACACTGCCTGTCCATTAACATTTCTGAAGTTTAAGCAATCCTTTTAAGAAATGAGCAATATATGGTTTCCTTGCTCCCAAAGTGAGCTTCACTTCCAGCTCCCAGAGGGCAGCTTATGAGGTTTGTAATTCCAGTCCTGGGATACAAGTCATCTTTCAACACTCTTGGTCAATACTTCTGAACTCTTCTGCTGAAAAGGTTTTTTCGTTCTCTTCCAAGCAATCCATTGGACAGCAGGAACCAGAATAAATATTGGACTTAATTGCTTGAGGTCAAAACCCCGTGAAGATATTACTCCAAACTGTATCAGAAGCAAAAGTTTACTGAAACAGGATCTCAGGCCAAACCAGCAGCTTCTGTCCTGGGGATTCACACAGACACTTGGAGAAGACTCTTGGCTGGATATGGGAACTACATGCTACTGGTAATACATCTGTGCTTCTGAAAATTTCACATTTGGGCATTGATTATTCAGGCAGGGGATGCCTTCCCACATACAAATCAGCAATGGAACAACCAACTTCCAATGGAATCAAGAAAATAGCACCAAAATCGTGTTTCACTCACAAGGGCAATTCCCAGCAACTTTCCCCAGCCTCACTACACCACATCACCCTTAAACATCGTGCACACCACTCAAGTCTGTCACACTCTGGGGAAATGTAAAAATGGCAGTGAGCAATGAAAACAGAGTTTTGTGACTGGCAGGGAGGGAGGAAGGATCAGCACAGGGCAGCAGCCTTTGGAAGGACAATGCCTTTGCTATCCGACTGGAACCAGCTTCCCCCCAAAGTCCATTTCCTTGCCAATAGTCAATAACTGTGTCACAGAACAGATTTCACTGCAGTGTGACCAATGACTCAGGAATCCAGACTACCAGCTTGGTTAAGATCTCCTACTTAAGAACTCAACACAAAGTATTTTTAGGGGCACTGCCAGCTTTGAGAGCGGAAGATAGAGTGGGAGATGTGAGAAATGAGAGGCAGCAGGTGCCCAAAACCCAAGACAGCTGTTGGCAACAACTTTTGCACTCATGTCAGTATCTGAAGAACTCTGCAGCACATATTCCAACATCTTGATGACCAGACTTCATCACTGAATGAGCAAACAGTCATTTCTTCTCAAAGCAATAATCCAGCCCTAAATTTATCATGGTCCACAATGATAGAAATTCAAGTATTTAAAGAATATATCTAGACATTCAATAGCCACTCCAGACTCTTCAACTCTTTCAGTTTAGTGAAAAATTGAAGCAGTATCAATATTAAATGTAATGAGAGTCTGAGATGTAACCAACTGACAATGAAGAGGGAGAAGGAAGAGTCACTGAACAGCAATCAATTTTGAGGAAAGGTTATGATGAAAATGCTTAACTCTAATGCATACACAAGATCATACACAATTCTATAAACCTGAAGATGGGAAGCAGCCAAAAAAACCTCGACCCTTTTATGATTCAGGGACAACTGCATCCTAATACTTATGGCACAGCTACAAATAGGTTTGCAATGGTGACTGTTCATAGTTTTAATTTAAAACAAAATTAAGAGAAATCTATTTCATAAAATCCAACGTAAACCATCTGCTTTCATTGCTTACTTTAATATTCCAGCCCATTTCCACACTCTCCTTTTCCCATCACCACTTTTATATATGCATATATACAGTTTTCACTTTGTAGGCTGCCAACAGACAAGGCATTCAATGGTTTTAGAAATCTTGCAGAGCACAGGTTCTCTAGAGATGTATGCTCAAGATGCTTATTTCTGATAGTAGGTGAGTCAACAACTCGTTCTAAATTTTTGCCTTCTTGCTTAAATTCCTACTCTGCCTATTAGACTTAAGAATCTCCAAGTCCCTGACCAATTTATAAGAAAAACAAACCAACAACCAAAGCTTCAAGAAAGGGCATCATGAAATTCTGTATTAATTATGACTTTCTATCCCAGAATGTATTTCAGACTGAGTCAATGAGGTATTTCTCGTGAAGCTAGAAATGAAGGCCACTCAACTCTTCTTGGATTATTTCTAGCTCATAATCATTAATGCAGATTCCCATTACACTAGCCTAAGGGTGGCATATGGCTTTCTAGGGATAGGACAGACGGGGGAAAATAACAGTTATGCATGCCTACATCCCAATCTCATTGCTGTGCCTGCATATGGGGACAGAGCTCTCTCTTGCCAGATTCCTAAAAACCAAATATATTAGCTTTTGAGTCAAACATAGTACCTCACACACAACCACTGTTTTGAAAAGAATCAAGATGACATTCATAATCAACCCATGTTCCTCCAAGCAGTAAAAATTATGAACCTTGCGTGTTCAGAAGGAATTTCCTTCCCACATTTGCTCTCAGACACTACACACAATTTTTACCTGTCTCTGAACAATACAGATATTTATAGGCACCAGCCAACAGATACAGGCTAGCATAGTAAAACAAATACAAATTTCCTGCCACCTAATAGAAACCTATTTTTTTTTAATTTAGAAGTTATTATCTCAAATACTATACAGTTTAAAAGAAATGCAGTTGACTTTGGGGTGGCTTTTTAATACAGAGAGACTGTTGCAATTACATACATGACTAAGAAAATTCTTGAAAGCCTTCAGTCATGGTTATGCATCCTGTGTCTATGGATTCTTCAGCAGGTGGAGAATCAGGTGCACTTACAAACAGCACAGCTTGTTTTTACTCCTTGGATAGCCTGGTAAATTTTCCCCTTTTCCCTGGTCTTTCATCCCAGACATACTCAAAGTACAATTTACACTGCCTTACAGGGTCAGTATCATTCTGGGGGCAGATTCCAAGCTACCAACTTGCCAAGGTGCATATGGGAAAGATTTACAGTAATTAACATTTAGTATAAATCATGTGGGTTCCAAAGCCTTACTGGAAGGACCACATAAAGCATAGGGGACTCAAAATAAATGTTCTGGGGTAGTCCACATACATAATCATGCTTGTAGTAAGGAGTTACCTATAAAGTAAAAACACGTGGAAAGAATATTCAGAGACTACCCAGGAAATTAAAAGCATAGAAGTGAGGAACTTGATCTCACTTCTCTCTCCTTATTTCTCCCATCACTTAAGACACACAGGCAGTCAGCACTAAATTTCCCTATAACCAGTTCTGAAAAGGTACCTCCATCTTCACCTGCAGGATTCCCCTACATCCTAGGCCACAGTCAGTGCTATGAAAAGGCTGCCAATTAAGTTGTGGTTTTGAGCTACAGACAAAATGTCCACTAGAGACTCTGATTCTAGCTTCCAATGCACTTGCAACCCACTGTGTGTTTTAGGATGAGAATATACTGGCTCTCAAATACACATACTCTCAGCTCCTCTCAAGGCTGCAATAAGAGAAAACACTGCAAGGTTGCATCTTTTAATGAAGTCTGAATATATCATAACAAAATCATCTGCAAAAAGAAGAGTGTAGATTCAGCAACAACAAGGATTTCAGGCTATTGTAAAATTGCATTCTTTCACATTGCAATCTCCAGGGCATGATTGTATCAAGAGCAACTTACAAATCTATGTCACTGCCAGCAAAATTTTGATTTCCATTTGATAGGAGAATTTGCAAAGAGCAGTTTTCTCATTGTGCAAGTGCTTCATGTTTCTAACAACTACAAGAATTCAAAGCCCAGTAAATGACCATTTACTGGGCAATGCATGACACTCTTGCTTAAGGCAGATGGCTTGGAAAATTCAGGGTAGGAGGAGTGCATTTTCTCTATGAAGGAGCAGCACCTAGGAGTCTATCAACAAGGATCATGAACCAGGTCTTGCCATTGTCGAGAAGAAGGCGGCATAGACTGGGTGTCCAGGAAGAGTTAAGCAGTTTGAGAAACTTTCCTTAGGAGAAGAAAACATTTTGCTGTCAGTGAAGCTCCTGAAGCCCAAAAATTATGTTGCATGCTAAGGAACCAGAAACGTATTTATTTCTGGACCTTTTAATCAAAAGAAGCTTGAAATTTAGGTTTAAAATAGGGTATGCTCTAAATATAGCAGTCAGATGACCTGAGAGAGCTGAGATTCATGCTCCATGAGTTTGCAAATTTAAAGAGTCAATAAAACACAGTATCACAGAAGCCTAAAGACAGATTGCTATATTTATTGTAGTAGATACTAGTTACAAACATATCTCCACTCTGTTTGCTCTGTAATTATAGTTGGGACACATAGAATTGTTTATTTTCTGTAGACTCCTTTTGTAGATTACACCTCCAAAGTCAATGAAAGTAATTTTAAGAACCTGTTGATTGATTGATTTATTGATCAAATAAGTTGGCCAGTGCAATAGACTGGAAATAACCAGACAGGCAAGTGATCTGATAAATATTCCTGGAGACTAGTCACTATGGGCACTGAAAGTCAGCAGAAAAGAAACCCTCGTAGGCAGGTTCAGGCTTCTTTTAGAATCTATATTAACAGTTGGGCCTAAAGCTTCATTCCTCATGCAGGCCTGCTTGGCAAAGTGCACTCCCCAGCCAAATGTTTGAGATAACTCTGCAGAATCCAGTGTTGGCTATCAAATTCAGCAGAAGCTATTGGTAAAAGCACAGGTGCTATTACCAGANAAGCAGATACTTCTTCTCTGACCAAGGCAATGAAAGAAACCCAGGCAGAGGATCACCTTTCACAGCTTCCAGTGCTGGCAGCTGTTTTTTGGTGATTCTGTGGTCAGACTCCACCAAAGCTTTCACTGAGCTCCAACTGCAAGGAGCAGATCATGGCCCTGACCACCATTGAAAACCACAAACTCATTTATCTAATATTCACTGAGATGGCCTATTTTTTTTCCTGTGGATTTAATTGCAATTTAATGAGGTTTGCAAAGAAACATGTTGACAGCTTATCATAAAACTAAGCTGAACACATCTTGTACTCCTTTTACACTGTCCGCTCAGTTTGTGAAGAACTGTCATCCAACTCAAGCAAGAGGCAAATTAGGCTTTAACTCCATTGCAAAGGAGTGGTTTCCTATGAGAAAAAGGAAAGGCACACAAAGCAGAAGGCAAAGAAAAAGCTTTCACTACCATTATTATTTGTACAATATTTTAGATAATCTTTTGGCACTGTGGTTTTGGGGAGTTTACTTTTATCCCCAGGACAAAGGAATTAAATGTCCACGGATGTAAATAGCTTCTTCCACAAGCATAAAATTCTAGAAGGAAAAACACACATTCAACTTCAGCCAAAATAAATTAGCCAGATCAAATTCACAATCTCTCATAACCTCTCAACATTTCTGAAAATAAATGCCACACTTAACAAAACAACGTTTAAAATAAAAACCTTAAAATGTCTATTTATCTCAGAATATTATCCTTCCTGCCTGTCATATATTATATATTACATACATATAAAATCAAAAGAAAAATCCACTCAAAGAAACGAACACTCTAATGCTCCCTTTTCCATTTAATGTTTGTTATACGCCCACAGAGATCTTAAAACATTTTAAAGGATCAAGCTCTCCTTCTCATTAGTACCACCATCACGTTGTTCTGAACTGTGGACATATAACCTTTTGCACCTTTTCACTCTATTGAATCAATCTCCCCTGGCAACTTCTGGTGTGGCACTCTGCTCCTCCTGCCTCCGGCTCCTCTTCCCTCACTAATTCTGTGTTCAGAACTGTGAAGCACAAAATTAGACGTTTCAAATTAAGCAAGGAGAGAGAACGAGAGAACCTTATTAAATCAACATTAGCATCAGAGTGTCTTTAAAAGAGAAACTCAATTGCAAAATATTACTTGTCTCCGTAAAGCTCTTTACATTGACAGAAATGAGACAGGCAGCAGAGGAAGTGACCTTCCTCCATCCCCACCTTCCTCCTCACACTGGTCAGAGAGCTCAAGCTGTAAATGCAGGATCCTTTTCAGCCCCCAGGGAAGAAAAGTCTATCCTGAACTCACAAACATTGGAACTGCTGAATAAAAAGGACAAGGTCTACTAACATGATGTTAGGGAAGAAACATGCACACACCAAAAACGGTACCAACACATAAAAACAGACTCCCTTCTCCTCCTCTAGGGTGCCAACACACAAAAGCAGACTCCCTTCTCCTTCCAAGCTTTCCACAACACTGGTTGTTCTCTCAAGTCACATTACAAGTTATAGCCAAATCTTCCTTTCTTACAACAAGACAAAGAGCCATTGCAAGTTTTAGTTTCCATTGTCAGTCTCCAAAAATTGACACTACTGATGTGATGGTGATGATCAGCATATTCTGTTCCAAAACACCTCAGCTTTCTGAATGCAAACCTGTAGCTGCTGACATGATATCCTTACACTCTTTTTCAAGATAAATCACTGGAGTATCATACCATTCCCCTGTGAGAGATAATTAGATATGTTGTTAAAGACAGAAATCACCTCTAATACTGCAAACTCTTTAAACATGACTTTTCCTTGGCATTTCTTGATGAAGAGTTGATATTTGCACCTTGTGTCAACAGAAGGAGTGCACACACCTCACATCACTCAGCAGCAGGCTATGGACTTGTCTGTCGGGTGCCACTTAAAACAGGGAGTGTCTTGGCAGTGTCTTGGAGGGAGAGTTTGCAATGTGTGCTGCTACAGTCCTACAGAAACAAATCCTACTGAAACTATTTAAGAACAAAAAAAATACTTATTTCAAAACTACTTCAATAATTTAAATCAATGTTCAGAGTCCCCATTTAGCTAGGAAATATTATCCTAAGGACAGGCAACATGGAACCAAAGCTCAGTTTCTGATGACAAAACAAAGCTTTCAAAACATATCTGTGGAAAACAGACACTACCCCAACAGAAATGGAGGCGGAAGCTTTTGATTTCTCTAGTCCTACAATGCAATGGAAACTTCTGCATCAACCAGACATGACTGAAAACTCTGCATTCTGCCAACAGGTTCCTAAGGGCAGACTCTGTACCAATAAATGGCAGTTTGGGAAGCCAGAGGTGCTGGCAGTTCTGATCCCTCCTCAGAGCAGTCATGATAATGACCACTTCCTCATGTCACAACCATGCTTACATGTCATCAGCTAAGCACTGGCCAAAGCAGCTACTACACCAGGGAAACAGCAAGGAGAAGGATAAAAATACCACCCATAAGAACCAGTGACAAAAAGCTAACTTGGTTGTTAAAGCAGTATTAGACATCCTTGTTTCATAAAACAAAATGCTTCATTTTTGCCTCAACGGGCAACAGTAGCCATACGAGACTGCTTGGAGCCTTCCACAATGAAAGGGGGAGAGGAAAACAAGTGATTTATCATCCAATTACAAAAGCTGAAAAATGGGGAAAACAAAAAAGCCAGAATGATGCACTGAACCTGCTGTCCCAGGCCAGCTCTTGATGCTGACCCAGGCTGGTAAAAAGCCTTTACCAAAATATACTTCACTGCCTGCTAGAGGCCTTCCAGGAGAGGACCACATCAAGCAAAAACTGAAAATATTTTTTCTGTTCTCTGCTGCATCTAATTCTCCTCTAGCCTTTAACTGGCAGTCTGACACAGAACTACAAGAGCCCCCCTATTGCCTGCAAGTCACATCCCTTGCATTTGAAGGGGTTATCACATAGTGCCTTTAATTCAGTAGGACAGTAACTACAGTCATCAACCAAAGTAATTAGTTGACATTCACATGCCCAACACATTCAGATCTTTAATGCCTCCATTCTGAAAAATTTTCAGGAAACAATCAACTTACACGAACCACACAAAACGTAGAACGAAAAGAAGAACAAACAGGGGAGATAAGTTCTGCAACTTCCACCATCTAATTCTCTGTCTTACAAATCATTAGTAATTTTGATAACTCAGCATATACCAGCCCCACAAGCAAACAATGAGATAACTAGGGATTTAAAGTCACTTATAACTGAAAACTTGGAAAAGCTTTAAATGAAAGACAAATCTTTAAAAAACAAAAAGCATAAAAAAACACCAGAGGGTTCTGAGGGGCTTTGTTTTTGTTTACTAAAAACATACCATGCTATTCACATTCAAAGATCTCTGTGAAAATCAACACATGACAAGACTTTCTGAGATAACTACGATTCCAAGAAAACTAAGGCACAAGCAAGATGCAACAATTTATCCTGATTCACACAGAAAATACTAGACAGGATCAGGACTGACAGGAGAGACCCAAATCACAGAAGAAACCAAGATTTTCATCATCCATATATTCAAGCAGATTACTGAAGGGAAAACAGTCATGGTGTACTGATGCTTGCCTGTTAATATCCTTCCAACAGGGCACAATCAGAAAATTATCTCCAAAGATCCAAGTATAATGGAATGAATTGTTACACTCATTTGAGATGAAGGGAAAGAGCTGGAACAGCAAAAAAGCAATCTCTATTTCACTCTGAACTCTCTAAGGGATTCAGGATGCAGCAGGAATGGTGGAAAGCCATCCACCAAACCCAGGTAACTCATATTGCTCACAGTGATTAACTCACTCTGGGTGTCAGCCTGCCACCTTCTACTGTCAGTGTGGAAAATCCAGTGTAAGCACTGAGAGGATTCTGAAGAAGGGAACAGGAACACTGGAAAAGAAGATGCAAGACAGACACAAAGCAAAGCTAAGAGTCATGGCAGCCTTTCTTTTCAGTAATAACTACTGGCTGCAGCACCTATCCCACTTTTGAGACATCAGTAAAATGGCCCCGTCTCATCAGCACTCACTTTTTCAAGCAGCAAATCCGGAATTAATATTCACGGGTTCTGTGACTGACATAATTGCAATTTAAAAAGGGCAATTAATCATCAGCTACACTGGTGGCTGACTTGCCAGGCTGGGTTTCTCTCCACACCTGCCAACAAACTCACAGGAGGCAAAAGCATCATGTTCACACAAAGCCAGGGAGTGTCGTTCTCCCTCTTACCCCAACCCCAGACTTATGGGGTTTGTTACTATTTTTTCTCCCATGCCTGCCCCACTGGAATATTTCACCCAACCTTTTCTGCAGCAGACCCCTTACAATGAGCAGCCAATCTATCCTTATGTGCATAAGTAAAGCTTTTTCCACGCTGCATCTCACTCATTTCAGCCAAGAATGAGGCAATGAAACTCCATCATCTCCATGAAGTTCTCCTCATCTCCCTGTTTTCCTCTGTATCTTTGCATAAACTAAATTTATTTAAGAGTGACATCTCAATCCCAGTCTTACTTGGAAACTGAATTACAAAGGTGAGAGCACAGCTCCAGAAAATCAGATAACACAGGCAGATGTTAGAAACATCAAACCTGGCAGGTGGATTTTATCAGACAAGTCAGAAAAGCCACTAAGTCAGTGTTTACTTGTTGCTCCTTTGGGAAGGTTTTCAGGCAAGTTGTAAACAAAACCAAAAACCCAACAACTGTTCTGGGTATCAGTTCTGTCACTTTAAATTCTATGTGAGCACCCATTGCCTGATATGAAAGGTATTTCAAGCAACAGCATTTAGAGAAGAGAGATTTGGAAATTTGTAAATCATATTCAGGTTTCCAGAAAGAAAGGTCCAAGACTAAATTACTGTAGGGTGAGTATATAACCTCTTTAGGAAGTACAGTTCTTCCTGATAAGAAGAAAGTCAAACTGACCACCATATTATGCCAGTCTACTTAGCTGGGAAGTACATAAACCACTTTAATGGGAAGAACCACAGAAAACAAGTATGAGATTGGTGGTAAGATTTAGAGCTTAGCAAGCTGCAAGGTCTTCAAGTGACATACTTAACACTGTGTCCTTGGGCCAAAGAAAATATATAACATACTTCTAGGCCAAAGGAATCTTGCTCAAACAGGTGCCACTGCTGCCAGCCAGGTGCAGTAGAGACTGAGAATGCATGTTGTAACACAAGCTGTATAGTCCTCCCTTCCTCATTCCTGACAGTCAGCAACCAAAAATTGCCTTCATCATAACAATACAAAGGAAAAAAATTCAGTGCTTTTGTATGTGAAAAAAATGTAATTTCAATCCTAAGAATTTAGTCAGGATAGAAGCTGGAGCACAATTACATGCTGCACTTCTTGGCCACAGTTCCAAAAAAAGGTAGTTGGCAGAACATCTCTGCCAGCAGATAACACCAACAAATGGCCTCACTGTCATCTATTAATACACAGGTTTTGCTCCCTCATACCATTCTCTTTCTATCAGGTCCCTCTCAAGATTTGCTCTCTTTTTGACACAGGCTCCAGGTGTTCTTCATCCTCAAACCTCAGCGCATCATTGCAAGTTAAATGAGGTGTCTCCAACCCAGTCCTCTCAGATTTGTGAAACTAGAGAAGTACAATTATGAGCCCCCTCCGGCTTTTTCTGCCTTCATTTTGCAAGGGTTTAGAAATCTTCTGTAGATCACTTTATTCCCAAACAGACTTTCACATTTCAATGACACAAGTACCTTATTGCCCACATAACCTCTACACAGATCAGGCTGACCTTGTCCTCTCCTTTAACAAACAAGTGTGTGGTGTTAAGAAACAGCAGGTTTTTACTCAAGTATGCATCTTCTCCCAATTCAGGAGTAAATACCCTGAATCTCTGTTTCCTCACAATGACTTGGATCAATAATTTTTACTGGGCTCTTCTGCACTCTGAGAGGGTGTTTACCAAAAAGAGTCAGTACAAAGTAGGGAGGGGGAGAAAAAAAAAGATAAATACAAAGAATCTCCCTAAACACAAACAGGGTTTGAGGGCTGCTGACCGGGATCACTGATGCTTCATTTCTTGCATTTCTTCAAAAGAAAAACAAATACTTATGCTTCCAAATTTTCCAACTCCTGTGAGTTTAATGCCTCCAATCAGCACTTGCTCACATCTTTATCTTCAAGCCAGTATTATGAAGTTTTGATAAGCTTTTTCCTTCCCAATGCCTCGCACTCCACACGGATAAAAACCACTAATAGAACACTGAGACCAAAATCCTTGCCTCTTCTATTGCCTACATTTAGCAATCAGCAACTGTCTGAGTATTGTGAGACCCAAAGCACTGCCATGTATTACACACTTATCTCTGCAAAACCACCCTGCACAAGTGACAACTTCCAGGCAGGGGGGAGGGGGAGTTGTGCAGCTTTGTGATAATTAAAGCATAGACGAGTGTCACTGCTGTAGATAATTATGCATTAGCAGTGAAATTACTTAATGGAATTAAATAAACTAAGCCAAATGCTTTGTTTTAAAGGGAATTTAGGGTCTGCAAAAGGTGTCCAACTGACAGCCCAGGAGAACAAGAACACAGTCCTCCATCACTCACAGAAACTACACAACCCCAGCACAGCCTGGCAAGCTTCCACCTCCACCCAGGTAAAAGGAGAGCAGAGGAGAAGCTATGGAAAATGTCAACCTTCCCAGTCAGTCAGGCTCTGATCTGTCTGATGAGCACCCACACAGGGACCAGACAGTCACTAAGCAGAGAGGAACAACTGACTGGAGTAATTTCCTACAAAAATAAATCAGCTCTGACAAAATGGGTCAGTTCAAACCACAGCCCAAACCCACAAGCACCCATAAGGAAAAAAAAAATTAATCAGCGTCAATACAGACAAGACTTCAACAAACAAAAGAAACAACAGGATAAGTAGGTACATGGCCCACAATGAAACCACCTCCTCCCACCAAACCCATGAGGCCTTTGCCCATCCTCTCCTCTTGCCTCACCAATTGCTCACCTACACACAACTCCCACCACTGGTCTCATCTAGATAGCTTCAACAGCATCCTCCTGCTTGTTAGAACAAGGACTCTCAAGGTCAGTCAGAATTTATAAGGCAGCCATTTCATCTTTTGTGCTTCTCTGGCTACATTCCTTCCTAAAAGATGCTGAACACTCGAGATTCTGCTGGGTCTGAAAGCCCTGCCAACACCAGGGCCAATTAGGAGTTTCAGGATGATGCATATTAAAGTTATTATGGGAGGCAGGTATGCAGGCAGAATAAATCTTAACCGAACCTCTAAGTGGTTTCTATAACTTGTTTCTCCTTCTTGAAAATAGATGAAAAGATAGAAATCTCTTGCCTAAGAATCTGCAGGAATTCCAGTCAACCACCAGCTTCTCTCTCAAAAGAAGATTCTATGCTAAGAGCAATAATTCATTTCAGCTAAGTCCAGCTAGATCATCTTTACATTTTTTAAGCTCCTAATTACTCAAATCAGTCAGAAACTTACCCTATCAGTGAAGACTGACCTGAAATACTACCTTCACAAAAGCACTGCAGATACATTGCGAACTTCTGCTGAGAGAAACTCCATTTTTCTTCCCTACTGGCCTTCTCAGTCTACACAGTCTGACTGCAAATAGTCAAAGAGACACAGACATAATAGGAAATTTTTACAGAGCAGGCTTTGAAGAGTATCTCATCAGAAGGCCAGTGTGTAGGTCAAATCAGGGAATCCTAAGGAGGATCTGAGGACTGGAGGCAGTAATCTCCATTTTGATAGCAAACATGAGATGTCATTAGGACAGCATCTGCCACTTTCTTCCACCACTTCCAAAACCAAACTTGCTCTCGACAGCTGTTATCTACCTCCAAGAAACACTACTAGAAACCAACTGGAGAGCTGAAGAACAAAGAGAACTCAGAGGTGGCTGAGAACATACCACACCATTTGTGTGAAAACCTGCACTGTCTTCACAACAACCTTGTCCTCCTCCCTGCAGCCTGAACACGCAGCAGCATCACAAGTTCAAGATCTGTGCATTAAGCAGGAAAGAGAACTCCAGGCAGCAGGTCAGAAAATAAAAGAGAGAAGTAGTTTGTAAACTATGTCAGTACACAGTGGCCTCACAACTCCAAATGATGACAGACAAGAGGAAATGTTTTTAAATTGAAAGAGGGTAGGTTTAAAGTAGATGTTAGGGAGAAATTAATTACTCAAAGGGTGATGAAGCACTGCAACAGGTTGTCCAGAGAAGCTGTGCATGCCCCATCCTTGGAAGCATTCAAGGTCAGGTAGGATGGGGCCCTGAGCAATCTGATATAGAGAATGACAATCCTGTCCACAACAGGACAGTTGGAATTAGATAATCCTTAGGGTCCTTTCCAGTCCAAATCATTCTGTGATTCTACAATTTCTGTAGGAAGCAATGAACTTCAAAAACTTAGTGTAAACTCATCCTGAAAAATATTATGGTAACTCCTGGAGAACCTAGAGTCACAATGAAAACAAATAAACAAAAACTTTGAGACATTTCATTGGTATGCAAGCAATTTGAGGGCTCAGCAGTTCCCACTGCAGCCCTGGAAAGGAGACTCCATGGGTGTCCCTTCAGTGCCACCTTCAGGAAATACTCACTGCTGCTTTCCAAGTGCTCTCAACACTGCTGGAAAATTGTATGAACTCAGCGAAGGCGTCATCGCTGGCAGGCAACTGAGATGAACACTGAAAACATTTCAGTTCCAAAATAAGGGCATTACAACAAGAATCACATCCCAAAGAACTGCAAAGCAGAGCACAGATGTGCTTGTTTTTGCAAGATCAATACACAGAGTGGTTGCTGCACTGAGCAGTGGGTTTGACCCCAAATAAGAAACGTAATTCATCTCCCAGATTCTGCACGAGGCAGGTGATAGATTTTCACAGATCCTACATTCAAAGGGATATTGATGAAGATATGCTGTTTATGGATTATCAGACTCCCTTTGCACTACCACAACTTAAAGGCTCGCTTAAAAAGTCAAAAAACATTCTCCCTCAAAAATAATTATAAAAACCAACCTGTCAAAACTGCTTTGGTAATGAAAGCAGAAAGTTTCATAAAAATTCAGAGTTAGTCATGAAGTGAAAAACATAATGCATGGGTCAAACATTTTAATATCATTTATTTATTTACACATATGCCTGCATAAGATGTACCTTAAGCTTCTGGACAGTGTATTGACTTAGCAGTAGATGACATGAATTTTCAAGGAGGAAACTTAGCTCCCAATCACTCTGCATCACAGCTCTTACAACCGGCAGATGACTCGATGACCTGCACAACCAAGCTCAACAGCAACATCTGCTGGGCAACAAGCAACCAGAGGAATTTAGTGTGATTACATCAAAGTTTGTTACTCCTTATTATAAACATATGAACCTTTGCTACAGTTTTAGAATGCCCATAAGATACATTTCTCGTACAAAAAGCAGATGTAACTTCTAAACAGACAGGCAAACAAGGTAAGATTTTTTTCTAAGCTTGCATGTGCACGTGGTCAGAAAAACCTATCATCTACCATTACCTGCTCACCAAGATACTTCACAGTAAAACGCTGAAATTAAGCAGGATTAAAATTCCTCTAGGTTGGAAGAAATCTCTTTTGTCTAGCTGGTCCAATCACACCTGGAAAAACCCGTGGTATGCCTTGAGCTACTCTCTTTCCTAAGGGAGCAGCCTGCACTTGCAAGGCCTGAGGCAGGGAAGTATTTATCAACCACATTAGTCCCATCCACACAGAGGAGAATGGCAGCTAAGACCATTAGTGCTCCTCTCCCTCCAGGTACCTTATACTCCTTATTAAGCTCAGAAAAAAGGCCTGCTATGGCAGGATGACACCAGAGCATAAGCACAGGTAATGGTCTCCACTTAATCTGGGCACAAACTGACACTCCACTCAGATTAATTACAGTGAAAACTCTTATTTTTACACCAGATGCATGAAATTTGATGGATTACTTCTAAACTAGTCTTAAAAAAAGGAAAATGCAAGTGGTTGGCAACAGCTTCAAGGCTGCATTTAGACATTCAGCACAACTCGGAACAAGGGCAGAGACCCAAGAGGTGGCTTCTGAACAGCCATCAGATGGGAAAGGGTATTGATCCATCCCACTTCTGTTCCCAGGAAAGGAACAGTATCAAAATCTTACTTGACCGTGGAACCACCTCTTTTTGCAGAGCACTGTTTAACAGGAAATCACAGGCAAGCAGCTTTTTAACAGAACTCTATGATAACCTTCAGTAACACAAAGCTTTGAAAAATTACACTGCAAAATGCTGAGTCTTGAACAGGAAACAGCACAGCAGCTGGGGAGACAACTTTTTAAATGATAGAAAACTATAGGTTGGACTGATGTTCATTATCTTTTAAATTGTAGCTGGCTTTGCAGTCTAAAGTTCGCATGCTTTTTCTGTTTTGTACTTGAAACAAAATTCTTCTACGCTGAAAAATTAGGGGAAAGGGTTTAAGAAACATGCAAGCTTATTTTCAACTGATATAGTGATTGTTGCTGCTTTAGGGGAAGTTTTTCTGATTTAAGGGTTTTTCCAGGGTCCTGCTTTGTGTGGTTTGCTGTTTTTGAGGGTTTGGTTGCTTCAATTTGGCATTTTTTAACCTATCTTTATGTCCAATCTCCATTTTTCCACATTTAGCTGTTAAACCAGGAGAGAATATCATATGAAAATACAAAAATGAGTGACTAGCCAGGTCTTCAGCTGGTAAGGGAGCAGCTTTTCTAAGGAATCTTTTGTGCATTAGAAGTTTGGAAGCTGGGGGGGGCAGCCAGAGTCTCAGCTTGACAGTGCCAATTACAGCTCCAGCAAGATGAACCAAGGAACAAATCCATTCTGCTCAGAGGATGGAGAGAAAAGAAGAGACACGAACCTGTATCTTTGAAAAAATAAAGGGGCTTGAAATCATCTACCAGACAGTGAACCACTTTTTCCACACCAAAAGCATTAGGCTGAAGTTGCAGTGAATGTAAATGGCAAGCTCCCAATCCTAATTGGAAGAGCACTGGTTATTCAACAAATGTATCCTTAGTCTAATGTTCTATTCAAGTAAATATGAAACTTTTAAGCTTTTTTTTCTTTTGGACAGTAATTATACATAGCCTTGCTCAGTCTGTTTGATCAATTTTTACTCAGTTCCTACTGTATCATCCTCCAGGTTTGCCCATTATCACCAAGTCTTCAAGGCTAAAAGGGCTCTAAACCCCCTATGTAATGCACAGACAGGAAAAAGAAATACAGCTAACTCTAATTCCTTCCCTTCCTCACAAGCTTGCAGGTGTTCTATTTTCATTGTCTAAAAATCAAAGTCATCAGCTCATTTCCTTTCCCTTAGTACAGTCCCTTTTAAGAAGCTACTTTCCGTCATGTTTTACTCAGCACTCATAAATAATACAGATAATTGCAGATGGTCGTAGCAAACAAGCAGAGAAAGTATACAGATACAGTACAAAGGAAACAATAAAAATTCTGATGTGCTCCAAAAGCAGAAAGAATTCCTGGCAAATAGAAGCAGCTGCATCCAGGTCATTTTTTAGTTGATGTACAGCAATCAGCCAAAAACAATACAGGGACAGACTTTAGACAAAGCTACATAAGGGTGCTGGCAACTCAGTTCCCTCTGCAGCAACACATTTCCTACCTCACCCTCATGAGCAAAACACCGCTATTTCTTCCTTAAAAATCTGCATTGGGAAGGAGCAATACTGGTCACAGAAAGATAAGTTTAAACCTGCTGAAACTCCAAAACAGATAAGCAGAGTTCAATTAGGAGGATATTATGCTGACTATAATAAGGAACTCAGGGAGTCGGCCCAGGCGCCCAAGAGTTAACATTGCGCGTTTCTCATCAAAACCTCTTCCAAGAGGTTAAGCACACAATAGACTATCTAAAGCACAGCTAGAAAGGCTGCTTGAAATTCCACACATGTGCCTCAGCAATGTATTTCTATTAATGTCCAGTGTGTGTCAGCGTGAAGATAAGGTACCAACATCATGTCCAACCAGCCAGCTAGAGAATGGGACGCCGTGTAAAACATTGTCTGATGCTTAGAATCCCGGAGAACAGCGGCGTTTGCAATCTCACCCGCTGCACACGCGCCTGATAACTCCAACAACGAGCAGAGGCAGCAGGAGCAAAGCGTCCTGCAGCTTTGGGAAAGAAAAAAGATGGGGAGAGAAAGAATTAAAACAAACATCAGCAAATTGGGGCAGGTTTGAGGATGCCCAACTGTAGCGGAGGAAATAAACAAACTGGAAAAAACCTCAGTGAAACTTAAGTCTTTGTATCAGCTCACTTTAACTGTTCTTTACGGTGAGAAATAAAAAGTTACATCAGTGTTTATTCTGATTACTCAGACCATACCTTTTAGACTCAGTTTGACCTACTAGTATCATCCAACAAAGCCATTTGCACTGGGACTTGGGGAAGATGCTGTATTTGAGGAAACATGACCCTGACCAGGACACACCTGCTCTGCTGGGTCTGGCTCTTGTGACCCGAGAAGCCCATGTGTTCCCATGAGCAGCTGTGTATGGGAACCCACTGGAGCACCCATGCCAGTTGTGCACTGACAGGTGCTACCACACAGATACATGCCAGCCCATCAGGAACCTTCCTATTAGCTGAACAGCTTGCTAATTTAATCTGTAAGTTACCTATGCTTGACAAAGGTAGGTACTATGCATGGATGAAGGGGTGGAATGTAGTGACTCTGACTGGGACACCACAGTGCATGGAGGAGGTGGTGATCCACAGAACAGTTAAGATACAGAATGGCCTTTGGGCCTGTCTTCTGCTGCTTATGCTCCCCTCAATGAGCTGTAAATTAGAGCAGAATTCTACTACTCCACAGTAGTCTGACAGTAGAATATGAAGACTCAGCACTAGTTTTGCTGGACCAATCACAGAAAAATATCAACGTATTATTCTCCTATTTCTTCATGAATTGAGTATTTCGTAGTTATACATAGGGGAAAATGAAGGCTAATCTTATCTTTTACTTCTTAAATGATGAAATGGCTTTGCAGTAACCCTAAGTCAGAACAAATGAATCTTGAAGAAGTTTCTGTGCAGTATATAAACTTGGTAGACAAAAAAAAAAGTGTGAAATACAGGCATGGAAAATTGAAGGCAAGACAGGGGAAGCAGGCAGCACCACAGACAACTTCAATTTGTTGCAGCTGTTGGATTTTAAAAAAAGGCCAACCTTGTGATAAGGTCTCTTAGCTCAAGAGACTACAAAAATGAGAAGCTCAAACGACCATCAGCTGCTGAAATCCGCAAAAACTCTCCAAACACAAATTAACCTTCAGTCAGGAGATAAAAGACTAGCTGCAGAAATTGGAAGTTGTTAAAAAATGCTATAAATGTCTGACAAATCAGAGCAGCAGTAGCAGGAAAATAAGCAGTACATAGGCAGAATCTTACCCTTAGCCAGGTAACACCTTCTTCCTCCCTCAAGAGAAGAAGAGGTTCTCTTTTGCATTGTGTTTTCACTTTCTGCCTTTATTATAGCACACATTCTCCAAAATTGCTTTAGTTAAATTTAGACCTCACTGATGCTCCAGAGAACAGAAGTTATTAGCTTGCTGAGGTAGAAAACATGGAGATAGAGCCTCACCATGCCAAGCTTAAATTTAATGCAAAACCTTTCCAAAGTCCATCACTTAACACTTTAAGATTATTTTCTATAGGGATCCCTTAAATGTTTAATGTTTTAATGGTTTCACTAAGTAATCCTTCCACTGAAGAAATATACCCACTTTTATAGTAGAGGGTAGCAGACAAAGAGGAGCCCAATTGTAGGGAAAAGGAGGGATGTTCTGGCCTGAGACTAGAGAATAACAGATGACTAATTTTCAAGTCTCCACATACTAATATATTTCCTTCAGGAGAAAGCCTGGAAGAGTGTCTCAAGCTCACACGGCAAGAATGAGAGGGATACAAGTCACAAGAACTGAAGCTATTTAAATCCCCCTGTCAATAGTTTGCAACATTTGGTAATACATCATTAAGTCTCAAACCTAAAAATACATCTTTCCATTTGTACCAACATATTTAAAAGATGGTTTTATTCAATTAGTGAAAGAATTAGCTGTCAATTAGTGAGAGCAATCAAAAACAACTGCATTGCAGCTTCCAGCCCACGACACAGCCATCTTGCTAACCTACTTAGGACCCTACCTGTGCAGGCACTGAGGGCAGGTCTGGGTGTTTGACATGCAGCCTGTGAATGCTCTGCAAAGAACCAAACCACAGCAAACCAAGCTCATGAGGAGGTGCTACCCCCACAACTGTGTCACCCACACTGTAGGTAGGAATGAAGATTCTAGTAACTAAATGCACCACTTATTTTCTAAAGAAAACAAAAAATAATCCAATAAAAGGTCTCTTTCATAAACACATATAGATACCTGTTGCTAACAACTGCAACACCAATGAAAATCTGAAAATCTGAAAACTGAATGGGCTTTTTCCTTGTTTTCCACCACCATTTAAAGCCTCCATACTTTCATATTTCAATCAATGTTTTCTGCCTCACCCATAAAAAACTTCAATCAAGAAGTATTTACAGTAAATAAAAAGCCAGGAAACACCAAACCTCATGTGTTAGCCATGCTGCCTTCCAGAACCAACCTATTTTCTACATGGGTTTACAACTTTAGAAAGGGAAGGGGTCAGCTCAGTGTGCTGTGTTTTAGCTGTAGAGCCAACAGGACCAAATAAACTGTCCCTGAGGTGAGCAGTTTCCAAACCATAATGCAAAGCTCACAGAGACAACACCTTTCATTACATCAACTCAAACAGGGAGGAAAAAAAAGACAAGCTTTGACAACAGAGACCTGACCTCAAAAGCAGCAGTGTCACTCCACTGCTGGCTCCACACTGTCACAGCTCCAACAAACACCACACTGCTGCTGGGCCTCATCCGGCCACTACAGCCTGTCACAAAGGCAGGAGATTACACTCAACAAAACCCCTTAATCTAGGAATGCTTACCTATGGCTAATCAGCCAGGATGAAGCTGATCCCCAGCTTATCACAAAGTAAATGAAAGCCTTAACAAACTAAATCATGTTCAGCACAGTTTCTAAAACAATCTTCAGTAGCAGCTCAGCTGCATCTACAGCTAACACTGATCAACAACAGTGGACAATTCACAGCAAAGAACCCCACAAGGTTCACTTAAAGCTTCATCAATTACCAGAAATATAAAGGAAATTTTCCACAAATGGGCTGATTGGATCATTCCTCCATCCCTACAAAGTGAAAAAGAAAATATCTGATCACTCCCTAACACCAAAATTCTCCTCCATTGTACCAGTCTATGAACTGGCTATTTATGATGTTTTCAGCAATTGTAAGCAGTTTTACCTCCACTTTTACCTCCTCCATTCTCTGAAAGGGAGAAGAAAACATAACAGTTAAAATATCAGCAGCCCAATATACACAAAATCAAGGGTGGAAGAGTCCAAGGTATGCCACAGCAAAGCCCAAGAGTTCAGAATGTCACATTCACAGGGTGACACTGTTATCAAAACCCACTGTGTGATCAAAGGTATTCCCAGTCATGCCTTCTTCCTTCATCCCATCTTTCCTGAATCAAAAAAAGGAGATGAGAGGCTCTGAAAAACAAAGAGATTATATCTGGGCAAGAAATCATCTGAAAGAATTCAACAAGCTATGACCAATTATAATCAGCTACTGGAGCAACCTGAAACAAACCCATATCCTTGTATTTCCTTTCATGCTCATTTGAGCCGTGCTAGTCACAACAGCCCAGTGCTGGAACCACCAGAAAGCAAAGGTTGCCATCCAGCAAGCAAGCATGATCAGAAACAGTAGGAACAGCAAGTCATCCATCATGGACAGCTGGATAAATTTTCCAGCAATTACAAATTCTCTGCCCAGTCTGTTTTCACGCAGCAACCAGTGCCCATCAGTCCTGCCTGAAACAGCTGGTCATGGTGCAAAGTTTGTCCTACTATCACCCCATTTCTGAACTCATTCTTTCCAAGTGAGAAGGAGGACGATGACTTTTGGTCAATAACTCTGACGAAGCCATTATCCTTGGGGTATTAAATGGGGAGATAAGAACTTCAGGGCTTTGCACAAATCATATTAGTTCAATGCTCAAATCCGGGTAATGCTTCTTTTCAAAGTATTAATTTCATTTATTCTATTTGCTCTCCGTCTGTCCTGATAACACAAGTGCACATGGCCTCTAAATGAGATCCTCCTATTTTATAAGTTATAATCCTCCCTTTCTAGAGTAGTAATGAGATGTCTTCGCTTAATCGCGTTTATTTCCCCCCAGCTTCTGCTTTTATCCATTCCCATTCCACATTGATTTGTCTTAAAGGTTTCAGTGAAAACCATCAGGCAGAGTGTCATTGGCTCCACGAGGCTCCTGATGCATATGCTGCACATGCTGCCCAACCTTCAGACATTACAAAAGCAAAAAGGAGGAAAAAGAGCAGCTTTGTTTGCAAAGTTTCCTTTGGAGGAAAAAAAAAAGAAACACAAAAGAACTGAGAAGTTAAGAGAAGACGTTTTGATTAATTGGAAATGAAAAAGGAAAGACTTCTCACATAGGGGAATGGTGAGACTATTCACAACATAGTCAAGCAATTAAATAACTTGACTGACAACTCTGCAAGTTCCTCGTGCTAGAAATAGAAAAGGATTTAAAGATAGCTGTGTTAATTCTTGGGTATTTCACATGAGACTTAAGGCACGGCACCAGCATTAGTTAAACACCCTAGGCCTTGCTCTGAAATACTGTACATATAATCCTTGTTGTGCTGTAAGTACCCACAGCATTAAATTATTCAAAGAGTCCACTCAGCACCATGATCCTGCAGTGCTGCACAAACAAACCAAACATTTTATCTCTAATACGAATTGGGGAGAGTTCTTCTACAGCAGCTTAGCAGACTACTTCCACTTGAGCCAGTCCCCGGGGTTAATCAAAAAGCCATATTCACTCAAAGAGGAAAGTGAATGCTGCACTATTACTTACAAAGCTGTTTTGCTTCTTAAACTGAAGCTGTGGAGTTTTACTCAAAACCTAAGGTATCTAGAAGGTAAGTACCTTCTTCAAAGTCATTAAAAGAAAAAGAAAGATCAAGATAAAAATGCAGAACAGGACCTAGGTACTTAACTCTAAATCCCTCTTGAAACCAGTACACTTCAAGGAGAAAAAATTAGCAAAACAAAACACACAAACCACAATAAAATAACAGTAAGTTTTAATCTGCACCCTGCCCCATAAACAATCAAGTAACTGGCCCCAGAAGCTGACAGCAAGTTCCATATCAAAGGTTAATTCTAGTCCACCCTCTCTTTGTGTGCACTATATAAAAACAGTGAAGTGCTTATAGCAATATTTCCCATAATAAAAGTCAGTGAGTAAAAGCCATAAAGAACAGATTAAATGACAAGCAACGTTCAGCACAATCACAATGAAATCACTTCAAAATACAGCTATGGTACTTGGATTTATACAAGTGGTATGGTTCCAGGAGAATGTTCCAGCAGTGCTGCAGACAACAGTACAAGGAAGGGCTACTAATCACTGAGCTATTGATATGTTAAGGGCACAGGGCAGCTCAAGATCTTAATGCAAATACTAAAAAAATGAATAAAACTTTCTAATTATATGTGGCATGGTTTTCAATTTCTACCAAAATAAGTGCTGCTTAAGAAGCAAATTATTCATTTGTTATTCCTTTCATGGGAGTCGCTCCATTTTTAATCTCACTTTCCTAACAAATCACAACAACAACAAAAACAACCCTGGAAGTTTCTCCCTTATAAATGTAAGCAGATAATTTCCATTGCTATTTGCACCTGGATTACCACTAGGTACCTTGAGTTCCACAACTATCTTCTACCTGAAAGAGAAGATTGACACAAGATGTGGATGAGCAGCTCATATCCAGTGTTTTCCCCATCTGCTGGGGATAAAAAAAGAGAAGAACAAGAAACACTCAAGCCCTATACATAATAAAGGAGGATAATACTAGAAGACAAAGGACAGACAAGGTTTGAGTAGGATTGAGTCAATACAGTAAGGTAACCATGCCCAAAAGGAAACTGCAGCTGAGATAAAGCAAGTCTGATAGGGATGCCCATAATTTAAGTCTGGCCAAACCAGCTCCTGTTTAGGAAGATATCTAGAAGCTGACAAACAATACCTCAGCCCTCATCTTAGCAAGGACAGACTAGACTATCCCATTTTTTAAGGATCCTAAATTTATGACTGATCAAGAGACAGTTAAAGAGCAATGACATTTGACAGCTTCTCATTCTTGCACCATATTCTGGGCTAACACACCATGGTCACTATTTATCACAATAACCAGATTTTTACAGACTATCAAGTACATAATACCTGAGTGTGCAACATTACAGGATTAAAAGCTAATTCAGATAACAGAACAGCTTTTGTTTGTGAGCAGTCAGGTCCCAACTCATTTTAGAGGTGCCCTCTTTGCATTTCAGAAATATTGCATTACTCTGATAGCCATATTTCTTCAGATTACACTCCACCTCATTGCAGGAGGGCAGGGCTCTACTTTGAACAAAGTCACATCTTTAGATTGGACAACAAATCCACCAACTTCTTCCCCTTGCTCTTACAGAAGCCAGTTAATTGTATCCATAAAGAGAATATTCTCTTTCTAGTGAAAAGAGAGTTAATACTGCACCTCCTGATCCAGATGTCCTTTGCAGAGGAGCAACAATCACCTGCCTCAGACATCACCGCTCTGAAGCTCAGCAATGATCCAACACCCCAGGATACCATCTGCCAAGAGGAAATTTCCTGCAACACAGCAGCTGTTCACAAGCTGTATCTATCTAGGAGAGCAATCTCAGACACCCACCAATCCAATCATATACAAATTTGATCATGGAGACAAGGTACAGTTGGGTCCAAAACCACAAACAGACCAATTCACAGAAGAGAATTTCTTTTAAGACTGTTAACCACCAAAGTGAAAATATAACCTCTTGCTTTCAAAACCTCTAAGTCTTAGAACATCAGAATTTGCAAGGATGTAGGTGAGAAATACTGCTATATACCTGCTCTGTTCTCATTAGCAGCTGCTAGGGATCACTGTCAGAGATAGACTACAGTCATTAAGACCTCTGAACCACTGTTACCATACTTATATAAATGTTATTTATTCAGTCCCCAAAAATATCTTTATATTATAATCTCTAAATGCTTCACATTTTACCTGGGTAAGCCAGGCTTGTTAGCATTCAACATATAGAAAAAAACCCCAAACATCAAAGGATTCTTCACGTAAATCAAGCACACATTGGTTAAGCTACAGATCAGTAGGATGAAAGAATCACAGTAAAGACTATCCATACTCCAGTCTGTCCCATTCCTAAACCATCCTTTCAGTATGCACCAGGCAAGGAGAATTCTCTTGGTCTAGCTCTCTCAATGAAGTTTTAACATCACAGCCTAAACGAATGGGCAGTTTGATCTCACTGTGGCAAGCATGGCCACACCTCACTGCCACACCCTGACACCACTGCAGGCCAGGAAAAAGTGGCAGCTCCAGTAAGACTGCACAGTGTGCAGGGAGTAGACCATTGCCATAGGAATGGTAGTATTTAAAACAATATAACATAGTATCACGTGAATAGTAAGCACCAATGACAATCCCAGTGTACTGCAGTGATTGACAGAAGCCCTTTGCTCTACTCAGCCTCATCTCTCTGTACTTCTGCCTCCAGCACTAATGTGACAGCAACCTCATGGGTCACCTCAGCAACACCAAGGTGCCTGATTAATAGTAAAAGCTGCAGCAAGAAGTCACCAAAAGTAAGTCTGCCTGCTGGGCAAGAACAAATTGGTTTGAGAGACAGTGATGTGTGCAAAAAAGGGTTTATGCTTCCTGGGCCCTAAAAATTAATCCTGGACCTTCTTCAAAAGATTACAGTACTTGACAGTTTTATAACAGTTCTTCTGTTACCAGATTTATATAAGACTCAAACAAACAAAGACATTACTACTTTTTATTTGTGTACATTCACTTTTATACCCTAGAAAAAAACAGAGCAAAGTCTCAGGATACATCAGGTCAGCAGAACAGTGATCCTATACATACTGAAACATTTGTTTCATAACTTGAGAGTTAAAAAGAGTTCTCTTTAGCTAGACAAGGACCACATATACACACACCACACTCCTGCCACTGGTAAAGAAAGCTGTCCCCAGCACAACCATTGTTCATGCCTTGGCAGCACAGAGTGACATGCTGCAAGTGGAGCTTGCAGCTGCACTGTGAGCCAAATGTTAAGTGATGAGTGAGGTGAGGAATGTTTCAGCCTAAACCCAAGTTTCTAAGTTCATCACACAAGTGACATTAAATGAATCCCCTCAAGCAGAGCCATTTTAGCCTGTCCAGGTGGGAAACATAGCAGGGGGTTTGTTACTCACCAGCTGGGCTGTTCGCTGCCTCTCCTCATTAATGCATTTCCTTTCCTTGGCCTCACAGGCTGCTTCCCTTTCTCTTTTGGCCAGACAGAGCAACTCCTCTTGGACCAGTGCCTGTTCTTGCTCATACCTGTATGAGCATCAAAAACAGAAAGAAGGTCATCAGCAGACTTCTGGCAACAGGATCATGGCTTGTCATGGACTACCCCTGCTTAGAGCCAAAACACAAACCCAGAATCCATTTGACACAAAATCTGCTCATGATCCCATTATCAGCAGGAATTCAAACGCCCAACGAACTTTAAATACGACCTGCAATATACAATTCAGACAACTCTGGCAACAACAGCAGACATAGCACCACATAAGCTTATACTTCAGTTATATTTAGCTCCATTAAGTACTTAACTATCACCTGAAAACAGTGAATATAGGAAGCAGTTATCCAGACAAACAGACTCTGCTTTGGAAAAGATCAAGGGACATACAACAATAAAAGGAGTCAGCCCGGCTGACAATGCTGCTCTTACACAGGAAAGAAAAATCACACTAAATGCATGCAGCAACAGCACTAAGAGAAGCAGCCCTGAACTGAAAAAGGCTTCAAAGGGGATTCTCAAGCATTAAAACATAATCATAGAATAGAATCACAGAATATACAATTCAGCATCAACCCAGGACAGGTTGGAAAAGATCAAGTCCAACCATAAACTCAACACCACCAGGTTGACACTAAACTATGTCCCCAAGTGCCACATCCACAACTCCTCTGAATCCTTACAGGAATGGTGATTCCACCACTTCCCTGGGTAACCTGCTCTAATGCCTGACCACCCTTTCAGTGAAGAAATTTTCCCTCCTACCCAACCTAAACCTTCCCTGGCAGAACTTGAGGGGGAGAAAAGACTGATCCCCACCTGGCTACAATCTCCTTTCAGGTGCTGTAGAGTGATAAGGTCCCCCCTGAGCCTCCTTTTCTCCAGGCTAAATCCCATCAGCTACTCCCAAGAATTGTGCTCCAGCCCCTTCCCCAGCTCCACTGCCCTTCTCTGGACCCACTCCAGCACCTCGATGTCTCTTGTGCAGTGAGGGGCCCAAAACTGAACCCAGGATTGGAGCGGTGGCCTCAACAGTGCCCAGTGCAGGGGACAGTCACTGCCCTGGTGCTGCTGGCCACACCATTGCTGATACAGCCAGGATGCCACTGCCCTTCTTGGCCACACAGTGGCTCATGTTCAGCCATTGTCAAACACACACTCATTATGCTCAGACTGAAATCAAATACAGACATATGCATACATAGATGCATAGTTTAGCTCCCAAATGAGCTAAACTATTGTCTTTTTCAAGAGCTTCACCTCACCTCCTGTAGAGTTCCTGCTCTGCAGCAGAGTCACTTGCTGTTGGTGGCTGAATTCCTAGAATGGAGAAGAGAAACCTGTGACAACTAATACTATAACAATGTAGTCCATCACACCATAAATTATTTAAGGAGAATTTAATATTATTCATCAAGAGAAAAAAAAAATCAAGAAAATTTAATTTTGATGGATGGAGTTTGAATTTATGAAACAGAGACATCAACAGCATCATTTTCAACCATGCACACTGAATAAACCATGCTACAGAAAACTTCTGTGTGAGGATATTAACTCCTCAAACCCTTATATATACTGAAATATGAGCATAGTTGTAGACTTACTTTCCATTTCCTTCCTCTAGTTCCAGTAAGTCTCTCTCTTGACCTCCTTCTCTCCTTGTAATTACAAGGGATTCCACAAGGGAAGATGAAATTATTTGATGGAGTTTAGGCCACCCATAAAGCTAAATCTACATTCAGGAAAGACATGGGCTGACAGCAAACAAATCCCTAAAAGCAAAGGCCTAGTTCCCGAATTTCATTTTAGTCTGGATGTGTTAAACAAATCTACATTGCTGATACATACCAACAAAGCCTATTTGAGAATCAATAGAAATCAAATAGTTTTCTAACCTGAAAAGGAAGACAAGTTCAGAAACCAAGTTTTCATCATCCACTTAGCCAGCTGTGGTTAGATAGGTTATCCTTCTCTGTGAGCTTCTTTCCAAAAAACAAAAAGCAGTACTCCCCTATATAAGCACAATACACACCCTGCATATATAAAGCAGAAAACAAGGCAGCTTGCCAAAAATCAAAGGCAAAATATTTCTGCCTTGTTTATTGCACATTCATCTAAAATGTTAGAAACGTTCACAGAGTGGTACAGGCTGTGCAAAGAGCTCTTCTCATGAGGTAGCACTTAAAAATACCAGCATCCTCTGTAACATGCAGTGGCAGCACCACCCCAACAGTACCTGTAGCTCTGGGTTTGCCTCCTGCAGCCAGTGAAGAAGGAGCTGTGCCATCGGATGCACGGGCAAATCTCTGGGTGTCCCTTTTACAATGACAGGATTCTTTCATTCGGTTCACTACATCTTCAGTGAGCTGTAACACAAACCAGGGAAGACATTGGCCAAGTCAGTTTCTGGTGTGTATTTCACTGTGAACCTTCCCCCCTTGTTAGTTCCCATGATACTACAGAAGTATTGCCAGTCACCTCATTGCAATGTGCCTCCAATCCAGGCGCTCAGCACTTGTATGTTCACTTTACATTTTTAAAACCCACACGCTATCAGTAAGTGACAAAGCCTCCAACCCACTCCCTGACCCTAACAACTTCACTAGACTATCTTCCACAAACACCAACAAAGGTGGAGAGCACCCCTAAACAAGTCAACCCTTTGTATCCCTATAGGGGTGCTCACCACAAATTTACCAGAAGTGGAAGGAAAGGAATTCAGCAGGTTTTGAGTCCATCTTCTTCTCTTCGTGCTCCATGCTTGCTAACCCAGCTCAGCATGGCAGACATGCTGCAAGCCACATAACAGAGAACAGCCATGCAGACCTCCCAATCACATAAGGCTGCAAACTTTTTTGCAATCTCAACTTCATTTTCACTCCCTGACTTGGGTTCAAACCCAAAGAAAGAAAAGTTAACTTGAAGTTTTCTGGTAATTCAGTCCAAAGGGCTTCTCACAGCACTGTTAAAATTGACTCCTTCTTCCTGCCAAGGTCAGAGGGTCTGGCTGCAAAACAAAACTAAATGAGGTCTGCTTCCCCACCCAGACTTGCCACAGTAGAAGATGTTTTTTCAGCTATACCACCAATACTCAACTTAGCAGCACTTTTAATACCTTCATTTTACATTGTTATCATGCCCAATTCCTGATTTTAAGACACAAATCCTTGTCTATATCCTGTAAAGAGAAATTAGGCAAAGACAATTTTACCTCCATCAAACACTCTAACAAGGAGATAGGCACGACCTTAGCTAATTTTTGTCCAATAATTAGACAAAATGGCATGACAAATAAGTAGCTACAGCAAAACACACTCTGTAATCCATTTCTGGCCGATTTTAGGGGGAAATCACATAAAAGCATCAAGAAGCAAGAGAAATTAAATTGATGGTAGCAATAAGAACTCCCAAAACTAACACGTAAAAAAACCAAAGAAAAATATTAAAGGGGGGAAAAAAAAAATCCTTCATGTTAGCAGCACCACTCTCTAGGGCTTGTTTCCCCCATACACACTTGTCAATTTCGGACCGAAGGTCAAGAAGCAGCGTCCCGCTGTCCCTCCCAGAAACACCTCCCAGTTTCCACAGGCCGGATCTCACAGCGGTGTTTTGCCCGGGCTCTTGGCACCGCCACCAAGGGCAGAGCTGTCTCCTGGATGCCCTCAGAGCCGCGCAGCGCCGCTAGCATCAAACTGC